>CM060676.1:51164897-51764897 GCA_030686995.1 Artemisia argyi
TCAAGAAAGTTTGATGACACTCCTTGTTGGCACTATAGGATGTTCTATGTTATTTAGAATTCTATTTGTATTGCCTTTGTAACAATGATTATGGGTTGACATAATCATTTCTCTATTATTAAATGGTTTAATATATGTTTCTTATTACCTTGTGCCATGATTATTACTTGCTAATATTATGCTATATGTATTTGCTTGTGCCATGCTTGTGCTTCTAATATTTTTCTTGCAAGTATTACTTTCTCGAAACCTTGGTGCCCTCAAACGAGGGGGAGCATACATCAAGGGGGAGTTTTCTACCCGTTTAAACTTCTCTCACGAAGCTTATTCGGCCTAACCTTTTTGATTCTACAAAAAGGGGGAGAAGTGAATGTAAACTTACTAAATACTTGTCTAAATATTAATTTTTGGATTTAATAAGTTTAGGTTTTGTAATCATCAAAAAGGGGGAGATTGTTGATATAAATAATTGACTAAAAACATTATTCATATCTTCCGATATCTCTATGTTTTGATAATCACAAAACTTAAACTAATCAAATCCAAAGATCATGACGTAAACACGTATTTAGTAATAAATAATCACTTTCACCAACAAATCACTTAAGGTATGAATAAACAAAGTGTTTAGTGCTATGTATGATCAAAGGGGTATTTAATTAACTAATACAAAGTTTATTTAATTATATAATCTTATTATATATTTTTGAAAAACACTTTTGGTAATAAGGAAAAATGTTTTAATCATACTAAATATATGATTTCAAATATTTAACCAAAATCAGTTAGTTTTTCACCAAATAAACTTTCCCCACTAAAAGACAAGTTTTCTGGCCGTTACAGTTGGGCGGCCCCCTTAATTATAAGGGGCGGCCCCCTTAATTTTAAGGGGGCCGGCCATGCTTTAAGGGGGCCGGCCACGCTCCTCTGTCAGAACTTGTTGCCTATAAATACCACCTTAAACCTGGATTTTTTCCCCACCTTTTTGCACAGAAACTTTCTGTTCTAGATCTCTATTTCAATCCTAAAAAATCCTTTGATCATTTCATTTCATAAGCCTTTGTTTCCAAGTGATCCAAAGCCTCATTCTTTCAAGTGCAAAGAGAAGAATACTTCTATTAGAAGTATTACAACTTAGTATCATCTTGCTATCTAAGTTGTTTGTTTACATTTCCTTGTACATCTTTCATACTTTGGTGAATAAGGTGTATGTATTAGTTAACTAGATTTAGTTGAAGAATCTAGAATTGTTGTAAGTGTGAAGTGTGACTTGAAGTGAAGAAGAAGGGTTAGATAGTAGTGGTGATAGGAGATTGTAGCAATAGGAGCTTGTAGTGAAGAAATTAAGGATCTCTAGTGGAGTAGACTAGAAGACATTTGTAGATTGAAGTTGTGAAGACATTAGTGGCTTGAAGGTGTCAAGACATTAGTGCATTGAAGGTGTGAAGACATTAGTGGCTTGAAGGTGTCAAGACATTAGTGCATTGAAGGTGTGAAGACATTAGTGGCTTGAAGGTGTCAAGACACTAGTGCATTGAAGTTGCAAAGATATTAGTGACTTGAAGGTGTCAAGACATTAGTACTTTGAAGGTGTGAAGAGAATAGAAGATCGGTGTATAGAAGATTGGTGTGTAGAAGATTGGTGTGAAGAAAATAGTAGATTGGTGTGAAGATTGGTGTGTAGTTTGGTGTGTAGATTGGTGTGTAGATTGGTGTGAAGATTGGTGTGTAGTTTGGTGTGTAGATTGGTGTGTAGATTGGTGTGAAGATTGGTGTGTAAATTGGTGTGTATATTGGTGTGTACGGTTTTCTCCGCCATAAAGGAGGTCTTTGATCTAGTGAAGAAAACTCTCGAGTAGGTGACTCGGGGAGTGGAGTAGGGCAAGGAAGGTGTCCTTGTAGCCGAACCACTATAAATCCTTTGTGTCTCGGTTTGATCTTTCCATCCCTCACTCTTTGATTTATTACTTACTTGCATTTCATACATAGTCATAATTGATAGTATTGTGCATATATTGATTTCACATAAAGATCAAACTAAAATCCATTCATAAAACTAATCTTACAAAAAACAACCTAGTACATAAAATTATATCTATACACTACTACTACACATATATATGCTTACATAAAATATACGAAATTGTATATTCTTTCCTAACATTATACATAAGCATTGTATATATAAAACCTTTAATAAATCTTGTATTTGTACTTTTGTAGTTAAGTGTTTTGAAATTGTACATTATACATAAGTAATATTTATACAAAATCATAAATTAACTAGTATATATATTTATGTATTAAAGTGATTTGAAGGTTTCATCTTAGAAACTATCTTTTATAAAATAAGCAAAACGAAAAAGACGTAAAACTATTCAACCCCCCCTTCTAGTTTTCTACAAATAATATACTACTTTAAACAACAAATACTAGGAATCACAGGCCTAACTAAATATTTGCAAATTGAAACAGTTACATGCAAATTTAAACTAGAACAATGAAACAAACTCACAATTACTCAACTACAACTAGATTAAGATCTATCAGAGGTAATGGAACAATAATTAACTAAACAAAACAGCTCTTAACCTACTACTTATAAAACTCAGATTTAAATAAGACTTACAAATTTCAAACCCCTAACTGAAATAGGGTGAATTCCAACCCAAGCCTATCTTTTAGATAGACCTAATCACTACAGCAACAACCCTGATACAATCTAAGTAAACCAAATCCTATTAACCTGCTCTGTTGACTTTTGTTGACCATGAGTTTCTAAATCCACTTAAGTAGAAACAAGCAGCCAAACCCACTACCAGCTGTTATTAAGCTTGAATGAGCTTAAGAGAGAAGTGGATGAAAGCTTGTAACAGATTCAAAAACAGGAACTTCTAAAAATTGATGGATAGAATTTTAAAGGAAAACTTCAAATTATATTAAAACTTGAATTAAGTACACAGCTTTTTGAAATACAATAATAGAGATTAGAGTACACTAATTAACCTGAAATTACATCTTAAAAAGATAAATCATACTAATTCGACATTTTAAATTTAAATTAAAAACTACACTATAGTACTTGGTCTTCTCTGCTCATTCTCTTTCTTCTTATAAGGACCCCCTAGGGTTTCTGAGCACTTCCCACATCTGTTTCTGACCTTTGGATTAGCTAGATATGATCCTGTCCCTTCAATTATTTTGGCGGGAAACTCAATTTTGACCACTTGGGTAGTTTTGTCTTGGGGCAGGGGAGAGGTTTGGACTAAGGTGTTTGGAGGGAGTGGTGGAGTGTAGCAGGAGAAGTGATGATGAGGTTGGCTATGAGTTGCAGGCTAGGAATCACATGAAGGGGTGTGAGGTGGAAGATGGTCAAATGGGGGTTTCACTTAATGGTGTTTGATTTAAAAAATGGGGTATTATTTGGAGTGGAGATGGGTTGGAAAAAGGATTGGGCCTGGGGAATGGTATAAAGGGTGTGGGTTGGATCAGGTTGTGTTATTTTAGGCTTAGGATTAGTTTCTGTTTTGGAAATAACAACAAAGGGGTCCATTTGGTTTATAATAATGCACAAGGACCAAATATGTAATTTGCTGAAATTTGAGTGGTCTGTCTTGCCTACCTGCCAAAGTATATAAAGGACCAATTTTGTCATATCATGATTTCTACAAGGACCTTTAATGTAATTTCCCATTTTAAAATACCCGGGGACTAATTTTGCAAAATTCCAAACTGCAGGGACTAAACTTGTAATTTTCTCAAACTTTCACCCAAGGACATATTTTGACAATTTTTGAGTTCTAAAGGACTTGGGTTGACTTTTCTTTCATTTTAAACCTTCAGGGACTAGTTTTGTCAATTTTTGAAACTTGAGGGACTGAAACTGCCAATTATGCAAACTTTGTTCGTTTTTCATTTGTTTTTAAACATTTTGCATCTAAAACATATAAAACACAATTCCTGGAATAATTTCTGTATTTTGATGCATTTCTGAGTGTTTTTGGATGTTTTGGCAATTCAGATACGATAAAAATGATGAGTATTTACACACTCATCAATTTTCTTGATAATTTCGTGTAGACAACCTTTCTTTATCAAATCCTTTTGTCTATGCGACGTTTCTTTTCGTCCTTGATCCTCTTGAAACTCTCCAAAAATGCATGTCCACTTTATTTCTTCATCTTTTAATCATTTTTACCTGCTTTTAGCTATATTTGCATGCATAAACACTTTTCCACGATTAAGTAACAAATATAATCAAATATGACCAATTTCCACTCATAAAATAAACAATAATGCGACTAAAAACATGTTAATTTTGAGCGTTATCAAATCCCCCACACTTGAGCTTTGCTTGCCCTTGAGCAAGTCTTAATCAAAAGAAAATTGAATTCAATGGCAATAGTGCAAATATCTTATTTGAACTCAATCAAGTAAATAAAGAGCTTGATAATAATTCTAAGCACCTCACGAAGATAATTTGAAATTCACTCATCACTCAATATTTGTAACGATTAATATATCACTCATTGCACAGTCATGATTTATGTTTCTTACCATAGGCTTATACAAGTATCAAAACAATAGAATAATTCATCAAAGAGGTCTTTTATTCGGGTTGTAATGTTAGGCTAAGGGTTTTATAAACTTTCGTGCAAAATAATTACACTAAGTCAAAAAGGTAAGGATAAGGCACGTGAATATTTATGAAATTGGTTTTAAAGAAAAATAAAATCAAAGTCTAAGTCCCATAGTTGCTAATCTCAAATACTCCACAAACCCAAAAATGACAATAGTTACAATCTTTCTCCTCTTCGAACTTTCACATGTTGATGCATCGATTCACCATAAAAATATTCTTCAAACTTAGCACATCGGCTAACAACATATCTCATGACTTTCTTTATAATAATATAACACATTGGCTATATTTGTCACCTTATAGTTGCGATGACTTATTCTATATATATATATATATATATATATATATATATATATATATATATATATATATATATATATATATATATATATATATATATATATATATATATATATCACACCTCCCCCACACTTCGCATAAGCATACACCACAAAAAATACAAATAAGAATGTGCACTCTTCGTCTTTGTTGGAATGGCACACACATGAATTGTGAAGTGTGGCTAACTATTAATCATCAAAAACAATCCAACATACCAAGCAACTAGCAACCCACCATTTAGACTTTGACAAGGGTTAGGCTAAGGTTTAAAGTGTAAAATATTTTTTTGTATTTTTCTGGATGTTACAAAAGAAAAGAATGGCTCAGAGAGTGAAACTAGGGGTACCTAGCGCTAAAGATAAATGCTAACAAATGGGTTCCAAATATGAGGGTAACTAACCGATGTGGTTAGCAAAAATTATTTTGTAAACGGATGGCCATTTGGTTTTATTCCTAAGTTTGCCTCTTATCATATGAATATATCCTTATCATTCGAAAATGATTTTAACCGTAATGCATAACAAGTACAAGTTCTAGAATTAACATAACCACCGGCACGCTCATCATGAAATATGTAAATAGTAAAAGAAATACTATTCTCATAAAAAAAAACTAATCCTCACAATTTAAAGAAATATGGGTATAAAATTGTGCTAGAAAATGTTATCAATTCCGAGACGAATTGCTCTTTAAAACTTGAATTTATTCTCCAAAAAATATCATTATTATTTACCATGAAATCAACCTTATTTTAACTAAAATATGAAGGGCGAACTACTACTAGTTACTAAAGTTCACGACTCTAAAAACGAACAAATTAAAATTTTAAAAATTAAAACAAATTAAAAATTATGCAATTTTTCTATTTGTTTCCTTCCCCCACACATAAGTTTTGCATTGTCCTCAATGTAATAAAAATAACTTCAAAGTAAAGGAAATGGAAAAATTTAGAAAATACCGGAGTTAAATACGCAACATGCATATTTAATCATAATAAGCAAATGAGTTTACCGACTCCAAACGTTGATCAACTATATGCCTCTGTAACAAAACTCCTGCAAGAAAACTGCAAATTATACGAAACAACCAAACAAACACAAACAAAAATCTAAACCAAATAGATAGAAAATTAAGTTACGTTATAAATCCTACGAGAAATAGTTAAAGATAATAGACATAGAAATTGTTCGACACATAATTGTTTTTTAAAACCAACCATAATCCATGTGATCAAACGTCACCATCAATAACTCACATCGGAACGAATGAACTCGTCCTCGCTTTCCTTTTCAACCTCATCAACATCTTCTTCATCGTCCTTGTCCACCACTCGTCTCTTCTTCTTTCCAGCTCTTGACGACGAACCTCCAACATCATAACTTGATCCTCCAGGATTAAAACTTGGTCCACCCACATTAACACCTGAACTACCATACTCGGGAAGTCTACCGTATGGAGGATATGGCTCGGGAAATGGTGAATAACCAGGATAAGGGTAGGGGTATGGTCCAGGATATGGAGAATATGGTAAAGGGTATGGTGGAACATTTGGTGGGTTGTAGGGAGGTACCTCATAATTGGCATCTTGTGCCAAATGTTAGATCATAGGCATGGAATAATCATAGTTGTAATTATTCCTCATTTGCATTGAATCTCTCTAAACTTCCCTACACTCAATAGCATTTAACTCTCGGTTCCAATCACCCCATCCTGAATCAAAACCACTTTGGATATTACCCAGAAAGCTCCCCATTTGAGGTTGTGATGGCGCTTCCGCATAAGCTCAGGATTGTGCCCCCACACTTGGTTCGGTCCAAGGTCCCAAAGTCTTGTTAATCCTATCCAATGCTTTTCCAAAACTAAAAGCATCCCATATCTCACTCTCCAACCTCACTCTACACTTCCTCAACTCATTATCATTAAAATACCCAAGATTTTTAGCCAACGTGGTCACATAATGACCTCCACAAACATCACTTTGTTTCTTAATCCCCAGTGCTCTCTTAGAAAGATACTCGGCAATAATCCATGCCACATTCCCATTCTTGTCTTCCTCCAACAACTTCATCATCCATAAGTCCGGTTGACTACATTTGTCTTGACCACCGCTCCTATGTATCAATCCCCAAGAAATCAACTTTTGTAAAACCTTCAACAACAGATTTCTAATCCTAGAAGAATTTCTCCTAAGACAAGTTAGATTACCAATTCTATTCCAATAATCATCAATACCCATGTATTGATCATTAGCTCTAGCTAAACTCACAAAATGTGGTCCAAACAACCTATGATTAACCTCACTCTCCTCATACAAACCAAGGGCAACTGCAAAATTCGGCAAAGATAAAGCATGTTCGCGATCACACAATCTAAACCAAACACAAACATCCCCAAGAACATCATTTACTTTTCTATCAAAGTAGAATGTAGAAAAGAACTCCAAACACCATTCCTTGTAAACATTCTCACGAATACTAAAAGCTCTTTCCCAAGAATAATCTTCAAACCTATCTCCATCTCCAGGATACACATAAATCATAGTCATCATGCTCCTCAATTGATCCTCACATTCATACTTCGCAAGCAATTCCCAATCAATCAACCTAGGCTTAGCAATCTTCCTCTTGAAGTTTTGAAAGACGTTCCCTATATGCATTCTTCTCATCTTTGTTTTGCACATTAGAAAACTTGTCATTGTCATTAGACTCCGGTTTCAAACTGAAAGTAATCCTCTTCCTCTCGTTTCTTTTCAAATACTTGTTAACAATTGGGTTTCTTTGATTTCGTCCCAATCTTGCAACATTTCCCTGAAAGAAATCTCAAATTATGTTAGTATATAAGTATAAGAACTAATACCAATCAATTTAGAAACTAGAAAACACATTTTCAAAAATGTCAAAAAATTTTCCAAGGCGTCTATCCGATCGGTTTGAGGTCCATCCGATCGGATGCAACTTTTGCACATTCCAACCGATCGGCTGCAACTCGCAACCGATTCGGTTGGAGTTTCTGTATACTACATTCATCCTCAATCCATCCTAAACGTTTCCCAATCAATCCGAGCTTCTTTCTAAATTGTAATCTTCCATTCTTGAGTACTTCTAACATTCAAACTCTCCTATCAATGATTCTTATCATTTCCAATCATCAACCTAACGATTCTATAAAAACCAAGAACATCATCTACTAACATCTTCCAATTAATGCTTTAATCAACAATGCAATAACCTAACATCACTAATTATCAATCATGTAACTTCTGGGATTCGTCAATTGCAAATAAACTAGCTCTAAAGATTATACCCAATTCAATCCGAAAATTCAATCAATGAATTCTTACTCAAAACTTAACCAATTGATCTAATTCTTTTTGCAATACCTTCTCCTATCATCTAATCACTTATCCCCAAAATATTACATCTCAATTCGAACTAATTCAAAAATACCCAATTCGTGACCTAATTTCAATCATCCGAATTAAAACTTAATTGAACAAAATTAATGATATAACTTACTTGACTTGATGCTATGGATGATTAATTATCACTCCTGCAACCTTCTAACAACTTCTTATGGTCGAATTTTTAACCCTATTTTTTGGTGGATTGTGTGTATGTGTTTTTAAGTTTTTGAAAATTTTGGTTTATATATTCAACTCCATCCGATCAGTTGTGAATACATCCGTTCGGTTTGGTATGAAATTGATTTTTCAAAGTTTTTTTCTCTCCACTACTAAACTTGACACAAGTGCTAGTAGTTCTTTCTTTTCTCAAACTTATTATCTTGTATGTATTCCAAACACACTTTGTCTACCAAAAATTTGGTCATCTACTTCTACTTCTAATCTTAAAACTAAAACATAACTTAACCTCTAAAAACTAAAAACTTAAACTAAATAAAAAGATAAATAGATAAATATAGATAAATAAATAGTCTCATTCAAACATGAAATGCATAAAACCTAAAAACATAAAATAAAATGCATGAAAAATGAAAATACGAAGCAAACAAACTAGCACAACATGTGCTTTATTCTTGTGATCATTCTTCTTCATCCATAGAAATATTCATTCCTAAGAATGTCTTCTCCACAATACTTGTTTGCCAACTTCCTAGTAGTCTTTTGAGTTTTGAAAGTTCGTGCAAAGTTCCTTCCGCTAGGACATGTTATATCAAATTTGCAATGCCAATCACCATCTCCTTCTTCTCTTTGTAAATGCTATGTACTTCGGAACCCCATTCCAAGTTCTTCAATTGGACCGGTAAAGATCCAAGAAAATCTGTCAACTTGTTAAACACAAAAATATTTTTAAATGGATTAAAGAAAGCCTCCATTGCTAGAGCTCTTTCCATTTCATCTTCAATATCAAAGAAACTATGTGTGCATGGACCAAACTTAGGCCTACCATCTTCATCCCTTCCTACTTCAAAGCAACCAAGGTAATCCTCCTCTTGGTCCTCATCATTATCATCTCCATTACTACCCCTTCAAGGCTTTGGATAGTAAGTATTCTTAAGAACTCCATCATCAATTGTTATGGTACCTCTTCCCATGTCTATTATAGCTCCACAAGTTCTTAAAAATTGTCTACCTAACAACAAAGGTAGTTCCTTATCAACCGCAACATCCAACACAAGAAAATTTGCCAAGAATGCTTGATAACCAATTTGAACTCTCACATTTCTTACTTCTCCCATTGCTTTTGCCTTAGAATTATCCGCCATAGTGAGTTTAGAATTGTTAGGTGTAGGGTCTTTTAATCCTAACTTATGATACAATGGATAAGGCATAATACTCACACTAGAACCTGTATCAGCTAATGCATATAAAGGAGTTTTCCCATTAATTTTAACCGGTAAAACAAAATTTCCGGGATCATTCATTTTCTTTGGGAGCCCATTCTCAATTATCCTTCTCTCCTCTACTTCATCAAAGCTATTATCCTCCAACTTAGACTTTGCCAACATAACTCCATCTAATTTCTTCCTATACTCCATATAATTCCTCAACACCTCAATGACCGGTTTGTTTTCCATCAATTCACTAATTTTTGCTTCAAGATTCTCCAAGATAACTTGTTTTTGCTCTTTGGTTAAAGGTTTGGTACTTTTTGGTGAATTTGGTGTTGTTTTGGATGATGATGATGATGATGATTTGTTTTCTTTTTGGGTGGAGGGTTGGGTTAATTTATTCAATGGTGTTTTGTTTCGGTTAGCTTTCCCCATCTTACAAACTTCATCCCTTCCTTCTTTCATCAATTCCATTCCTTCACAAACATCAACAAGCATATCATTCACACTCTTTCCTTCTTCCAAATCACTTATGTTAATTCTTAACTCCCCAAGTGCAAAGTCCAAAGTACACTTGGTATTCACTAAAAAATCTCTACCAAAGATCACTTTCGGTTCATCTTCATTAGTATACTCTAAAACAACAAAATCAACTTTAAAGATGTGACCATGAATATTCACTCTAACTCCTTTCACTTCCTTCTTACCATAACTTCCATAATCAAGCCTAACAAAACCAAGTTTGTCAAGCATTTCTTCCGAAATGTAATTGTCTTCATATTCCATATTCAATTCCGCATCCCACGCTTTAACTCCTTCCACCGCACAAGGTGTAGAATACCTCATGTGTGGAGCATCATATTCCTTAGGGGGTGCTCTAGTGAAAACCTCAACTTTTCTCTCCTTCTCCTTCTTTGGGTAACGCATTTCATGTGGCAAATAAGAAACATTGTCACCAACAACCTCTTCTCCTTCTAAATCCAACTTAGCTTTTTCCAACATGCTCTCCAACTTTTCCAAGGAATCACCGGAATCCTTGAACATATCTTCCAAGTCTTTCAAATACGCAGAAATATGACTCAAACTCTCCATTTCAACTTAAGCACTTACTAACTATAACATAACCATAAAAAAAATCCAAATCATTAGCATGAGGGTTAGTTATAATCAAATAGCTCTTAATATGAAATAAGAACAAGTAAATTAACTAAATAAAACACTAAGAATTGAAAATAAACTAAAAATTAAAATGTTTAAAATTTTACCGAGACGCCCAACCGATCGGTTTCAAATCCATCCGATCGGATGGCACAATATTACCTACTCCAACTGATCGGTTGGAACCCGCAACCGGATCGGTTGGAGTTTTCTACACTAATTTTTTTTAAAACTAATATTTAATAAAACAATAATTATAAAATCATTTAAAGCATTAACTAAGGTGTCTTAAAAACTACTAAATCATTAATTAAAGTTAAAATTACTAAATACATTAAAATGACTTATAATTGCAACTTATCACTATTAAAAACTAACATTAATTATATAATTATTAAAACTAATTAACTAAAAACAGAAAAATTAAAATTAATTACTAAAAAATAGAATCCTATAAAATTTACCAAGACCACCAACCGATCGGATGGATATCCATCCGAATCGGTTGGTCAAAAACCAACCTTTTTTTTCTTTTTTTTTAAAACAAACTTTAAAATTTCACAAATTACAAACAATTTTATTACTAAAAACTAAGAAAATTAATCAAATCCCCGGCAGCGGCGCCAAAAACTTGATGTGCGTTTTATTAGTACAAGTTTTAAAATTTATAAACACGAATTATCCGATTATTATCTAGCACATACGAGCAAGTATACTCGTCCGGTGTAATAAAGGTGGGTAAGTCGAGATCGTCCCAAGGGATTTGGTAGTTTTAGTAATAAGAAAAACGTTTGTTAAATAAGGGTTGTCAATCCAAATTTATATAAAATCTTAATTTAAAAGAAACTCAATAAAAACTAACATATACTTGTGTATAATTCCTTGATTGGTAATTAGGAGTATTGTAACAATTTGAGTACAAAATTTGGTGTAAAACTTGTTATGATGCGCAACTAAAAATGAGTAGTTATACAATCTATGATATATGTCATGTTTTCACTACTACTAAGAATTCTATCACCTAAATGACTCCTTTCGGACATATCAAATTAGTATGACAATCCTATAATCACATGGTTGTTTAGAAAATCAATTCTTTTCTTATGAATTCCTACGAATCCTTTCGGTCCTTTTTCGTGATGAAATCGTCTCAAATCTATTTTAACAAGTAAATAAGATGGTTGTCAAGCATCCTATTCCATACAAATTTGGTGCATTAATATTTTGGAATAAAAACAAGTTGAAATTCCTTTTGGACCTATTTTTCAAGAAATTGTTTTTACCGACAAATTAAGCAAGAAAAGATGTTATTTCAACAAACTCATAAGATAGATATGTTTTCATGCATCACCTTTTTCATAAAATAATACTCCATTAACCAATCACATCATATACACAAGTATATCACAAATTACTCCATAGCAAGAATATTAAAACATAAGTAAATAAGAAAACTTTCATAAAACTTAAAGTAACAATTGTTCATTATAAGTATCAAGGTGTACCTAGTCTTGAGAATTACAATGAATAAACTTGTGGAACTCTAGCAACCACACTCCTCCAATTGCTCACTAACGTAAGTAAACAACTCCACACTCGAACCAATGCTTGAGACTCTAACTCAACACGTTCTGGACATTTTTACAACACATAGTAAACTTTCAGGCAATATAAGATAAACTAACAAGATTTGGTGTAATACTAAGTTAGATAATGGTGGTACAAGTAACTCTAGACCCTAAGTGCTCATTATATAGCATAATGACACTTATCCTTCAAGTAAAAACGTCCATCCTCAGTTAATAAGCAGAAATGATCAGCCACACATGATTATGGGGAGTAAATTCGCCAATAAATGCAAAACTTGTAACTTCAGTCAACCCCATTTGATCGGTTTCTCACCATCCGATTGGATGGTCAATCTTTGGCACGTTTCCAGCCGATTCGGTTACAAGTTGCAACCGATCAGTTGGAATCTGTCTGAACCGTATTTCTATGTCTTTTCTTCGTCGTTTTACGTTGCATGCATTATTTTTCTTCGTGGCATGTCTTTGTCCATTAGAACTTGATATTTCCTTGATAATTTCGTGTAGACAACCTTTCTTTATCAAATCCTTTTGTCTATGCGACGTTTCTTTCTTCCTTGATCCTCTTGTAACTCTCCAAAAATGCATGTCCACTTTATTTCTTCATCTTTTAATCATTTTTACCTGCTTTTGGCTATATTTGCATGCATAAACACTTTTCCACGATTAAGTAACAAATACATACAAATATGACCAATTTCCACTCATAAAACAAACAATAATGCGACTAAAAACATGTTAATTTTGAGCGTTATCACACTTTCAGATGATAACAAGCTGGCTGTTGGAAAAAGCCATGCTAGAAATGGAGAATGGGTCAACATCACCATGAAAAAGGTAAACATTTTGTTGTCTATGGATGATGGTGCTTATTGGCAATCCTATTTAAACTATTTAAATGTGGATATTAAGTTCGTTGAAGAGCAAAGACAAAATTTGTTTTCAAAATTCAATAAGTTAATTCTTGAGTTAAATAAGTGTAGAGATGAATTACTTGTTTTAAAACAAGCAAAGCTTGAGGCTGTTACACTTCAAATTCAAAACACTGAACTAGTAAAACAAAATCAAGCTCTTCAGGATGAACTTAAGAAAGAAAAGGCCGTGATATATAAGTGGACTCAGAAAAACCCTAGGGTTTTTGACTCAGTGAGTCTCACACCAAGCAATAACAAATTTATTATTGGTGAAGATCAAAACACTGAGTCCTCAAGTGAGAATCATGGTGAAAAGGCATTTCTGCCTTCAGGCATATCCTTTAACAAGGAGATGGCACCAAAACCCAGTGACTGGATTGAAAGAGTCAACCTAGATAGCAAATTACCAAAATTTAACACTGGAAAGATATTGGAACCTGAAAGTCAGGCCATCAAAAACCCAGTCACTGATGAATCCAGTCCTCCTGAGTCCATTAATGAGTCTGAATCTGTCTCACTGAATCCACTCCCACCACTGAAAGTTATTCATGGAGCTGAACCTAGCTCTGAGCTAACACCCTTGGTGTACACTCAACACTCTCCAAGAGAGAAGGCTGGTCTAGGAAGAACTATCTTGAAAAGACCACTCACTGAAGCCTCTGTTCCCAATGATGACTCTACAACCTCAGTCTCAAATGAGGCTATCACTGACAGCCCTGATTCTAAATATGATCAGTTGGCTGAACTTGTTAGGAAGTTGAGTGAAAAGATTGAATCATCTGAGAAAAAACCTCAACCTTTAGAAAAGGAAATTAAACCAGCTTCCTCAAGTTCCACCAAATCTAAGGCTACATCTAAACCTAAACTGAGATGTGAATTGTGTAATTATACCACACATACCACTGATGACTGTTATAGATTCCTTTTTTGCATGATATGTAAAACAGATGATCAAAGAACCTCAGATCATCTATCTTACACAGTCTCATTAGGTGCTGTATCCTACCACAATGCTCAGTCTCTTGACTATGCCTCAGGCTCTAAACAGATAAGGCAAAAAGCTAAACCTATTTCACCTTGCATCCACTGTGGATTCAATGATCATCTCCCTGATGATTGTTTGATGTATCCATGTTGTGATATCTGTAGAGACCCTACTCATGAAAGTTTAGGACATGAACAGGTCATTCAGTCCAGAAGAGGCATCACCAAACCAACCCCACAAACTACCTCTTCTTCCCCTAGATGCAAAATCTGTGGAAGCAATATTCACACGACCACTGATCATGGATCAATCTCTAAGTTTAAAAAGGCCATTAAAGCCAAACCCACCAGAAAGTGGGTTCACAAGAAAAACTAACTCAGTTTACATTTGTGTAGAGACATGCCAGGGATCCTATTTGGCATCTTGATAGTGGATGTTCAAAAAGCATGACTGGCATGAAGGAATATCTACACAAATATGTAAAAGAACCAGGACCTAAGGTGGTATTTGCTGATAACTCATCTTGTCTCACTGAAGGTTATGGTTCAGTAAATTGTAGTGGAATAGTTTTTACTAGAATAGCCTATGTTAATGGTCTTAAATATAACTTGATCAGTGTCAGTCAACTATGTGATGCTAAATACATAGTTCAGTTTGATGATAAGCAAGGTACCATCTTCAATGCAAACAAAGAAGTTGTTATAATTGCACCAAGAAGGCAGGATGTCTATGTTTTGGATATGTCCTCAATCACTCAGAATGGAACGTGCGTTTTTGCTAAAGCCACTGAAACCCTCAATTGGCTTTGGCATAAAAGACTTTCCCATCTGAATTTCAAAAACATAAACAACCTGGCCAAACAAAACAAAGTCCTTGGCTTACCATCACTTGTGTTCTCTAAGCATAAACCCTACCCTGGCTGTGAAAAAGATAAACACCACAGGGCATCCTTTAAAACCAAACAAAATTCCTCTATCACCAACTGCCTGCACCTACTTCACATGGATCTTTTTGGACCCATCAGTCCAATGTCAATCCACCATGAGAAGTACACTCTGGTCATTGTGGATGAATACTCAAGATACACTTGGGTCTATTTTCTGACCAAAAAGAGTCAGGCTGCTGAAATAATCGTGTCCTTTATCATGAAGATTGAAAACCAAAATGACATCAGGGTCAAACAAATCAGGACTGATAATGGGACTGAATTCAAAAACAATGACCTTGAAAGTTTCTGTGATGAGAAGGGTATATCTCAAAACTTTTCCTCTCCTTACACCCCTGAACAAAATGAGGTTGCTGAAAGAAAGAACAGAACCCTCATTGAGGTTGCTAGAACAATGCTTAATGGATCTGCTCTCTCCAAACACTTTTGGACTGAGGCAGTAAAAACAGCCTGTTATACACAAAACAGGTCCATTATCGTTGGGAGACACATCAAAACTCCCTATGAGTTATTTAAAGGAAGAATTCCTGACATCAGCTATTTCCATGTGTTTAGATGTCCTGTGTTTATCCATAATCAAAAGGATCATCTTGGAAAGTTTGATGCAAATGCTGATGATGGGTACTTTCTAGGGTATTCCCTTGTCTCAAAAGCCTTCAGGGTGTTCAACACAAGGAAACAACAGACTGAGGAAACCTTCCATGTCACATTTGATGAGAGTACTGAAGCTGTCAGGTTTTCTAACTCCTTGGTGGAAGAAATTGGTATTGATGACTCATCAAGATATCCTCCTGATGAGTATCACCCTGAGAATAATCTCTTTACACAATACCAAGCTAATGCAGACGTCTCATATTACATCAATCCTCACAACTTACCTCAACCAACCATCAGTGAGTTAATAGAAACTCAGCAAGTCTCCAATGAGACTACCACCACTGAACCAATTGTTCAGAATACCACAATTCAAGCTAATCACACTGAGGTAAATGAAGATCTCAATCTTGAGGAACCTCAGGCTTCTGTATCTGAACCCACCCCACCTATACATCAGACTTCTACAAGTTCCAACTCCTATCCTAGACCTCAGGATAGCTGGACTAAGTCTAAACCAATAGAACTTGTTAACATCATTGGTGAGCCCACTGAAGGCATGCTTACAAGGAGCATGGCTGCTAAACTCAAAGCGGCCTCAGCCAATGTATGTCTCTATGTTGATTTTCTGTCAGAGATAGAGCCTAAAAATGTTAAAGAAGCTTTTAAATATGAGAGTTGGGTTCAGGCCATAGAGATGAACTAGAACAGTTTGATAGAAATGATGTCATGACTCTTGTTGAATGCCCTCAGGGTATTTTTGTCCTTGGAATGAAATGGGTCTTCAAAAATAAGACTGATGAATCTGGAACGGTCATCAAAAACAAGGCAATACTTGTTGCAAAAGGATATAATCAAAAAGAAGGTGTTGATTATGAGGAAACCTTTGCACCAATTGCTATAATGGAAGCCATCAGGATCTTTATTGCATATGCAACATACATGAACTTTAAAGTCTACCAAATGGATGTAAAAAGTGCATTCCTGAATGGTAACATTAAAGAAGATGTATATGTGCAACAACATCCTGGTTTTAAAAGTAGTGAATTTCCTAACCATGTCTACAAGCTAAATAAAGCCCTCTATGGACTAAAACAAGCACCCAGGGCATGGTATGTGTTGAGATATGAAATATCAAAGTACTTCTGGATGTCAAAGTACTGCTGCATGAAGAATAAAGTCAAAGTACTGTTGAAGAATAAAGTCAAAGTACTGCTGCTATTGCTGAATGTTTAATGTACTTCGAAGGAAACAAGGATCAATGTGCAATATTAGATAAGGATTAATGTGTAATATTAAACGAATATTCTAGAATTAGTTAGGGATAATGACTTGTCATTCAAGGATTACATGTTGTAAACCGACTTAAGGTTATCTATATAAAGAGCCTTAAGAGGTATTAGTCGATATAAGTTTTACAAGTCTTAGATACGTTTAGAACTCAATCAAAGTTAATAGTTAGGGATTGTTAGTAAATCTGTGTAACAAAGCAGGTTCAAAGTTTGATTAATATAAAAGTTCTTCTTAAGCTTTGTGTTAGTAGATTCCGCATACTTTACAAAGTAAAACAGTGTTTCAATATTAATAGTGTTGAGTTTACACAATATTGTTAAACCTTTACAAGCTACAAAGTAGTTTGGTCAGAGTATATCGATCCAACAAGTGGTACCAGAGCTTGTGTTGGAAACTCTGATTAAGAAGACAAACCTTTAAAACCTTTAAACCAATTTCACTACAAACCCTTCAAGATGTCGACAGAAGTTGCACCTGCTCCCTCAATCACTGCTGTTCGAATCCCTATTGTTAAGAAGGGAGAATACAACCTATGGGCCATGAAGATGAGGCAGTACATTGCCATCACAGACCATGCATTATGGGATGTGATTGTCAATGGTAACATGCAAGTTGAAGAACCAGTAGAGGTACCTGGACAACCAACACCACCTAAAATTACTGTACCTGCTGCTACCAAAAGAAATCAAGACAAAGCTCTCAACATACTGCTTTCTGCTATTCCTGATGGTCACCTATTAAAGTTTCATGATGCCAAAGATGCCAAACAACTATGGGCTGCAATAAAGAAGAAGTTTGGAGGTAATGATGCTTCCAAGAAGATGCATAGGAATTTGCTGAAGCAACAATTTGAAACTTTCACTATTGGAGAAAGAGAAGGTCTTGATTCTGCTTATGAAAGATTCCAACATCTTCTGAGTATGTTAGAACTGTATGATGCTGAGGCATCAGTTGAAGATGCTAATTTAAAGTTTCTGAGGAGTTTGCCATCAGCATGGCATGTAGTTGCTACAATGATCAGAGGATAATCAGGGCTGGATACTATGGACTTTGATGATCTTTACAACAATCTGAAGGTGTATGAGCATGAGATGAATGGTACTACAGGTTCAAGCACACAACAGAACATTGCTTTTGTCTCTTCTGAAAAGAAAAGTAGTACTTCTAACAAAGGTACTGCTTATCCTGTTCAAAGTACTGTGACTGAAACACAGGTTCCATGCACAACAATGGTCACCACCAATTCATCACAATCACTTACCCCACCTCAGATGATGTTCTATGTTCATTCTTTGCTCAACAAGCATCTCTACCTGTCACCTATCAAGAAGATGTATTGCAAATAGATGATGATGCTTTGGAAGAAATTGATATCAGATGGCAAGTTGACATGCTCACTGCAAGGATCAAGAAGTATGTGAACAAGACAGAAAAAGGCATCAATTTAAGAGCTAAACAAGGAATAACATTTGACAAGTCCAAGATTGAATGCTTCAACTGTCAAAGGACTGGTCACTTTGCAAGGGAGTGCAAATTTGCAAAGTATCAAGCAAACAAGATGATTGAACCACCTAAGCCTGAGAGAAAAGAGATTCCAATTACTGAACCAAAACCAAAAGCTTTGGTTGCTCAAGAGAATCTATCAGAGATTGATTGGTCCAATGAGTTTGATGATGAACCTGTAACCTATTCAATGGTTGCATTGGAAGACTGGAGCACAACATTTGATGAAGAGCCTGGATATGCTGCTTTGGAGTCAAGAGATGATTTAGGAAGCTTTGATTGGAGCATGGAGTTTGAAGAAGCACCTGTTCAGCTTGCTATGGTAGCTGCTTCACCAAGTTCATCCACTAACTCTGAGGTATGCTCTATGTGTAATGATATGTATCAAAAGTTACTTAGTGAATATGTAGCTGAAAGAGATAAATTTCGAAAGGCTAGGGCTGAGATAACTGGTTATCAATTAACTTTAGAGTCAATGGAGGCCAAAATCCTTACACATGAAAACAATGAAGTAGCATGGCTTGAAACATATAAACAACAGGATTACCTAGTTAAGTTAAATGAATGGAAACTAGGTTGTAAGGTGTCTGAACTAGAAAAAGTGACTGCTGAAAGGGATAAGTTGTTAGAAAAACTTGCTGTGTGGAATGAGGCAGGTGTGTCACATGTTCAATTTTTTGAAAAGCAAAGAACATCTAATATTAATACAGGCCTAGGTTATGAAAATAATAGCAAAGAAGGCATTCCATTTAAGAGCAAGGAACTAAATCTTACAGTTGATACCTCCACTAGTGATGAAGAGTTCATAAGTCTAGATGAAAACACTTCTAGTGATGAGGAATCCCCTAGTCCAACACCTCCTGTATTTCAGAAAGAAAAAGGATATAATGCAGTTCCTCACCCCCAGGTAGCTTTCAACCACCTAGAAAAGATGTTGACTGTTATGGTGTAGATAATCTAGAGTTTAGGAAAAAGCTTAAAAGTAAATCTAACCCTAAAACTTTAGAAAAGTCTGTTGAAGCACCTAAGGTAGAAGAGACCAAGTTTTCAAAACAACCAGTACCTTCAAACTGTTTTCGAAGCACTGCTGATCACTCAGCAGTACCTCAAAGAAAATTCTTTCAAACTACTGCTAATTTTAGAAACACTTATGGAAGGGGATTTGAGGATATTGGTCCAAAGGTTTGTTATGTTTGTTATAGTCCTCATCATTTGATTAAAGACTGTGATTATCATTCAGAATACCTAAGTAAATATCCAAAGACCATAACTGCACAACCAAGTCATAGGGAGAATAAGCCAAGGGACAACAAACCAGTTTGGAACTATACAAATAGGGTCAACCATAGTAATCTCTCAAAAGACTATAGGTACCCTCATCAGAAAAGGTCATACTCCAAACCCTCAGTACCTTCACAAAGTACTGATAGAAAGTTCCCTATGTTTCTAGCAAACACTCAAGTGTAAGTTCTAGGAGGTACAATCAATACAATCCTAGAAAGCCTTACAACACAAGAAAAGATGCTAGGACACATAACCCAACTCCTAAAGTTACAACTAAATGGGTTAAGAAAAACAGTACTGCTAGGGAAAAACCAGTACTTTCAGAAGTTAAGGGTGAAAAAGGGATAATTGATCTTGAAAAACCAACAGTTTTGGAAACAAAAACCTTAATTCTTGATCATGCTTTCAAAGATAGTGGTGATTACATACTCAAAAATTTTGAGTATGTCACCCCACAAGGGGAACACAAGTCAGTAATGGCTTGGGTTCCTAAAAATAACTAACCTTTTTCATGTGAATGCAGGGCAACCCAGAGGAGGAGCTTAAAGATCATCTTATTGTAGATAGTGGTTGCTCTGGCAGTATGACAGGAGAAAAGGAGCTCTTGTCAGATTTTAAAGCTTATTTTGGAGGAAAAGTTGCATTTGGGAATGATCCTGATGGAGGAAGAATAACTGGCAAAGGAACTATCAAGGCAGGAAACATTGATTTTGAGGATTTTAGATATGTGAAGGAGCTCAAATTCAATCTTTTGTCAGTCTCTCAGATTTGTGATAAGAAGTACCCTGTGTTATTCTTTGACACAGAATGTCTTATACTTTCTCCTGATTTCAAGTTAGAAGATAGAAACTTGGTGTTGCTGAGAGCACCAAGAACTAATGATGTGTACAGCATAGACTTAAAGAATGTAAATTCTGCTGAAAGAGCAACATGTTTGATTGCAAGAGCATCTATGGAAGAAGCACATCAATGGCACAGAAGACTGGTACTTGTAAATTTCAAGAACATCAATAAGCTGGTCAGAGGTAATTTAGTTAGAGGTTTACCTTCTAAGACATTCAAGAATGATCACTCATGTCTTGCTTGTAAGAAGGGTAAACAGCACAAGGCTTCATGTAAGAATATTGATGAGAAGACCATTAGAGAGCCTTTGGAATTGCTGCACATGGATCTGTTTGGACTTGTTTCAGTTGTTAGTCTGAACAAGAAGAAGTACTGCTTGGTTGTTACAGATGACTGTAGCAGATTTAGTTGGGTCTTTTTCTTATGCTTTAAAGATGAAACTTTTGATGCTATTCATGACCTTATAATAGCACTTGAAAATCAGTTAAGACTCAAGGTTAGAGGCATTAGATGTGATAATGGAACTGAGTTCAAGAATCAACTTATGGATGAATTTTGTGCCAAGAAAGGAATTAAAAGAGAGTTCAGTATTGCTAGAACTCCTCAGCAAAATGGAGTTGCAGAACAAAAGAATAGAACTCTTATAGAAGCAGCTAGGACAATGCTTGCAGACTCTCAACTACCTGTTCCATTCTGGGCTGAAGTTGTAAGTGCTGCTTGCTATGTGTTGAATAGAGTATCAGTGACTAAACCTCAAATGAAGACACCTTATGAGTTACTCATGGGAAAGAAACCAAGCATCAAGTTTATGAAACCTTTTGGATGTCCCCTAACCATCTTAAATACTGCTGAAAATTTGGGCAAGTTTGATGGAAAGTCAGATGAAGGATATCTATTGGGATATTGTACTAATAGCAAAGGATTCAGAGTGTACAATAGGGCTACCAAGAAGGTTCAAGAATGTCTTCATGTTGATTTTTTGGAAGAACAAGAGAATTCTAAAGGTAAAGGTCTTGATTGGATGTTTGATCTTGATTTAATGTCTTCATCAAAGAATTATGTACCTGTAAGGGAAGAAAATCAAGCTGCTCCCACTGAAGAAGAAGCACAGTACATTGTTCATGATGTTAATTTAAGATCTGAAGATGTGCCAAAAGATAATGCCAATGATGCGAAGAAAAGTACTTCTGAGCCTCAAGGTACTGCTAAACCTAACAATATTGTTGATCCTCAAAGTACTGTTCCACCACAAATACCAGTATCTACAGAAGATCAAGCCATTCAAGATGAACTTTCTAGAATGCTTTTTCAAGAAACAATGGCTAAATCGTATGATGATGAACAGAGGAGAGCTTATGAAGCATAAAAGAAAAAGGCAAAAGACACAGCCAGTACTTTATTCCAAAGTACTGCTAATCCATTTGAAAGTACTTTTCAACCTTTGAATACTTCAAATTGGATAAATACTGATGCTGTTAATGATCCTAATATGCCTGACTTAGAAGATACTGCTGATCCAAACACAATTACTTTAGAAGACACTGATGATGAATTGGATCAAGAAGGCATTTTCTCAAATTCTAATGAAGATTATGATATAACTAATTTGGAAGATAATCTTGAAGTCCCACCAACTCCTACTCTCAGAATTCATAAAACTCATCCTGTTACAAATATTATTGGACCCTCAGCTTCAGGGGTGCTCACAAGGACTAAGGCTAAGAATATGTCTCAACAACATATTTCTTTACTTAGTTTTATCTACAAGCAAAACAGGGTGAATCACAAGGATCAGAAGTTGTGTTTATTTGCTTGTTTTCTATCTCAGGAAGAGCCCAAGAATACAAGCATTAGCCAAGGAAAGTTGGGTGGAAGCTATGCAAGAAGAACTCCTACAGTTTAAACTTCAAGAAGTTTGGGTATTATGTGATTTACCTGATGGAAAGAAACTTATTGGAACTAAATGGGTCTTTAGAGTAAAAAGAGATAAAAGAGGGAATGTTATTAAGAACAAGGCAAGGTTAGTAGCTCAAGGATATAGACAGGAAGAAGGAGTAGACTATGATGAAGTTTTTGCTCCTGTGACAAGGCTTGAAGCCATCAGGCTATTTTTGGCTTTTGCATCTTATATGGGATTACCTGTATATCAGATGGATGTTAAAAGTGCTTTTCTATATGGCAAAATCACAGAAGAAGTTTATGTCAAACAGCCTCCTGGTTTTGAAGACCCTGCACACCCAAACAAAGTCTACAAGGTAATAAAGGATCTTTATGGCCTTCATCAAGCTCCAAGAGCATGGTATGAAAGGCTTTCTAATTTTCTACTGCAACATGGTTATAGAAGAGGAGCTATTGACAAGACTTTGTTTATCAAGAGAGATAAGAAGGATATCATGCTAGTACAAGTGTATGTAGATGATATTATTTTTGGTGCTACTAAGCAATCTATGGAGAAGGAATTTGAAGATCTTATGCAGAAAGAGTTTCAGATGAGTTCCATGGGAGAATTAACATTTTTCTTAGGACTTCAAGTGCAACAGTCAAGCAGTGGAATTTATATTTTTCAAGATAAGTTGTTGCAAATATTCTCAAGAGATTCACTTTCACAACTGTTAGGCCTACATCTACACCAGTGGATACTAACAAACCTTTGGGAAAAGATGAAGATGGAGAAGATGTTGATGTCACACTATACAGGTCTATGATTGGATGTCTCATGTATTTAACTGCATCAAGACCTGATATAACTTTTGCTGTGAGCTTATGTGCAAGACATCAAGTTAATCCAAAGGTTTCTCACTTGAATGCTGTCAAGAGGATTTTCAGGTATCTTAGGCAACAACCTAAGCTAGGATTATGGTATCCTAGGGATTCACCTTTCCATCTCCATGCCTTTTCAGACAGTGATTATGTTGGAGATAACTATGACAGAAGGTCCACAACTGGAGGATGCCAGTACCTTGGAAGCAGATTAATGTCATGGCAATGTAAGAAGCAAACAATTGCAGCAACTTCTTCCACAGAAGCAGAGTATGTAGCTGCTGCAAGTTGTTGTGCACAAGTACTTTGGTTACAGAATCAGCTTTTGGATTATGGATTCAATTTCAAGAATACTCCTATCAACATTGATAATGAGAGTACCATTTGTATTGTCAAGAATCCAGTCTATCATTCCAAGACCAAGCACATTCAGATTAGACATCACTTTATAAGAGATTGCTATGAACAAAGGCTTATCAATGTGGTTAAAGTTTATACTGATGATAATGTAGCAGATCTACTCACAAAGGGCTTTGATGTTTCAAGATTTACTTTCTTGGTTGTGAGTATTGGTATGATTAATATGTAAGCTATTTTTTAGGGGAGGCATAAGTAGTTATTAGTTAGTCATTATATGAGGGGAGGCTACATGTATCATTCAAAAGAAAGGATTTTATTCATTAAAGTTCTTACAACCACCATTTAGAATACATCACCATTCTTGTTTTCAAGTAACAGACACAGACACAACAAAGACAACACAAACACAAGACTACATCAACCTACTACCAAGCTCCACACACCTACTCCATAGGCCTTTTTCCCTTGCCCTCATAGCTTTGTTTTCCCTTTTGAGCAGTCCTTCTCTTGTCATCAAAAGAAGCCTGTTTTCTTGGGCAAGCCAGGCCAAGAACCTGTTTGGGAGGTCTTTCTTTTCTTGGAGCAGGCCACTTCATGTTCTGAATAGCTTATTCCAGGGCTTGAGTCAAAGCATGTGGAAGCTCTTTAGCCAGAGATGAACCAGAAACAACTTTCTTCTTTTTGGGCTTTTTGATGGTAGTACTACCTGCATCAGTTATGGTAGAGTTGGCAGCACTCATTGTTGATGAAGATTCTTGGTGTCCCATCCACTGAACATGAGGAGGAAAATAGTCTGACCATCCTGGATCTTCAAACTCAGAATCAGAGTAGTAACTTATCTCTGAATCTGTGGTGCCCTCTGAGTCTGAAGAGATGTTCACAATTGGAATATGACTCATTGTGCTTACTTGTTTTTGTGTTAAAAGAAGATATGATGTTTGCTAGTTGTTGATGAAGTTGCTTTTATAAGCAAGGTAAAGGTAAATGGGAATTTAATGAAGTGTATTGAAGTTCACTTACCTTGGTAGCTTTGGGATTTAATTTGGGGAGATAGTCATTAATAAGGGTTGACTTTCAAAGATATTTTCGTCAAATGGTCAACATACTAGATTTCTTGTGGGAAAGTACTTTGGTCAAAATACTGTGTGAGATTATAACGGAAAGTACTGCTCCATATTTTATGGAAAGTACTGCTTGGTGCTATTAAAAGGGTTTGCTGACGTGTCAGATACTGTTCCAACGGTCAGATTTGCGGCTAACAACCTTTCGAAAGATATGGGGATATTTACTTCCAAAAATAACGGTAAAATCATTAATTAACTGTGATTTTTTGTAATCTTATCCTTATATAACAACCTCATATCTTTTCCTTTTATTCACCTTATTCACCTTTATTAACTCATACCTACTTTGCATCGATCATCACTTTTCTCACTCTAACCCTAATCATCATGGCTAATCGACGTACCAACACCAAACACAACATGATCGCAAACCTTGAGAAAACCCAAGAAAACCTTGATTTTCATGGTATTATTGACTTTCTCACTGATACCAACATCTGTTACTCCGTCCTTGTCAACCCCGAGATTATTGGACCTTGGATTCAAGCTTTTTGGGATACAGCCACATCACAGGTTGAAGATGGAGAGGATATTATTACTGCTACAGTTGCTGGGAGAGCTATACGTGTTACAGAAGCTTCAATCAGGGAGGCTCTGTTATTTGATGATGAAGGAGGCTCTGTTTTGTTTGGGAAACAAGAAGTTTGGAACACACTCAGAGATATTGGGTATGAAGGTTCTTTGACTAAGCTTACTTTTCAGAAGGCTATGGTTAGTCCTCATTGGAAATTTCTTATTCATGTTTTGCTACACTATTTGAGTTCAAAGAGTACTGCTTGGGATCAGTTTAGTCATTCAATAGCTTCTACTTTTGTTGGTCTTATTACCAATCAGCCTTTCAATTTCTCATACATGATCC
This sequence comes from Artemisia argyi, assembly GCA_030686995.1. Lineage (NCBI taxonomy): Eukaryota > Viridiplantae > Streptophyta > Magnoliopsida > Asterales > Asteraceae > Artemisia > Artemisia argyi. Next base: position 51,190,882 of record CM060676.1, read on the forward strand.
TCAAGGTACTGCTTCAGAGGATTCACAAGTACCTACTCCCAATGATTATACTTCAACAGGTGGGCTTCAAACACCTGGAGGAGATGAGGGAATTGCAGGTACTGAGAGTACTTCTGATTTGGTTCAAGAATTGGAGAAGATGAAGTCAACTGTTAATGCTCAAGCTACAGAAATCAAAAAGCTAAGAAAGAAGTTTAAAAGATTGAAGAAATTTGTTTGGCCTCTTGTTCAGAATTTTAGGCTTTATGTGAAAGAAAAGAAGCAGTATCAGAAGCCAAAGTCCAAATCTTCAAAGAAGTCTTCAAAATCTAAGAAGAAGCATAAAAGGTCATCATTTACCAAATTGGGGAGGAATCAACATAAGAATTTGGATAAAGATGATGCTGAAGTAAAGTATTCAGAAGATGCTCATTTGTGGCAATATCCAGAAAGTCCAAAGATTTTTGAACCACAAAGTTATGTTGAAGAAGATATGAATATTGCACAAGAAGAGAAAGAGAATGAGCAAAAAGATGATGAGCAAGAAAAAGTTAAGCAGGATGTAGATGCACAGAACATTCAAAGTGATTTTGTTCAAAGTACTGCTGCAGAAAACATAAGTCTGCAAGGTACTGCTGAGCAAGGTACTTCTTCTAGAATTATTGATGAAAGTGGAGTCAATGTTGTTGGACCTTCTACAAAGCAGTATGAAGATGAAGCTGGTGCTTCCACTTTTATACAAGAAGAAGAAAGAGTACATACTGCTATTGATGATGAAACAATTGCTCAAGTTATGATGAATTTAAGGAGACCTACTGGAGGAATACATATCTCTGAGCCTGCACAAAAAGATGATGAAAGTACTTCTGAATCAGAAAAACTAGATCCAAAAGATAAAGGGAAAGGGATAATGGTTCAGAAAGATACTAAGAAGAAGAAGAAGAAATTTTCTATTGCTCAGATTAGAGAATTAGAAACTGTGGATGATTTAGAGCTTGCTAGAAAGCAACAAGCTGAATATGATGTTGAGTATTTGGAAGAAGTCAGCAGGCCACTTGCAAAGAAGCCAATGACCAAAGCTTAGGAAAGAAATTGGATGATACAGTTCTTAAGAAAGAAGGGATACAAGAATTTGCATTTGAAAAGGTATCCAAAAGTGAAAGCTCTGTGGGATAAAGTACAAGAAGATATCAGAAAAGAAGTAGAAAACTTTGTGCCCATGGAAGTTTATAGAAAGAAGAAATTAGAAGATATAAGAAAGGAAGATCCTGAGCAAAGGAGATTGAAAAGAAAGAAATTAGCTGAAGATGATCAACTGTCAAAAAGGCTGAAGTTAGTTCATGAAGATACAGTTGATGAACTCAGAAATTATTTCAGAGTTGTTGATTTTGAGAACAAAAAGATTGAAGATTCTGAAAAGAAGTCCAAGATAATCTCATTTTCTGTGGTTGAATCAAAAGAAGGGAATTATTTTATGATCCACAGAGAAGATGAAAGCTTCACACCATTCAATATGTTATGGGATTTATTGCACTGTATCACAAGGGCAGATCTTTATGACTTATATGTGCAAGTGCAGATATACTATGTAGAGATTGAAGCTTCAGGAGTGGGATTAGTTTTGCTTGGAGACTTAATTACCATCTGGGATACTGAAGAAACAAGTGTTGATCCTCTCTGGAATGATCAAGAGAATTGGGAAATAACAAGATGGAGATTCTTTGAGTCATCAGGAGTTCATACACTAGAGATGGAAGATGGTACCATGATTCACATGTTGGCTGAGAGGAGATATCCATTGATCTGAGAAATTATGCTCAGAATGCTGGATCATGGAATGGAACTTGAAGATGAATCTGAAGTAGCTTTGGATGTTATCAAGCTATTTATCAGATGGGTCAAGTTTGAAGAGTAATATTGCATAATATTGGTATGATTTGTTTTGTAAAATAAAGTATTTTTCAAAGTACTGCAAGAACAAACAGTACTTTATCAAAGTACTGCTTGCTGATATAAACCAGTATAAGTCTTTTAAAATAAAAATAAAATGTTTTGATGTTTAAAAGAAAAAAGGATTTGAAAAGAAACACATGGTGTTAGTATTTATACTGCACAACAAATGGTAATCAACTCACCATGTTTAACAGACAAGAAAGAGTTTGACTCATCATGAGGGTACGACTCTGATGTGATAATCAAATACATTGATGGTTGATAGTTTACCAAAAACTATATGGTTATCAACTCACCATACTCCAAGTGATTAAGAGTTGGCTAGTCCAAAGCAAATGGCTATTGGTAAAGACAAATCAAATCCGTTGATAGCTGATGATTTGCTAAAAATCATAATTTTCAATGATTCACCTCTCACAGGAGTTAACACACCTGGAAGTGATGAGAATAGTATGAAACTTTTAAGATTTGATGATCTTTGTACCAAAATGTTGCTGAGTTGCTGAGAAGATACCATGGATAATATGATGCTGAAGAAGAAGTACTTTGACAGATGACAGATAGAAGAAAAAGGAATAAAGAAACAATCTCACTGAATAATTAAAGATTTGAAGATTGAAGATAACAAAGAAACTTGAAATCAAGCAAGTAGAGTTCAAGTTAGGGGAGGATTGTTGGGATATGAAATATCAAAGTACTTCTGGATGTCAAAGTACTGCTACATGAAGAATAAAGTCAAAGTACTGTTGAAGAATAAAGTCAAAGTACTGCTGCTATTGTTGAATGTTTAATGTACTTCGAAGGAAACAAGGATCAATGTGCAATATTAGATAAGGATTAATGTGTAATGTTAAACGAATATTCTAGAATTAGTTAGGGATAATGACTTGTCGTTCAAGGATTACATGTTGTAAACCGACTTAAGGTTATCTATATAAAGAGCCTTAAGAGGTATTAGTCGATATAAGTTTTACAAGTCTTAGATACGTTTAGAAGTCAACCAAAGTTAATAGTTAGGGATTGTTAGTGAATCTGTGTAAAAAAGCAGGTTCAAAGTTTGATTAGTATAAAAGTTCTTCTTAAGCTTTGTGTTAGTAGATTCCGCATACTTTACAAAGTAAAACAGTGTTTCGTGTTGAGTTTACTCAATATTGTTAAACCTTTACAAGCTACAAAGTAGTTTGGTCAGAGTATATCGATCCAACAGTTTGAAACTCTTTCAGCCTTCCTAATCCAAAACAAGTTTGTCGGAGGCAAAATGACAATACATTGTTCACCTATAGGACAAAAGAGGAGGTGATTTTGGTCCAAGTATATGTGGATGACATCATATTTGGCTCAACAAGCTACAAACTCTGTAAATAGTTTGAAAAACTGATGACAATGAAGTTTGAAATGAGTATGATGGGTGAACTCACTTACTTTCTTGGACAACAAATCAAACAAACTGAAAAAGGCACCTACATCAGTCAAGAAAAGTACACTAGGAACTTACTGAAAAAGTATGACCTCAGTGACTGTGCCTCAGTGAAAACTCCAATGGTACCTCCTAACAACCTAGGCCCTGGTCTTGCTGGAAAACCAGTTAATCCTACTCTTTTTAGAGGTATTATTGGGTCACTGATGTACCTTCTTGCCTCAAGGCCTGACATTCACTTCTCAGTCTGCTTATGTGCAAGATATCAATCTGACCCAAAAGAATCTCATCTCACTGCTGTCAAAAGGATTCTGAGGTACCTGAAAGGCACTTCCAGTCTTGGACTCTATTATCCCAAATGTTCAGAATTTGATCTGAAAGGATACTTAGACTCTGACTATGCAGGATGCAACATGGACAGAAAAAGTACTTCAGGCTCCTACCAATTTCTTGGAGGAAAGTTAGTCTGTTGGAGTGCTAAAAAGCAACAATCAGTTGCAATTTCTCAGCAGAAGCTGAATATGTTGCTACTGCAGGCTGTTGTGCAAATGTGTTATGGATGAAAAGTCAGCTCAGTGACTATGGTATTCATTACAAAATAGTACCCATCTTTTGTGACAACACAAGTGCATTAGCTATTTCAAACAACCCTGTGCTTCATCAAAGAACAAAACATATTGATATCAGATATCATTTCATCAGGGATCATATCATGAAAGGTGATATTGAATTACACTTCATTCCCACTGAGTATCAGTTAGCTGATATCTTCACAAAACCTTTGGATGAACCTACTTTCACTAGACTGGAAGCAGAACTGGGCATGTTAGATATTGCTAACTAGGTCACTGATTAAAATGTTCTAACATGGTGTATATTCTCTATCTTATCCCTGATCCCTTACCTTCCTCAGTGAAACCCTTCAACATCATCAATAACCCACTCGCAGGGAGTTTCTCACATAGTGAAAGACTCACTGAATAACCAAACCAGAATATTCTCACTGAATGAATTCTCATTCAGGGGGCTCATGACATTTACTGATGCAATTCAATGCACAACTAAATGCTCTAAGTATCTAGTTAGTAAATGTCCTAGGTTGGTAACTGAATTTCCTATTTAATATAGGAATATATGTCTCTGCCTCACTGGCATCCATATCTTGAGCCCCCACTTAATTACCAATATCCCACTAAGAATTAATTGCCTTCCCTCACAAATAATATCTCTTGATATTTCTGTGACATCATGCCTGCAAAAGTGCACTTTGTACAGGCCCCTTGCATTGTTCACCTCGACAGTTGTGCATAACCCGAGAAAGTGGAGTGGCGGCATTTAATGCGGAACCCAAAATGGTTAGTCATTTTGATTTTCAAAATCCCTAACCAATGGTATTCCTCACCCTCTATAAATACCCCTTTCAAAACACACAAAACACATACACACAAATTTTTAAAGAAACTCTGCAAAAATTTCTCCATTGCAAAGTTGTGTGTAATCTTTTCAAAAAAAGGTTTTTTTCAAATCATCCTTTCTTGGTTAAGAAGATTTTCAACAAGAAATCCTTCCTGTTTGCAATCTCCTTGATAACAATATCACTCATTTCACGAACAGAAAACGAGTTGGACTCAACTTGTAGATCATCTGGTGAGTGATATTCTGCCATTAAAATTCTAAAATCTTTTTGACCTAAAATGGCAGATGACCAAGGAATCAAGCTTGCACCTCAATGGGAAAAATTGACTCTGGTTGATGTACAATTCAAAACCAACAATGTTGTAGGCAACTTTAACTACCCAACCAATGTCCCTGCTAATGAGTGCTCAAACACTCATCATTTTTGTCATATTTAAACTGCCAAAACATACAAAAACAATCAAAAAAGTTATCAAAATACTTAAATTATCCCAGAATTGTGTTTTATGTGTTTTAAATGCAAAATGAGCAAAAACAAATGAAAAGTGATCAAAGTTTGCAATATTGGCAGTTTCAGTCCCCCAAGTTTCAAAACTTGTCAAAATTAGTCCCTATGCATTTATTTTTATAGGAAAAGTCAACCCAAGGTTTTGAAAGTCAAAAATCACAAAATATTACACTTGGGTCATAAGTTTTCCAAAATTACATGTTTGGCCCCTGAGATTTCAAATTTGGCAAAATTGGTCCCGGGGAAATTTTGAAAATTGGAAAAATGCAAAATTGGTTCTTGGACTTTGAAGTTGTGGCATGATTGGTCCTTGGTAGCAAATGTGGAAAATTACAAGTTCAGTCCTTAGGTTTTGAAAAATTACAAAATTGGTCCTTGTGTTATACTTAACCAAACCGGACCCTTTTTCTTATTACCAAAACCAAATCCAAACAAAAACCAAATCCAACCCAAAAAAACCACCCCAGGCCCAAAACTCCCAGCCCACTTCCCATTTTATATAAAAAATCCACCCCGGTCAAACCACCCTTTTGACCTCCTTCTTCCCCCCAACCGTATCCCACAAAACCAGGTACCCTGCTCCCCCCTCCTCTTCACCTTTTTCACCATACCCCCCCCCACAATTAATGATATTACCAACCCACACCAACCCCCACCACCACAATAAATACACCCCAACCATAACACTCAGTTTTGCCCTATCTCATTTTGGCGGGAAAACATCAATCAAGGGCTAGGATTGATCAAATTGCAATTGGATGGTGAGGATTTGGTCAGAGGTCAAAGTAAAGACTAGTGGGACACTCAGATTTCAAAGGGAAGCCATGTGGGAAGAGATAGGACTTATTTTTGCTTCGTTATATATATTGTAGCTCGATATGAGCATTAGGGTGAGTAGTATTGTAATTGTAGCTTAAGTAATGTTTTAATTTCCTTTTTGTACTCAGTTTTAAATTAATGAAAGCAAGGTTTTAAGTTTCTCAACTGTTTCACATTTCAAGTTTCATTCAAATATTGCAATTGTTAATTCAAAGTTCAAATGTGTGTATAAGCTATTCATAAGCTCATGTAAACTCAGAAAACAAAGTTTTAGAAGCTTTACAAGCTTTTGCAAACTTCCTAAACTCAGTTTCAATAAATACTAAAAAAATTAAGAAAAATCAAAATAAAATGAAAAAGATGGACAAAGGTTGAAGAAGCTTGGAATTTGGTTGATTTTTGGATTGCAGAGGGTAATAGGGGCTTGTGGAAGCCATTAGGTGGTGTATGGTTCAGGGTTCAATTGGTTTGAGCAGGAAGCACATTGTGAGTTTCTTGGTTCATTCTCACTTTTTATTACTTAATTACTCTTTGTAGCTTAATTTTATGGCAAGTGTGCTCATTTAGTTTAAATTAGAGTAATTTAGGTCTTAAATCAGTTGGGTAATTGTTGAAATAATTTGTTCTCTAAATTTTCCTATTTGACTGCCATGTTGATCATATAAGTGATTTTAAGTATTGATGGTTCATACTTGTGTTTTTAAGTTTACAATAACTTATTAGAACATAAGAAATCAGTAGGTAGTGGTTTTCTAGGATTGAATCTCATTTTGCTTCACAAAAACTTCAAATCAGTTCTAGTTAGGGGTGTTTGGTTTTAGCTTGTTTGTGGTATGATTGTTGCTTGTCATTAGAACTTGTGGTCTCATTGAGTTACTGAGGTTGATACAAGCTCAGGGAAACCATTTCATTAGTCACAAATACACCAAAAGTCAAAATCATTAGAAAACTCATCACCACAGTTAACTGTGGTGATTGTTGGGTCCAAAACCCATTAAATCTTTTCACAAGTTTGTGTTTTTGCTTAAATTGGTCATTTTATAGCTTAATATAACAGATTCAAGCAATAAAAGTGATTTGAGTTTCATAAAAGTCAAAAATCAAAGTTTTCTAAAAATTCAAAAGCTTAAGTCTCAGATTTTTCCAAATATGGCATGAATTTTCTTGATTTTTGTGGTAAGATTTAGGATTTGAAATTTGTTGGAGTTGTTGTCTACCAGTAGAACTATAGATTCATGTACTTGTTTGATTTTTGTAATTTTTTTAGTGGACCATTTTGCCCCTCAAACACACTTGCAGGGCAAGCACTTGCCCTGTGCACCAGCAGACCCAGTCACCACCACAAGTTTGGTGGTTCATTGTGACCACCCCAGTGGACCCCACATCAAGCAATTGGGCTTTTAAGTAGCTTATCAGTACTAGTATCCATGGCTTAGCTTATTTTGTCCCCTGGCTTATTAGATCCTAGCTTATTTACCCTTTTCTTTGGCCTGTCCACTAATCACAAAGCTGAGCACTCAGCTTTGTACACCAAGTATACAAGCCTCCCAAGTGTTCATCAATAATCCATAAGCCCAGCTTATTGGCTTATTGTGAACCTGACCTGTCACACTAGAAGGTTCAATTCTAGTTTTGGACCTTTGACCCCATTTGTGGCCCCCACACTAGGCTGCAAAGTCCCTAGGTGAACCTGTTGGACTGTCACAATAAGCAAGTGCTTATTTGTTTTGTTTGGCTTATTAAGGGCTTATACCTGCCATCATTGTGTTATTTCTCATTAATATTGTTGGTTGTGTGCTCATTTGGACTTATATCTCAACTGTGAAGCTTATTCAAGCTTTTCCAAATCAAAATAAGCTTTTGCTTAATCTGTCTCATCAAATAAGCTCATCACTGCTTATTATTCATATTCAGCCAAACTCACTTCACAAAAGTTGCTTAAAATCATCTAACAAGCAAGTTTGAAAAAGAAAAATCCCAAAAAGCCCAACTTAATAGAAGTGATAGCTTCTATTTAAGCCAATTGGCTTAATCTTCAGCTTATTAATAAGCAATTTTCATTTTTATATTTTTCCTAGGCTTCTGGTATATAAAAATAATTTCTGTAATTTTTTCAGATTTTTCTTGCATCATTTAGTATTTTTCTTAATTTAATTTAGTTTTTAATAAATATTAAATAGTTAATAATTAATAATAATTAATTAGAAAATCAGAAAAATATAAATTAATTTTTAAAATTAGTTTTTAGTTATTTTAATTTTTCTAAATTTTATTTTCAATTTTCTAGTGTAATTTAATAATTAATTAGAATTTAGTATAATTTAAATAATTAAAAAGTAATTAATAATTAGTTAATAATTAGTAATAATTAATTAAAAAGCCTTAAAAATATATTTTCATTTCTAAAATTAGTTTTATAGTATTTTAGATTTTTCTAAGTTTAAATTTTATTTTTCCAAGTTAATTTCATATTTATTTGTAATTTAGGTTAATTTATTTAATTAAAAGTAATTAGGAAATTCGTATTTAATTAATAGTAATTATAAAATTAGTGTAAAAATTAATTTTAAATTTCCAAAAAATTTCTTTAATCATTAGGTTTGTAAAAATACCATTTTCATACCAGTAGCCTTTTCAGATCACTTCATTCACTTTTATTTGGCGTACGTTTGTTCACGTTTTCAGCAAACGTACGGTTTTTAGGTTTTAAGTAATTTCTTCTCAATCTAAGTTCCAGTAATCAATCACATAGCTTTCCTAAGCTATTTCTGTTAATAATTTCCAAATAATTCTCATAACCAACCTTTTCTGTGAATAATCACCCGATCACAAAGCACGCTCAGTCACAATTCACACCTTGTCGGGATTTAACGACATGGGGATACCTTATATTACCCGGAGCATTGGTCTAGGCTCTTTGACTTTGTTGACCATTCCTTGGTCAATATAAGTTGACGGTTTAGCATCAATCACCTGCCTACAAGGAAATCATAAAGTTTTTGTATAACTGCCCTTTGAAAACCGCCTTCACCTCCACACCTTACTTTCAGTACCACAACTTCCTCAAGGAGTTTTGGGGTACTGCTCAGGCCCATGACCCGACATCCTCCACTGATGAGAATGAAATCATGCCTTTCAAGGAATTTCTCATCAGTTTCTCAGTCTTGAATGGGAAAAGGAAACTTGTCCTGGATTTCAAAACTTTTTTCTCAGCAACAGGACTTGATTATAACAATGGAATTTATGTTGCACACCCTGACCCAAACAATGTTAAATCAGGGTTAGAAAAAATTGCTTTGGATCCAAAATATTTGGACAAGACCCTGTCAGCAAGAACTCCTTTCCCGTGGCTTGGAAGATTCTATTCACTTTTGTGATTCAGGTCCTCGGCAGGAACCATTCATCCACTGAGCAGATTAACTCTGTTCAGATGATGATGGCATACTGCCTGATGTCAGGGGTCACTATCGACATTGGAGAGATCATTTATGGTGATCTTGTAACCAAGCTAATGAATAAAACTAGATTACACTATGTGTCGTACCCTATGTTTATTTCATGTGCTCTTCAAAGGTTACTGGGTTGTGACTACACTCAGGACGTTCATTTAAGCTCTTTACCAGCCGTCTTGAGTTCTTCAAACTTTTCAAAGGACCCATCCTTAGTCTCTAACATTGAATTGACGGCCCATATGGTTTCCATAAACAACCGAAGGGACTCAGTGTACCCACCTTCCCCTCCTAAGAGGACAGGGAAGTTGCAGTCTGTGCCAAAGACCAAACCAAAGGCACAGGGCCTTAGGGCTTCAGGGACACAGGCTTCTAAGCCAAAAAGGAGACCCAAGACTGATACTGCCACCCATGGCCAGGTTCCACCACCCTCAGGGACAACGAAGGGCACTAGCAAATCACAGTCAGGGTCCTTGGTCCACATGACTGTTCCGAAAGATCTAGAGGGAAACTTACAACCCGCTAGTAGGCGAGTGACTTCCACCTTTCTTGTTAACGTCTCTGGTACATCACAACCAGGGTCTCAGGGTGTGACGACCCCTAAATCTTTGACAGGCCAGCACCAGCCTGTTGGAATGGGGGGCCTCAACATTTCACATGTTTCTGGTGATTTCACTGATACAAACCCATCAGTGGATGAAGGAACAACTATGGAAAAAGACTCAGGGGGACAAAAACCACCCACTGATACGGAACCATCACCCCCTCATGGAGTTGCGCATTCCTCACAAACTGACTCTAAGGACCAGGCAGACAAATCCCAGTCTGTAGGATTAGAGGGGTCAGGGAGTGACCAAAACCAAGGCAAGTCTTCGTATGAAGAGGAGCCGGCTAACCCCTTTTTGTAGATAGACTCAATGGCAATTTTTCAGGCAGTTCTTGACTCTGATGATGATGAGAGCAAAGCCAGTGAAGAACAAGTTTATGAACTGGTGATGATATGGAGACTGATGCCACAGCCACTGACCAATCCCATTAGTCTCCCTTTGATCCACAAGAGGAAGAAACCAAATCTCAGGATAATGAACCTGAGACTTCCTCTCCTGAAAGACTAGCCAAGTATGATGATTCCAAGCCCCTCAATGAAAGGAAGCTAATGAAGTTTCTGAGTAAGGCCTGTAACATCATCTACAGAGGAATCACTGATGATGTGTTCGACATGAACACTTAGCAAGCCGTTCACTACTTCAACCTCAGGGACTCTGTTGAAGCTTTTCATGATAATACCTTGGAACAGCAGTGATATGTGCTTATTCACACATCTTTTTTAAGGCTTAAATCAAACCAAATACACCAAATACTAACCAAATATGCCAAGAGAATGTGTGTTTTTGTATCTGTGTATTTGCAGGTACGGATATGTGAAAAATGAACAAAACAAAGCCAAAACCGACAAAAACGAGCACGAGAATGAAAAAAGGTCAAAAGCCGGAGCCGGGGAAGAAAAATGATAAAGGAAAGCTCAAAATGTCATAAGAAACCCTCAGGGATTCAAAAAGTTGCATAAATAATCCCTGGACAGAGTTTAGAAGAATTGGCAATTTTAGTCCCTGCACTTTCAAAGAATTACAAAAATGGTCCCTCAAAGATAATTTGAAGAAAAGTCATCAGTGGTCCTCCAATATTCAGAGTATGACAAGAAATACCCTTGGGAAAAACTTTGAATGATTTACAGATTTGGTCCCTAAGTTTTGAGTTTGTACAACATTGGTCCTTGCTTAAAATTTATTACTCTTAAAACTATTAATAACATTTGGATCCACTCCACAAATCCCTACCCACAAGCCCAGCTTAAACACCAAAGCCCAACTCCCAAATTAATTCAACCCGGTCCACCCATCATACCCTGGTCAAACCCACTACTACAATACCCGGTCAACGCCCCGTATTAATAAAACACCACCCAAATAACTCCCGCCCCCAATTTAACCACAAACCCAGTTTTACTATTCACTAATGAACCCTAGAATTACCAACATCCAAATTACCCTTTGTTAAGTAATTATTACCCAATTATTGGATTCTAGAAGGTGTCAGGAGTCAGAGAATATCAGGACACGTGGTCCAATCACAAGACACACGGAGGATCAGTCTTATCAAATCACATGATCCAAGGGCTTAGATATGATGTGATGATGGATTGATAATCTAACGGTTCTGACAACATTCAAAGAAACACAAGAAGGCGTGGATTGCCAACGTGGACTACTAGAAGGATCCCACGCTCCTCATCAACAGCTATTTATACCCCCTCCTCATTTCATTTGAAGACTGTTAGATTGTAGGATTAGGAGCAGGATTAATTTAGGAGTAGCTTTAGTTATTTGTATTTTCTACTTTCAAAATTGTACTCAATTCAGTTTTAGTATAATTCAAATTTTCAGTTAATGTCTTTTGCAATTTAATTTCAAGCTTTTAGTTTCTTTAGTTCTGTTCTTAAATTTCATTTAAAACTTTTATAAGTACACTCTAGCTTTAAATATAGCTTATTATCAGCATATGTTTGTTTGAAACACTGGTTCAGCTTGCAAATTACCAAATGTCAAAGTAAGTCAAAGGTGATGATGGAAATAGCATTACAGCTTATATCAATAAGCTTTAGCTTATTGTGGAGTTAAAGGGCAGCCAATAGGAGCATTTGGCCTGTCTTAAAGACAGGCTGTGTGGGATGCACCTCTCTGTTTGGCTGAGAGGTGGTAGTAAGTTTTCTATTATTCAAATTCTGCTTCTCTTTTGTTTCTGTCTCTATTTACTGTTTCATCAATATAGGAATGCTTATGGTAGTTTAATCTTAGTTTATTGTAGCTATTCAGCAGTGGTTTATTGTTATTATAGTTTAATTTAGTTTCAGTTTGATTTGATTTGGTTTTGTTTCTGTTTCATTCTTCTGTCTTACCATTTGTGTTTGTGTTTCTGAGGTATTTTAGATCTGAGATTTTTGTACCATTAAGCATTTTAGATAAGAGTAAATATTGATTTGGTGAATTGGATTGCTGTGGTTTGATAGCTAAATCATATGGTGAGACAGTTACCACAATACAAGGGTGTTTGGTTATGTTGATAACTTGAAATGTTGTTTGTTCATTTGATTTTACCCTTTCACCATTAGTTTATTATAAGTCTAGTTTAAACAGTAGTAGTTACATAAGCATAAGTTCAGTTGAAAAATCATACATTAGTAGTCATTTAGTTGCATCAGTTACAGATAAGTAGCATAGATTAGTCATTAAGGTAGTTAGATTAAGCTTATATCTCATTTAGTTAGTACAACAGCTCATTTCAGGGGTGTTTGGTTTAGATTTGGATCACACGTTCCTGTGGGTTAGTTGATCTTGCTGCACAGTTAAGTCACCTTAGGTCTATTAAAGTCAGATTGAGCATAAAATTGGCAGGTCACTAAGTAAAAAGTCAAACCTCACTTGCATATGATCTTCTGTATTCATATTGCTGATATGATTGTTGTCATTAATAGATATAGGAGCATATTAGGGTAACTTAGCTTACTTAGGTTTCAAATAAGTTTAATATTACATACATTATCAGTTTCGATCATTTAAGTTTCATAAAAGTAAAAGTTGTGTTTTGCTTTAAAAAGTCAAAGTTCAGTCCAAAAATCTGTCTTGAAACCATCTGATCTCAGAGGTGTTTAGGTAATCAAATAATTTTGTGGGTGTGAATTTCTGGTGGATTTAGAATCTCAATAGTTCAGTCAGAGTTTTGCCCCCATAAGATTGCAGTTTAGAGCTTATTTGCACTGCTTATTGAGCTTGTTTAGTTGAATGGTTTAAGCATTAATCTGTTTTCAAATATAGGGCTGCTATTGTGTTCATTGGTTGTTTATCTGAGGTTTATTGTTCATTTTAGGTCCATTATACTTATAGTTACTTTTCTAATTAAGCTTGTGCCATTTGCTTAATTGCTCATCTGTTTGGCTTATTACTTATTGCTTATTTTAACTTTTGTTGCCATTATTTGTGTTCCTGTGATCACTTTGGTTCTGTATCAGCTTATTTGAGCTTTATTTAGTCTAAAAATCATTGGGGCAAAGTTTGGTCAACCTGGTCAAAGGAGTGCTTATAAATAAGCACTCCAAATAAGCAGTTTTCAGCTTATAAGCACTTTTCTGGCTTATTTTAGTTTTAAAATTTTTTCTCAAGCTCATTTTAATATTTTAGATTTTTTGTAATTTTTTCAAATTTTTCTGAGTCCATTTACTATTTTTTCTATTTAATTTTCATTTTTAATCAATTTTAAACACTTTTAATTACTAAAATAAATCCAAAAAAATCAGAAAAAGCTTAAAAAATCCAAAAATATTTTAGAAATTTCTTTTCAGTTATTTTAGATTTTTAGAAATTAATTTTGCATTTTTCCTATTTCTTTTCTATTTTTTATTAATTTTTAATTAGATTTAATAGTTTTTTAATTCCCAAAAATTATACACAAAGCCAAAAAAATTAGTTTTTAGTTTTAAAATTTCTTTTTAGTTATTTTATAATTTTCAAAATTTATTTTTCATTTTTCTCACCTTATTTGCATTTTCTTTTAATTTTTAATTAGTTAAATAGTTTTTAATTCATAAAAAAATAAATAAAAAGTCAAAAAAATATTTTTCTTTTTCTTAAATTTTCTTTTATCATTTTTAACTTTTCAGAATTATTTTCAAGTCCGTAGGAGTAGTATAGCTTAAAATTCGCGTTTTATTTCGTACGTTTACATTTTATTCGCGTTTTAGCATACGGTTTCGATTTTACGTTACGTTTTAAGTTTGTTTATTCGATTTATGTGCTTAGTTGGTTATTTGTGTTTCATTTTCATATTTCTTAGTATAATCTCATAAAAATAACTTTTTACCACTTTCACGACACGTTTCACAAAATCGGGAATTGAGAATTCCATTCACACCTTCGTTGGGACACGACCCGGGGAAATACTTTCCTAAGCATTTCTTCGGTAAAACAAACACTATACTAAAACGACTATATCAAGTAGGCTGAAATCTCATTCTCACTGACAGCTCTTGATGGTCATCTCAACAAGTTCAATGACTCACTCAGCCAAATCACTAAGAGCGTGTCTACCATTCAAAAGTCTGTAAAAGACGACCCCGAGCTCAACAGGAAAATACTTCAGGCTGCTCAGACCTACCAGCAGAACTCTGCCCAATTCACTGAGCTGGTAGATATACTGAAGTCTGCTAATCTTCAGGGTCTTCAATCATCAATGGCTTACATCAGTTCATCTTTGAGTCTCATGGAGAAAAACTTGGTTGCGTGGGCTAAGTCTTTCAACTCCTTGGCCTGGAATCTTGGACCAAGAATGTCTGCCATTGAATCTTCTCAGGCTTCTCTGGATGCCAAGGTATCTAAAATTCAGAAGGATACCTTTGACATCAAAAGCATGCTCACGGAACTCTATCAGGCCTTCAAGGGTTCTTCTACTTCAGTGGATACACCAACTTTTGCTCTCGCTGATGCTCAGGCAACAGTTGAGGGGGAGAGAGCCACTGAAGCTCCATCTACTGGTCAGCCCTCAGCTACTGATGTTGCTTCAAGAGGACAATCCTCTTCTCAGGATGAGGGGGAGCACATCGTTGAAGCCACTCCAATCTCCTCTTATCAGCCTCCTAAGACAACCACTCACTCAGCAAACTAGCCAGACAAGGGCAAGGGCATTCTTAATATAGTGTCTGAACCTACAACACCACTGGTACTTGCCTCCTCAGTCGTAAGACCTGACCCTGATGCACCTGTTAGGGTCCCCTTTCAGATGAATGGATTTACATATCTAATGACTAAGGATGAAATCCAAGCTCATATGGATAAGGTTGAAAGGTTGAAGAAAGTAGCTTTGGATGAACAAGAAAGCAAGGCTACTCTAATATAAGTGGTTAATGAAGAAGCAACGGCTATTAGGTTGAAGCCTCAGGATCTTACTGCCAAGGAAGGTGGTGAGAAGTTTAAGAAAGCTCAAGATGTTGCCTTGATGGCTCTCAAGGCAAAGAGGGATGCCAGACTGAAGAAATCTGCTGAAGTAAGGCAACAAAATATTGATAGGTATAACTGGGTCATGACACAAAGGCTGAACCCTGAACCCATAACTGATGTCAAGATCCACCAGAATACCAAGCCAGCAGTTCTCAGTGTCTTTAGAGGCCAAGACAAACGACACTTTGAGATTCATGATCCCTTCAAGTTCTTTAAGTTTGGGATCACTGAATTAGATGAGTTGGGTCCCATCATTGCCAAAAAGAGTAATGTTGTTGTCAAGAACCTGATGAAGTCCCTCAGAATCAGGTATGATCAGCTTGCCAAAAAGCATGAAGAACTTGGCATTCCCTCACTGCTTCCAGCATCAGTGCCAGCCATCCAGGCTTCTCCTACTCAGTCCTCTAAAAGGAAGAGAAAGAAGATAGAGACTGAATCTGAGATCAGTTCTCCAGGCCTAAACTGCAACAGAGCCCTCCCTGAAGGAGTTACATTTGTGAGCAATTGGGTCATCGAACAACCTGAAAGAGGTCTCTTCTTCACTGATGAGTATGGGGATCCAGCCTTTTAAAGATGGGCTGATATTGATCTTGCAGGGATCAAAGCAATGATGGGATACTTCCTTATGGCCAATCCCATCAAGAATGATGCTAATGTGAGGTTCTGCCATGACCTGAAGATCAAAATCCAAGAGCATCCAGACAAGCTTCTACTGAGTTCAAAGAGAGCCAAACTTAAAGCTCTGGGTCTAAAGTTCTGAAGCTTGAGCAAATCTATAACAACAACTATCTTTTATTTACTTTGTTTTGGTTTAGGATTGTAATAACTATGAATAATATTGATTTTTTGTTTAAACATTCAGTGTCCTAAACATTACTTAGTAATTCAGTCTGTAGAGATAATACCTTTGCTATCTCTCACTGAACCAAAAACACTCAGGCTAATTGTATATCCAAACAGGGGAGACTGTTGGGTCTGTTAAAACCCAAACTCCTTAATCCAGGATTTGAACATAAAATATCCTAAGTGTTTGATAACCGAGAACACTAAGCAAGTCACCGAATGCATACTTGTTCAGTGAGTCATCCTCAAGTTGCTCAGGGAGAATCTAAGAAGAAAGGTTCACCATTCAGTGAGGCGGTTCTCAGTGAATGATACCTAAGCCAAAGAAGAAGATGATGGACTCAGTGAGGGATGACAATAACTCACTGAGTCCTATGACTCCTCACCAACTAAGAACACTGAGTGAACAAAGACTGAAGATACATTAACTGAAGTAAAGGCGAGATTAGGCGGGATAAGTTTGAATGGATAAGATAAGGTCCTTATCAAGCAAAGGTCAACTTTCCCTGAAAGAGTATAAAACCAAGACATGTGTCAACACTGAAGACCAGAAAGCATCCCAACGTTTTACTACTTATAGTCATTTGTAACAGGGACAAAATACCTATGTATTTTGTCCAATATTGGTTGATGTAACTTGTCTTGTAGTCTTTGTCTATTAGGTATCTGTTAGAATCACCTTGTCTATAAATAGAGAATAAGTGGGAGAGGTAAAGATTACGTTTCTGCACTTAATGCTTAGACATTCACAAACCAAATCTTTACTCTCTCCAAAGAACAACACATTCCCTGAGATAGCTCAGCTGGATCTTAGTTGTCACTCAAACTTAGTTTGAGTTTAGTGAGGAGTATGTGGAAAACTAGAAGGGGGTTGAATAGTTTTACGTCTTTTTTATTTTATTATGAAAGATTAGTTTAGTTTTAAAACCTTGTTTACTTTTAAAACTTTGATTCGATCTTATGTGAACTCTAATCTTGAACAATATGGACAACTATATCTAAGTATGAACAATAATAATAATGTACGCTAAGTATGTGAAATCAAGACATGCATAATATAAACAATTATAGCTATATACGAGAGATAAGTAAGTAAATGTTTATTTTGTAATCCTTAATTATATTTTGTATGAAAACTATACTTGATCGAAATGATCAATTATATGTATGTTGTTGACATAAATTAATGCCTAAAAACATTATTAACATGTTATCAATATCTCTATGTTTTGATTATCACAAAATATAAACTCATAGAACTAAAACTTGTGACATAAACAAGTATTTAGTGATTAATATTTCTCTTTACATCCAAATCACTTAAGGTATGAATAAACAAAGTATTTAGTGCAATTTATGATCAAAGGGGTATTTAATTAACTAATGCAAAGTTTATTTAATTATATAAACATATTATATATTTTTGAAAAACACTTTTGGTAATAAAGAAAAATGTTTTATTCATACTAAATATATGAATTCAAATTTTTAACCAAAAACAGTTAGTTTTTCACCAAATAAACTTTCCCCACTAAAAGACAAAGAATCTGGCCGTTTCAGCTGGGCGGCCCCCTTAATTATAAAGGGCGGTCCCCTTAATTTTAAGGGGGCCGGCCATGAATTAAGGGGACCGGCCACGCTCCTCTGTCAGATTCTTTTGCCTATAAATACCACCTTAAACCTGGATTTTTTTCTCACCTTTTGCACCCCAAAATTTTCTGTTCTAGATCTCATTTCTATTCTCCAAATCCTTTGATCATAAATACATAATCCTTTGTTTCAAAGTGATTCTTACATCATCCTCTCAAGTGCAAGAGAAGAATACTTCTATCCTCCAAGACAAGAAGTATTACAACTTGTTGTGACCTCCACATCCAAGTTGTTGGTGCATCATCAAGAATATCTACATATATCTTTGTGTAGTGTGTTGTGAATATTTGATTGTAGATAGTTGTGATTAGGAATATAGATAGTGTGATTGGCTAGTAGATTGTAGTGAAGATTATTGGTGTCTAGAAGATAGGCGTGAACTAGATTGTAG
This sequence comes from Artemisia argyi, assembly GCA_030686995.1. Classification (NCBI taxonomy): domain Eukaryota; kingdom Viridiplantae; phylum Streptophyta; class Magnoliopsida; order Asterales; family Asteraceae; genus Artemisia; species Artemisia argyi. Next base: position 51,209,354 of record CM060676.1, read on the forward strand.
TGAAGACTATTGGTGTGTTGAAGATAGGTGTGTAGTTAGTTGGTGTGAAGTAGTTGTGAAGAAGGTATGATTTCGTTGTGACGAAGCTTTGGTGTGTAAGTGGTGTGTATATTGGTGTGTAAGGTTTCTCCGCCATAAGGAGCTTGTTGACATAGTGAAGAAAACTCTCGAGTAGGTGACTCGAGGAGTGGAGTAGGGCAAGGAAGGTGTCCTTGTAGCCGAACCACTATAAATCCTTTGTCTCGCGGTTAGAGATCTTTCCATATCTTACTTATTATCTTGCTTATATCGTTATTACATTTGTAGACGTAGACGTATATATATAGTTGCTCATATAGTGCTAGTATTGATTTTACTTAAAGATCAAACGAAAGTTTCATTCACAAAACAAAGTTTTTAAAATCAAACTAAAAAGGTTACATACATATAATTGATCATTTCGATCAAGTATAGTTTTCATACAAAATATAACTAAGGATTATAAGATAAACGATTACGTACTTATCTCTTGTATATAGCTAGAATTGTTTATATTATGCATGTGTTGATTTCACATACTTAGCTTACATTATTATTATTGTTCATACTTAGATATACTTGTTCATATTGTTCAAGATTTGAGTTCACATAAGATTGAATCAAAGTTTTAAAAGCAAACAAGGTTTTAAAACTAAACCAAGTTTTCATAATAAAATTAAAAAGACGTAAAACTATTCAACCCCCCCTTCTAGTTTTCCACATATGTTACCTTTTTAGTTTGATTGTAAAAACTTTGTTTTGTGAATGAAACTTTTGTTTGATCTTTAAGTGAAATCAACACTAGCACTATATGAGCAATAATATATATACGTCTACGTCTACAAAAGTAATACCGATATAAGCAAGATAATAAGTAAGAGATGGAAAGATCTAACCGAGAGACAAGAGATTTATAGTGGTTCGGCTACAAGGACACCTTACTTGCCCTACTCCACTCCCCGAGAACCCAACTCGAGAGTTTTCTTCACTATGTTAACAAGCTCCCTTATGGCGGAGAAAACCTTACACTCCAATTATCACACCACAACTTCATCACACCTTTTTCACAACTTCTACACAACTACTTCACAACTTCTTTACAACTACTTCACAACTTCTTCACATCTAAGCACTACCTAATCACACTACTCCTTCTTCACACCTATACTACTTGCACACCACATTCAATTCACAACTTCTCTACCTACACACCTTACTAGCCTAACTCCTTATCTTTAATTCTATCTAACCAATATTCACAACATACACAAATGGATGAATACTATACAAGTGATGATGCACAAACAACTTGGATGTGGAGGTCACAACAAGTTGTAATACTTCTTGTCTTGAAGGATTGAAGTATTCTTCTCTTGCACTTGAAAGGTTGAAGCTTGGATCACTTGGTAACTGATTGAGGCAAAAGCAGTCAACTAAAGTCAACCACGGATATGGTCAAGATAGTCAAACTCCTTAGGCTCAATGCTTCGCGGAATATAGTGTTTCCCCAGGTCGTTATGTCCCGACGAAGTGTGGATTGTATTCAAACGGGTTTGAGATCGGGTGAATTTGGACAGAAAGGGGGTTTGTGTTTGATTAAACTAAGGAATCTACAAAGAAATAGCTTAAATAAGCTATATGAACAAGACAGTAAAGTTTAGAAAAATCAGAAACGTTTTAGACCTAAAAACGTGTACGATCAGATTAAAATTACGTGAACGTACAGAATAAAACGCGAGTTTTAAGAAATAAAATACCTACGGATATGAAAATTACATTTTTACAATCCAAATAATATAAGAAAATTTTTAGAAAATTAAAATTAATTTTTATACTATTTATATAATTATTATTAATTAAATACTATTTTCCTATTTACTTTTAATTATTTAAATTAACCTAAATTATAACTAATTATGGGATTACACTAAAAATATGAAAATTAAATTTGGAAAAATCTAAAATATTATAAAACTAATTTTAAAATCAAAATTATATTTTTCTTACTTTTTAAATAATTAATATTAATTAAAAACTAATTATTAATTAATTTAAACTATTTTAAATTAAGAAAAATAGAAAATGAACAGTAAAAATTGTAAGAAAATTCCTAAAATTATTTTATAACTTATAAAAGCTAGGAAAATTATAAAAACTAGGGTTTACTTAATAAAAACTAATTTTGCTATTTAAAACTTAAATATTAATTAATTACTAATAAAACTAATATTAAATCTAATAAATACCAAATGATAATATAAAAATCTGATAAAACTACTAAAAATACTTTAACCTAAAAGAAATTTAAGAAAAATATAAAAATGCAAGTTACTTAATAAATTACTAAAAATGAAAATTAAAAAGATAAATTAGATTAAATAGAAACTATCACTTATAATTAATATTTGATTTTCTGGATTTTTCTTTTACAAACCTATTTTACAACTAAAAACATGAAACTTTTATGAAAACAACTTTTTTGGAAATCAAAAATAAGCACTTTGAGTGCTTTTTGGCTCAACAGTTGACTTTGGTTGACCAAGTGAAGAAATAAGCTCAAATGAGCTTAAGTGGGACCCACAAGGGTGAATTCTGGTCTAAATAAGTTATGTGAACTTGTTTAAGTAAGAATCTCACAAATAAGTTCACAGAATAAGCAAATAAGCACTAATTAAGCACTTGGAAACTAAGGTCAACTCAGAAAATGGGACACAATTAAGTGATGGTTTCAAGTGGGGTCCACAAGGTCTGAGGTCAATATTTTGTTCAAAACCAGAAGAGTGCTAGGAGGGGGGTTCAAAAAACCTAAATTAGACAAGTGGGACCCACTGAGGTGGCCAGAAACCACCACCAAAGTGGTGGTGATGGTTGTGTGATCTGCTACAGCAGGGGGTTATCCCTCCCTGCAGGTGACTTTGGAGGTGTGTGGACCCCATAGAAAAAAGTGGCAAAAATCAAACAACAATGGGGCTTCAAAGATGAGCTGGGGGACTGTCAACCGAAGAAGTTTCAGATCCTAATTCCCAACAGGAAATTCACTAAAAATCTCATAAGATTTGGAAAATTTTAGAAAGTGAAAATTTGACTTTTTAAGAAAACTTGGTATGTTGACTTTGGTAAGGTTTGATTGGGTCTAAATGACTGAAATTGATGTGTTAAGTTATGTTAAGGGTAAATTAAGCTAGAAGACCAACTTTTAATCAAAATGGGTGAGTTTTGAGGTTACAAAAACCCAACAGTCAACTGTCGGAGGAAATGGTGGTTGATTTTGACTTTTTGCTATTGGAACTTGGTTTTGAGACTTGTCTTAACCTAATATGGCCTAATGCAATCTACCTAAACTAAAACAACAATGAAAAAACAACAAGATCCCCTAGTACTGATTTAAACCAAACACCCCTAATGTTAACTATTTTTGTGATTTCAAAAGGATTTGATTGATAAAGGCTATGAAACAGACCCACAGGGTTCTAATATGATGTACTAAGCTGATTTAATCACATAAACACCAAAGATAAAAGCAAAGACACAGTGAAACATTTACAAACTAATTATGGCAGTTAAACTAGAGAGGAGTGAGCATGAAGAAATCTAGTAAACAAGCTCTATGTCTTAAGCACTATTACTACTGAGATACAACTAAAGATCATGAAAAGCACAAGGATAAGCAGGTATAAGCTGTGAAGCAGTAGGAAGTAAAAATTTGAAATGTGGCTTACAAATGATTCCACAAGACAGATCAATGAATCAAGGACTTAGAACCTATCCTATAACTTTCCACAAAGCACTAATACCTTAGCAATTCCAATTCAACCAACTTCTTTGCATCTTCTCCTTATACAAATTGATTTTTTATTTTTCACTATTTTTCTTGAATTATTGATTATTTTTGCTTTTCTTGTTAAAACTGGTTTTTAGGATTAGTATCCTATTAAAAACTTGAAACTGAGATTAAAGGGACTCAAATGAACAAGTTAAACAACATTTAACAACAATTAAGTGAAATTGTCAATTTCACTGAAATTTTCCAAAATATGAATTTATCCTAACAAACTTGAAATTGATGTTTAAAATTACTTGAATTATACTAATAATGAAGAAAACAAAATGTTTAAGCTAAAAATTACAACTGTTGATTGAAATTACATTAATACGAAAATAAACCTACACTAATTAACTAGTCTACTCTAACTCTCCTTCTTTCTTCCTTTTACTTGACTTTTATAGAACCTGGGGTCTCTCTCTTTCTTTCCTACCACTTTCCAGAGCCCTTGGATGAGCCAAATTGATCTTGGCCGTTTATATTGTTTTGGCGGGAAAACAAGTTTGGTAGTTTTCAGTGGGTTTGGTGAGGTGTAGGTGAGGTATTAATTGAAGAGGGGGGTTGTAGAGGACAGGAGGTGAGGTGGTGAAGGCTTGGTGGAGATAATTAATGGTGGAGGGGGGAGGCAGGGGAGCGGGAAAAGGGGGAAGGAGATGGGTGATGGTTTGACTGAGTTTGACTCAGGGGTTGGGTAATATTAAAAAGGGTAGGGGTTTTGGGCTTAAGGTGGGCTGGGGTTTATTTTATGGATCAGGCCTTGGGGTTGGGTTTTGTTTGGACCAGGATTTGGTTTGGTTTATGTTTGGATTGGGATAATTAACAAGGGTCCGGTTTGGTTTGTGTTACAAGGACCATTTTTGTAATTATTCTAAAATTGAGGGGCTGCAAATGAAACTTTCCCAAAGTTATCACAAGGAACAAAATTGAGAACTTCAATAACCCAAAGACCCAAAATGTACTTTTTCATAAATAAACACCCAAGGACCATTTTTGTAAATTTCCAAACCCCAGGGACTAAAATTGCCATTTCACCAAACTTTCATTCCAAGGACTAATCTTGCCTAAATAAGTAACCACAGGACCATAAATGCTTTTTCTTCCAAAAATTTCTCACCAGGGACCAATTCTGTCAATTTCTGAAACTCCAAGGACCAAAACTGTAAATTCTCAAAACTTTTCAGATTTTTCACCAAAGGACTAAATATGACAACTTATGATTTTAAAAGGACCTTTGGTGATAATTTTCCATATTTTGAATGACCAGGGACTAGTTTTGACATTTTATGAAAGTTGGGGGACTGAAACTGCCAATTTTGCAAACTTTGTATGTTTTTCATCTGTTTTTACTCATTTTGCATCTAAAACATATAAAACACAATTTTGGAATATTTTCAGTAATTTGATGCATTTTTGAGTGTTTTTGTATGTTTTGCAGTTCAGATTTTACCAAAAATGATAAGTGTTTGAGCACTCATCAATCCCCTACACTAAACTATTGCTAGTCCCTAGCAATAAACTGTTTTGAAAACTTAATGGATTTTAAACTCTTTACCAAAAGCCATCACTTCTGGAGTAGCCAGATGTATCGATTCAAGTAAGAACTATAGTCCACCTGATAACCATGTGATTTTGAGCAAACCACCAGCTGTCAACGGATTTGATTAGTCTTTACCAAAGGCCGTTTGCTTCTGGACTAGCCAACTCTTGATGGACAAAGTCAACATCTTGGTGAGCTGATTACCAATTATGGTTTTTCCACTTCCTTTACCACAAGCCATAATCTTGCGGGCTAGCCAACTCATTCACTTTTTAGGATATGGCGAGTTGAGGTACCATACAATTTTGGGCAAATTGCAAGCCGTCAACAGATTTGATGTATCTTTACCAAGAGCCGTTTGCTCCTGGATTAGCCAATCCTTTTGTCGTTTAGACATGGCGGACTGATAACCACAAAAATTTTGAAGCACAAGTGAAAAAAAAAATTGAAATTTTGGCCAAAAACGGGGGTACTAGATAGTAAAATGTGATAAAATTCGCTAGAATAGCGAAATACCCCCCACACTTAGGATGAATATTGTCCTCAATATTCAAAGTCCCGGCGATTATGCCGACTCTTTGAACGTAAAAGGGCAACATTACAAGCTAAATGTGGAAAACACCATTTTGCTTTTCACTTCATTGGTAACCACAGTAGGGGTAATTCCCCCACACTTAGGGTGAAAACCCTAAGTACATGCTACTGTTTTTGTTTACCGAGTCGCTAGCTTGACTCGACCCCGAATTCATTTGTTCTTGGGGAAGCATGATGTGGAAGAAACAATCTCCATCGGACTTTCATTCAAGATGTTTGGACAAACATTTGAAGCACGTGAAAGTTCCACACCGATGAGATAAGTACCCGGCTCAAGATAATGGTAATTGAAAATGCCGGGATCAAAGATGGTATCTTCATTCCTGAAGAAGTGAAGAAGAGAGGAAGGCACCGAGAAGGTCATGAGAATAATCATGAAAGGATGCTCATCCTCAAGATCAGGTTTAGTTTCCTGAATTTGGATTTTGTCGGTTAAGCTCTTAGGGTTAGAAAACATCCCGGGAGGGAGGGTGGGATAATTTGTCATAGAAATACAAATTCTCATGATTGAGAATCTTTCCCCCCGATCATGATGTTTCTTGCCATCATACTCCGGATGAGTCATGATAAGGTGATCAATGATGGGCTCAGAGGATATTTCATCAACATCACTGATGTCTCCATATGATAAAGAATTTTCATCAGTGTTTCAATCACTAAACCCGGTGTTGAGATAGGAATTGAGTGATGGATCATCATTCAATAAGCTTTCAAGGAAAAGAATATCCCCCTCAAAATCAAGATAGTTATCATCAACTTCATACGAAGTTGAACTATCTAGGGCAAGGAATGCTTCGACTTCTTCCAGATCATCTTTGAAATCAAAGAGATCATCATCACATCCCGATGGAAGTGAATTGGTGTGAGTGAGTTCATCGGTGAACTCCTCGAGAAGAAAATCAACATTAGAGTGGGGAAGGGTGATGAGGCGAAAAATGAACCACTTTTAGGGGGTCATTTAAGCCCGGAATTGAATTTATTTGATCAAATATTGCCCTAAATCGTTCCTTTTGTGATTTTAGGTACTTTGGGAGAGAAATCTGGAAAAGGAAGCAATTCGGACGTTTTTGGAGCATAAAAGTGAAGAAAACGCCAAAGTCTTAATTTTCCTTGCTGGGAACAGTAGGTGACGGCGTCAAGAGCAACATCCTGACGGCGTCAAGAGGAAATTGCATGACGGCCCAGTACAAACATGAAGGCGTCACAAGTAGAGCGTCAAGAGTAAAACACGTGACGGCCTGGAAGACCATAACACATGACGACATCAGATGTAGATCAAGGCAGTCTGAGAAGTATTTTGGCGGCGAGATGACGGCGTCACCTATTTGGTCTTGACGCCGTCAGCCTCAATTTCCTAAATATAGTTTTCTAATTTTCATTCATAAAAAGAGAGAAGTTTTGGAGAAACCCTAAGGCCGAACCTGTTATGAATTTTACAGGTTTTTCAAGGGTTTTCAGCCCTTGAACCCTTTCATGTGTAATTGAGATAAGTGTTCTTCTAATTCAATCAATATGTCTATGTGTTGGTTGTCTATATCTTGTTCTTGTCTTAATTCCACCATGCTAGGCTAGATCTATCTTGTGTTTGCTTAGATCTAATGAAACCTAGATGTTGATTATGTGTTGATTACTTGTTTTTGGTTGTATTGGATGAATGATTTCGATGTTAGGCTTAAGAAAACTGGCAGATCTCCAAATGGTAACATGCTTGAACGTCTTAGGAAACATGAACTGACATGTACTAGGTTTTATTGGTTGTATTTAATGCATGAGTAAATTCTAATGATCCCATCTTAGGAGCTTCTTAGCCGACTCGACATAGGAGTGAAGTAGGCACTCATAGGATTGGGGAATTAAGTGCGCCACCCCATGAATGGTATTAAGGAATACAATCCGTCATCCACGCAACTATAACAAGTAATTAATGTGTAAAAGATATCTAGGGAGTAGTGAAATCTAAGTAAACACAATTTCTCCACTTATTGCTCACAACCTTAGTTTAATTTAGTTTATTTTCATTTCTACTATTATATTTTGATTGCATCTTTAGTATTGGGTTAGTTGACTAGCAACTAATTCCGCCCAAATCCTTAAACCCGAGATATTTACTTGCTTTCTAAAAAAATATAAAAATACAAAAATAATCATCCTTCATCTCTAGAACTAGTATTTAGGTTTTCTAATCCTAGCGACACTATTCCTAGCTGAACGATCAATCCCCCGGTACTTGTCACTATACTATACTACAACTATCAGGTACACTGCCTGGTGGGGGTTGTAAGCTTCTCAAGATCCCTTAAAAGGTAAAGCCTGGTGCAATCCCTACGCATCAAGTTTTTGGCACCGCAGCCTGGGGAATAGTTATTGTCTAGGTTAGAATCTCTTTTTATTAGGTCTACTTGCTAGATTCCTTTCTAGTAAGATTTTATTTTTATTTATAGGTCTTCTTTAGTCTATCTTTTCTTTGTGTCTTTGTTTGTAAAAACCTTTCCATTGACTATTCCTTTAGCCATTATGGAGAATGCGAATCCACCATACTACCAACCACGTAATTCACCCACTCCAAATGACATCTTGATGTTTAAACAACATGAGGATGAACCTATCTATGATGCATGGGCTCGTTTTAAATATTTACTCCGAAAAGTCCCTTATCATAATTTCGATCTATGGTCCCAAATTGAAATATTTTACCATCGTGTCGACCACTATACCAAAATGGACATTGACCATGCCGCAGATGGGGACCTTTGGGGATTAAGTGCTGATGAAGCATGGGAAACCATAGAGAATTGTGCCAAACTTGCCAAAAAAATGGACAACCCAACAAACGTTGTTACGGATCAATTGATAGCAAGTTTAAGGGAACAAGCAAGAAGATTGTTTGGGGATAAAACTATAGATGAGATAACTGGGCATACGGAGTGGTTTGATTTCACCACAATACAAGATGAACACATAGGTGACCTTGATGTGATGGAGGATGTAGCCGAACATGATCACATTGATCAAAAAGACCTAGGTTTTATGATCGATGATGATGAATCTCAAGAAACAAATGATGAATCTTTTGGGCAATTTGTATATAGCAGTCAGAATATTGAGGATGATCCTTATGATTCAGATATAGAAGTTGAGATGCCTAGAGAAGCATGTGAAATACTTGGAAAAATGTTAGGGTTAAATTATAATAAAACACATGTTGAGGATATAGGTTATCTTGACACTAGGAATGATGAAGTAGAAAATCTAAGCCCACCAAGTACCCCACAAGTCCTACCATCATTTGAGGCACACACACCACCCGTGACTTACCAGGAAGAAGTAGAAGAGACTATAAGAGCCCCAATAGAGGTAGAGCCCTTGGACCAAACACAACTAGATGAAATAGGTTTGAATACTTGTAATCACAACCTTTCTCTTAGTTCTAGGGAAGTTCCTAGTTTTGATGAACCGGAGCCTCAACCAAAACCGTTACCTAATCTTCCATCCTTGTATGAAAATTTAGGAATTGAAATAGGTTCTGATCCACCCATCAAACCGTATAGTCCGGGTAGTCTTAGGATAAAGGTAGTGGACTCTAAGCCTTGTAGAGAGGAAGCCCATATAGGAGTGGAAAATGACCTTACATGCTTACATCACCCATTTATGATTGATCACAAGAAACATTATGGGTTTAAACCGGGTTTATTAGGTCAAGATGGATCCCCAACTAGTAATCTCTTGAAGTTGATTGAAAATGATCCCTTTCTAGGAGAAAATCTTAATCCACCCATTAACCCAATTGAATTAGGTAAGGTTATGATGATAGGAGTACACCCCTTTGAGCATATAATTCATCAACCACTCTTTCCTCACGAGGCATATTTCGACCCTAAGGGTGTGTATCGCTACTTCCACCCGCACTTAATCCTAAGTGTAGGGAAAACCTCCCCTATTTCCGTTAAATAAGGGTAGAGTCAGGCTCGTAACTCGAACAAAAACAAGCGCTTCTTGGGAGGCAACCCATGTTTTGTGTGATTTTTATTTTTTGTTTATTTGTTATTTGCTTCTGTATGCATGCTTTATTTTTATTGTTGGTAGATCATGTTTCCAAACTAAATAGTGGAAATACTTTATTTTGTTGTTTTGCCTAGTCTTAACTCCACCTAAAGGTATTTTTGCAAAAGATAAGTGTAAGGGGAAACCCCAAATATGTTTTTAAGAAACAAACCGATCATGATTCTCCACAATATTAAATGGACATGTATATTCGTATTTGTTATAGTCAAATGCTTGTATTGAGTCATAATGAAGTTTTGCAGGATTTTCCAGGAAGTAGGACCAAGTTTTTCCAGAAATTTTCCATAAAAACTTAACATAAGAATTTCTGCAGGTCACTTCTGACGGCGTCACGTGTAAAAATCTGGAAATTTTACCGGTTTTGTTTTTCTAACGGAGTTTTAAAGTTTTTGTTGAATTATTAAGTTTTATAATCTCCAGGAAATCTGCAAACTTCGTTCCACAAGCATTATATCTTATTTTGTTTTCTAGGATTTAGTAACTTATATAGATTGCCGCCGATTTTATGCGAGGTTGCTTTGTTTGTTTTCTCAGGATTTACAGGTTATGTATGACAAGAAGATGATTTATATTCTAGAAGGGAAGCTTTGATTGTTCATTTTCTTAGAGGAAGATTTAACCTGGCCACCTTATTATCCATACCGAGCAAATCAGGGGAGTATTTGATTTCATTCTTTTTACTTATTTAACTTTTACATTCTTTACTTGAACATTGGGGACAATGTTCATCTTAAGTGTAAGAGGAGGGTAAAATGATGATACCTTACATGTACACTTTCGCTTGAGTTTGTTTTGTTTAATAGTAGATGTGTAATAAAACTACGAGAAATACTTGTTAGTGCAATTTTAGCGCCAAATTTAAAATTTTTTACAATATTCAGGAGTGAAACTTTAGCCATAGCAAGCGTCTCATGGATAGGAGATTGTATGACTAGCACATAACCGTACTTTCAGAAAAAATTTCCACCCAAATATGTGAGGTTCGCCTTTAGATTTGAGAGGAAAAGCATTCATTATTAGTGCTTATGAGTGTACCGGTAGCATGTAGATTCTAGAACTTGCGTTAGTGATGCATCCCGAGACCGCTAGTGAGACTACATTCGTGTAGTAGGATTTACTACATGATAAGAGGCATTAGGATCACCCTTGTGTTAAACCCGTATTATAATTACTTGACCATTTAAGTCATATTACTTGGCTAGTTAAGTCAACTAATTTTTCCCACACCTTAGCGTTGTACTCATTTTTAGTACACGATACCCCTAGTACACCCCTCCGAGCCTATCTTTTCGTTTCTAACTTTAAGCATTTTACTTAAAGGAAGAATTTGTTACACCCCACTTAAATGTACACCCAAATCGCCTTAGCCTTCCGTGTATGCGCTCATTTTTAGTGCATTATTGTTATTTGTTAAACCCTAAGTTAACTATCTAATTGATTACATGGTTGCTAAGTCAAGTCATATCCTTGTACATATTGTTTTCGGACGATTGGGACTCATGGGTAAAGTACTTATTTTATGGAGTAATGGGGAAGAACATCATATATTACCCCCATATGTACGTTAATCTTAAAAGTACTCCAAGTGTTTTGATTTTCTTAATTCTAGTCATTAGATTAGTTTATTGTAAAAGTATGTAAAAATTCAAGTGTAAGGGGAATATTCATTCCCTATGATGTATTATTTTGGATGGTAGGGTAAGAGTGTATGCAAAAAAAAATAAAAAATAAATAAAAAAAAAAAAAAAAAAGTTAGAAAAAAAAAAAAAAAAAAAAGGAAAAGAGAAAAAACATACGGACTACCATCCCTTTTTATTCTATGTTCATTTTATGTTTTTGTTATTTTTCATTTATTAGCTTAAGTCGAGTCTAGTCTTGGCTTAGCAACGCCATATTGTACATGTAATTAACCAAGATTGTTAACTCGCCACCAGTAAAAACTTCCTTTATCCAACAAAACCATGTATTTCATATCCCTACACCTAACGTTATAACCCTTTAAAAGATCTCTTTGATAGTTTATCCTAGGTGCTTACGCCATGTGGTGGAGGTTTGATCCTTTCCCAAGCCTATGGTAATCTATTTTGATATGACAAGTAGTGAGAGATATCTTCCGTTTCCATATTGTAATTTATACTTTATTACACCCGAGAGATGTGAGTATCTAAACACTATTTGTGATGTGCTAGTGTATGACCTCCGTGCTTGTCTTTGGTCTTTAGTGGAACGATTATTTGTTGTAATTACTTTTATGTTAGTGTTAAATGACCTCTAACTTGTATTTTGATTAAAATAAAAGCGCATTTGCTTGAGGACAAGCAAATCTCAAGTGTAAGGGTATATGATGAGGCGAAAAATGAACCACTTTTAGGGGGTCATTTAAGCCCGGAATTGAATTTATTTGATCAAATATTGCCCTAAATCGTTCCTTTTGTGATTTTAGATACTTTGGGAGAGAAATTTGGAAAAGGAAGCAATTCGGACGTTTTTGGAGCATAAAAGTGAAGAAAACGCCAAAGTCTTAATTTTCCTTGCTGGGAACAGTAGGTGACGGCGTCAAGAGCAACATCCTGACGGCGTCAAGAGGAAATTGCATGATGGCCCAGTACAAACATGAAGGCGTCACAAGTAGAGCGTCAAGAGTAAAACACGTGACGGCCTGGAAGATCATAACACACGACGGCGTCAGATGTAGATCAAGGCAGTCCGAGAAGTATTTTGGCGGCGAGATGACGGCGTCACCTATTTGGTCTTGACGCCGTCAGCCTCAATTTCCTATATATAGTTTTCTAATTTTCATTCATAAAAAGGGAGAAGTTTTGGAGAAACCCTAAGGCCGAACCTATTACGAATTTTACAGGTTTTTCAAGGGTTTTCAGCCCTTGAACCCTTTCATGTGTAATTGAGATAAGTGTTCTTCTAATTCAATCAATATGTCTATGTGTTGGTTGTCTATATCTTGTTCTTGTCTTAATTCCACCATGCTAGGCTAGATCTATCTTGTGTTTGCTTAGATCTAATGAAACCTAGAGGTTGATTATGTGTTGATTACTTGTTTTTGGTTGTATTGGATGAATGATTTCGATGTTAGGCTTAAGAAAACTGCCAGATCTCCAAATGGTAACATGCTTGAACGTCTTAGGAAACATGAACTGACGTGCACTAGGTTTTATTGGTTGTATTTAATGCATGAGTAAATTCTAATGATCCCATCTTAGGAGCTTCTTAGCCGACTCGACATAGGAGTGAAGTAGGCACTCATAGGATTGGGGAATTAAGTGCGCCACCCCATGAATGGTATTAAGGAATACAATCCGTCATCCACGCAGCTATAACAAGTAATTAACGTGTAAAAGATATCTAGGGAGTAGTGAAATCTAAGTAAACACAATTTCTCCACTTATTGCTCACAACCTCAGTTTAATTTAGTTTATTTTCATTTCTAGTATTATATTTTGATTGCATCTTTAGTATTGGGTTAGTTGACTAGCAACTAATTCCGCCCAAATCCTTAAACCCGAGATATTTACTTGCTTTCTAAAAAAATATAAAAATACAAAAATAATCATCCTTCATCTCTAGAACTAGTATTTAGGTTTTCTAATCCTTGCGACACTCTTCCTAGCTGAACGATCAATCCCCCGGTACTTGTCACTATACTATACTACAACGATCAAGTACACTGCCTAGTGGGGGTTGTAAGCTTCTCAAGATCCCTTGAGAGGTAAAGCCTGGTGCAATCCCTATGCATCAAAGGGATGCATCAACATACTCAATGTCTCCATAAGATAAACAATCATCACTGGAATCAGAGACAGTCTCAATTTGATCATTTGGATTATCAGGGGAAGAAGGAATAGCACACACTTGATCAAAAGTTCCTTGTGACTCTCTCGGGATTGGGACAAGGATCTCAACACTAGACTTTATTAATTCGTACGATTCCTTATTAGGAACAGTGCTAAGATGCTCATCCCCCATGTTTAGAGAGTGAGTGTGAACTTTGGGTGTGATAACAACAGACTGAGGGAGATGAGAGGAGCTAGCATTCATGGATTGTACAAGTTCCATTTGATCTTCTACTAGTAATTTCTCCATCACATTATTTTCTCCCTGATTTTCAATGGGAGGAATTACAAATGATGAATCCGACGAACCCTTATAAAATTGAAGGATATCAAGGGTGTCTTCATTATCACTATCATCATCACAGTCTAGAAGAGCAACTTTACGAAATTTGGCACGTGTTATAGCTGATTGTTCTAAGACTAGCAATTCTTCCATGCTCAATTTGTTTCTAGCATCTCGTTCTTCAGCAAGTAATTCTACCATAGATTTCTCACGAGAGTCTCGAAATGATGTAGTAACCAACTCCTCCTTAAGTTCTTTCAATATATCAAGAGCCTTTAGTAAAAGGTCTTGCTCAGTATCATGAGGAGTTGCTTGGATCATTTGGTACTGTGGAGATGGGCCTGAAAATGAATAGTCGTAATTGTTACAAGGAAATGGGTTCCTTGTTTGACAATCCGAGCTAGAGTGTGGACCTCCACAGTAATCACAACAGTGAAACTGATGTGGCTGTGGGTTGTATGTGTTTGAGTCATAATTGTTATCAGAAAACTGCTCATAGACAAGCGTGTTTCTCGATTGACAATCAGAACTGTAATGTGAACCACCACAGTACTCACAACAGTAAAACTGCTGAGTCTCATGGTGTGGTAACTGATGGAATGAATCAGTCGTGTCATGGTAGGAATAGGGATTCTGGTTATAGACAGACCCGTTTCGTGACTCTACCATGCCACAGCTGGGGCAATTGCCACCATTATAAGGATTACCACACCAATGGCAAATAAGAAGGTGTGGATGAGACATAGAAAGAATCAAAAGGTTTGGGAGGGTAAGGAATGAAGAATCAAAAGGGTAGGAGGGTAAAGATGAATATTTTTGGGTTTTTGGAAAGACATTTTAAACAAATAGGAAAGAAAATGTTTTGTGTTTTTTGTGTTCGTTGAAAACTGATTTTAAAAAGTTTTCGTGAACAGTTTTGTTTTTATATGAAAATAAGGAGATAATATGAACAAGGGTGGTAAATATACAATGGATGTATATCCCGATTCACTAATACGCAAAACCATTTAGAAAAGCGCGCACACCTCCCCGGCAGCTGCGCCAAAAATTGATTGAGGTAAAAGCAGTCAACTAAAGTCAACCACGGATGTGGTCAAGATAGTCAAACTCCTTAGGCTCAATACTCCGCGGAATATAGTGTTTCCCTAGGTCGTTATGTCCCGACGAGGTGTGGATTGTATTCAAACGGGTTTGAGATCGGGTGAATTTGGACAGAAAGGGGGTTTGTGTTTGATTAAACTAAGGAATCTACAAAGAAATAGCTTAAATAAGCTATATGAACAAGACTGTAAAGTTTAGAAAAACCATAAACGTTTTAGACCTAAAAACGTGTACGATCAGATTAAAGTTACGTGAACGTACAGAATAAAATGCGAGATTTAAGAAATAAAATACCTACGGATATGAAAATTACATTTTTACAATCCTAATAATATAAGAAAATTTTTAGAAAATTAAAATTAATTTTTATACTATTTATATAATTATTATTAATTAAATATCATTTTCCTATTTACTTTTAATTATTTAAATTAACCTAAATTATAACTAATAATGGGATTACACTAAAAATATGAAAATTAAATTTGGAAAAATCTAAAATATTATAAAACTAATTTTAAAATCAAAATTATATTTTTCTTACTTTTTAAATAATTAGTATTAATAAAAAAACTAATTATTAATTAATTTAAACTATTTTAAATTAAGAAAAATAGATAATGAACAGTAAAAATTATAAGAAAATTCCTAAAATTATTTTACAACTTATAAAAGCTATGAAAATTATAAAAACTAGGGTTTACTTAATAAAAACTAATTTTGCGATTTAAAACTTAAATATTAATTAATTACTAATAAAACTAATATTAAATCTAATAAATACCAAATGATAATATAAAAATCTGATAAAATTACTAAAAATACTTTAACCTAAAAGAAATTTAAGAAAAATATAAAAACGCAAGTTACTTAATAAATTACTAAAAATGAAAATTAAAAAGATAAATTAGATTAAATAGAAACTATCACTTATAATTAATATTTGATTTTCTGGATTTTTCTTTTACAAACCTATTTTACAACTAAAAACATGAAACTTTTATGAAAACAACTTTTTTGGAAATAAAAAATAAGCACTTTGAGTGCTTTTTGGCTCAACAGTTGACTTTGGTTGACCAAGTGAGGAAATAAGCTCAAATGAGCTTAAGTGGGACCCCACAAGGGTGAATTCTGGTCTAAATAAGTTATGTGAACTTGTTTAAGTAAGAATCTCACAAATAAGTTCACAGAATAAGCAAATAAGCACTAATTAAGCACTTGGAAACTTAGTTCAACTCAGAAAATGAGACATAATTGAGTGATGGTTTCAAGTGGGGTCCACAAGGTCTGAGGTCAATCTTTTGGTCAAAACCTGAAGAGTACTAGGAGGGGGGTTCAAAAAACCTAAATTGGACAAGTGGGACCTACTAAGGTGGCCAAAAACCACCACCAAAGTGGTAGTGATGGTTGTGTGATCTGCTGCAGCAGGGGGTTATCCCTCCCTGCAGGTGACTTTGGAGGTGTGTGGACCCCACAGAAAAAAAATGGAAAAAATAAAACAACAATGGGGCTTCAAATATGAGCTGGGGGACTGTCAACCCAAGAAGTTTCAGATCCTAATTCCCAACAGGAAATTCACAAAAAATCTCACAAGATTTGGAAAATTTGAGAAAGTGAAAATTTGACTTTTTAAGAAAACTTGGTATGTTGACTTTGGTAAGGTTTGATTGGGTCTAAATGACTAAAATTGATGTGTTAAGTTATGTTAAGGGTAAATTAAGCTAGAAGACCAACTTTTAATCAAAATGGGTGAGTTTTGAGGTTACAAAAACCCAACAGTCAACTGTTGGAGGAAATGGTGGTTGATTTTGACTTTTTGCTATTGGAACTTGGTTTTGAGACTTGTCTTAACCTAATATGGCCTAATGCAATCTACCTAAACTAAAACAACATTGAAACAACAACAAGATCCCCTGGTACTGAGTTAAACCAAACACCGCTAATGTTAACTGTTTTTGTGATTTCAAAAGGATTTGATTGATAAAGGCTATGAAACAGCCCACAGTTATTTAATATGATGTACTAAGCTGATTTAATCACATAAACACCAAAGATAAAAGCAAAGACACAGTGAAACATTTACAAACTAATTATGGTAGTTAAACTAGAGAGGAGTGAGCATGAAGAAATCTAGTAAACAAGCTCTATGTCTTAAGCACTATTACTACTGAGATACAACTAAAGATCATGAAAAGCACAAGGATAAGCAGGTATAAGCTGTGAAACAGTAGGAAGTAAAAATTTGAAATGTGGCTTACAAATGATTCCACAAGACAGATCAATGAATCAAGGACTTAGAACCTATCCTATAGCTTTCCACAAAGCACTAATACCTTAGCAATTCCAATTCAACCAACTTCTTTGCATCTTCTCCTTATACAAACTGATTTTTTATTTTTCACTATTTTTCTTGAATTATTGATTATTTTTGCTTTTCTTGTTAAAACTGGTTTTTAGGATTAGTATCCTATTAAAAACTTGAAACTGAGCTTAAAGGGACTCAAATGAACAAGTTAAACAACATTTAACAACAATTAAGTGAAATTGTCAATTTCACTGAAATTTGCCAAAATATGAATTTATCCTAACAAACTTGAAATTGATGTTTAAAATTACTTGAATTATACTAATAATGAAGAAAACAAAATGTTTAAGCTAAAAATTACAACTGTTGATTGAAATTACATTAATACGAAAATAAACCTACACTAATTAACTACTCTACTCTAACTCTCCTTCTTTCTTCCTTTTACTTGACTTTTATAGAACCTGGGGTCTCTCTCTTTCTTTCCCACCACTTTCCAGAGCCCTTGGATGAGCCAAATTGATCCTGGCCGTTTATATTGTTTTGGCGGGAAAACAAGTTTGGTAGTTTTTAGTGGGTTTGGTGAGGTGTAGGTGAGGTATTAATTGAAGAGGGGGGGTTGTAGAGGACAGGAGGTGAGGTGGTGAAGGCTTGGTGGAGATAATTAATGGTGGAGGGGGGAGACAGGGGAGCGGGAAAAGGGGGAAGGAGATGGGTGATGGTTTGACTGAGTTTGACTCAGGGGTTGGGTAATATTAAAAAGGGTAGGGGTTTTGGGCTTAAGGTGGGCTGGGGTTTATTTTATGGATCAGGCCTTGGGTTTGGGTTTTGTTTGGACCAGGATTTGGTTTGGTTTATGTTTGGATTGGGATAATTAACAAGGGTCCGGTTTGGTTTGTGTTACAAGGACCATTTTTGTAATTATTCTGAAATTGAGGGGCTGCAATTGAAACTTTCCCAAAGTTATCACAAGGATCAAAATTGACAACTTCAATAACCCAAAGACCCAAAATGTACTTTTTCATAAATAAACACCCAAGGACCAATTTTGTAAATTTCCAAGCCTCGGGGACTAAAATTGCCATTTCACCAAACTTTCATTCCAAGGACTAATCTTGCCAAAATAAGTAACCACAGGACCATAAATGCTTTTTCTTCCTAAAATTTCCCACCAGGGACCAATTCTGTCAATTTCTGAAACTCCAGGGACCAAAACTGTAAATTCTCAAAACTTTTCAGATTTTTCACCAAAGGACTAAATATGACAACTTATGATTTTAAAAGGACCTTTGGTTATAATTTTCCATATTTTGAATGACCAGGGACTAGTTTTGACATTTTATGAAAGTTGGGGGACTGAAACTGCCAATTTTGCAAACTTTGTACGTTTTTCATCTGTTTTTACTCATTTTGTATCTAAAACATATAAAACACAATTTTGAAATATTTTCAGTAATTTGATGCATTTTTGAGTGTTTTTGTATGTTTTGCAGTTCAGATTTGACAAAAAAATGATGAGTGTTTGAGCACTCATCAGTAACAAAAGCTTATGATTATATGATCAAAGGGTTTAAGAGAATGGTATAGAAGATTTAGATCAGAAAGTTTATAGTGCAAAAGGTAAGGAAAAATGCCAAATTTGAGCCAGTATTTATAGAAGAAAAAATATTGTTTGGGAGCATGGCCGGTCCCCTTAATTATTAAGGGGGCCGCCCATACAATTAAGGGGGCCGCCCTCCCAAAACGGCCATAAAATTTGTCTTTTACTGGGGAAGGTTTTTTTGGAACATTTTTACCATTTTTGGTTGAAAATTTGAATTCATATATTTATAATGATTTAAACATATTCTTTTATTTCCAAAAATGATTTTGTAAAAGATATAAAATGTTTTGTGACATTTTATAAAAAGTCTAGTGTTTAAGAAAATTGTTCCTTTGATCACAGAATGCAATAAATACTTTGTTTATTCATACCTTAAGTGATTTGGATGTAAAGAGAATATTTATCACTAAATATTTGTTTACGTCATAATTTTTAGCTCAATGGGTTTAAGTTTTGTGATTATCAAAACATAGAGATATCGATAAATGCTAATAATGTTTTTAGGCATTATTTATATCAACAGAGTATACCATACTTGTCATTTCTATCCCAAGTGTTGTTCCGCAAACACTTGGGTATAATTCTTTTTATTAATTTCTAATAAAGAATTAAACGTTGAAAATCTTTGTGTCTTATCTTTTACATTTATTTACTTTTGATAATTAATCAATACTTCACTACATCATGGAACTTGGTTAGATTAACTTTGTAGTTAACTTTAACCAAGTAAAAGGGTCCAACAGCTTATGATGTAAGGACTTAAGTTTGGCAATAGTGGTACTTAGTGCCAATAATAATACAGTTTTTAAGTAATTGTGATCATAATAAAAGTAGTAGCATGTATCTCATGTTAGGAATATAAATATTCATATGAAAGATTTGGTAACCCCGAGTAACCTCTAGCATACGTTAGCTCGTAGGCTTAATCGTAAACATTTAGTTATCGTATTATCCATGGACTCGGGTCGGGTCTTTACCCACTGTAAGCCCGATCCATAGCTCACATGGGGCGTTTTGTGTAAGAAGTATAAATGCCCTCTTACACCAAGGGAGAGGTTTGGAACTTCATTGTGGTTTAACCTAATACTCTCTCTCGAAGTCTCGTATTCTTATCTCTTTCTCTCACTATAATCGGCCAAACATCAAGAGTGTAGGTGTGTTATTTTATTCGATATCTTACAATTGGTATCAAGAGCCATGGTTATGACTAGCTAGATTGTGTGTACAAATTTGTGGCTTAGTTTTCTTGTTTTTTCTTTTCTTTTTGGTTCGAATACAAATACAAGAAAACACACGAGTTGTGACTTGTTTATGGTTTGAGTTGGTAAAATCTTGTACTTTTGTGTTCACAACAATCTCTAGTGTCAATTCTTGGTAATCTATGGCTTATTTGGTGGTGTTATTTGAAAGATTGAAGAGTTTTCTTCATTACGGTTTGCTTCTCGGTAAAGAATTCTTGGTTGCGGTTTGTAGTTTAAAATAGTAAGCAAAAGTTGCGGTTTGAAGAGAATCTCTTCTGCGGTTTGGTGTGTAGCTGAAAAAGGAAAAAGACAAAAGTCAGTAAAAGTGACATTTATGTCCTTTGTGTTTTGTCTGTTTGCAACTGCGGTTTGACCAAGACCTTGTGTTTTGTATTAAGCTGCGATTTGGTATTATTGCGGTTTGACTATTGAGGTTTACTAATTACGGTTATGGTTTGACATGCCTTGCGATTTGATTCTTGCGTTTTGATCTTGCGGTTTGGTCTTGCGTTTTGCTCAAGAAAATTGTGGTTTGGTCTTGTGGTTTAGTCTTACGGTTTGCTCAAGATAATTGCGGTTTGGCCTTGTACTTTGGACATTGCGTTTTGACTCAAGGCATTGTGGTTTGTGTCCTATTTTATATCACAGGTTGCGGTTTGCCTCTATGGTTCGCTATCGTGAAGACATTTTTTTAAGACAAACTTAACGTTATGCTGCCAAAATTTTGTCAAGTCTTGCGTTTTGTGGACTGAGATTTGTCTACTTCATTACGTAAACACTTGTCAACCAAACCTAGTCACAACTAAATCACAACTACACAACACTTCACCTAATTCAACAAACATTCACCACTCCTAACATATAATCACCAATCATTGAACCGATCCTACAAGTATTCATAACACATTCAATTGATCATTATCTCACGGTTTCTTCTTGATTTTGTAAAATCCCGCGAAAGAATCTATTTCTCAATTTAAATCATAGAATTGTAAAATCCCGTGCACGTTAACATCATGACAAGCACTTCAGATGACATTCAAGCTGCTGGGTCCGATACCCGCCCTCCTATGCTTGATAAGACGAATTATGAATCATGGGCACAAAGAATTCAACTCTACTGCTTGGGTAAGGAAAATAGTGTCAACATTCTTCACTCTATTGATGAAGGACCTTTTTAGATGGGCACTACCAGAGATGTTATTTCTACCATAGAGGATGGAACTGTCACTCTTGGAATAGACAGACCACACAGTTACAATGATCTCGATGAGAATGAGAAGAAGCGTTATGATGCGGATATTAGAGCTTCCAACATTGTGCTTCAAGGGCTTCCCAAAGACATTTGCAAGCTTATCAATCACAACACTAAATCCAAAGCAGTTTGGGACAATGTTAAAATGCTTCTTGCTAGCTCTGAATTGACTAAAGAAGATTGAGAACCTCAGTTATATGATGAGTTTGAGTACTTCAAGATGAATCCGGGTAAAAACATCACTGACTACAATGTTAGATTTCACAAGCTTGTGAATGACATGAGAATCATCAAGATAACAATGCCGAACATTCAACTTAACTCCAAGTTTGTGAACAACATGGCACCCGAGTGGGATAGGTTTGTTACAGCAGTGAAGCTTAACAAACGATTGAGAGAAACAAATCATGAACAGCTTTATGCATATCTTCAACAACATGAAAGCATGTTGCCTATGATCGTCAGGCCATGGAAAGATTCACTCCAACAACTATAAATGATCCACTTGCACTTCTTTCTAATGTTCAGCCGTTCACTCAATCATCACAAGCTCAAGCTTATCAGTACCTTTCCTCATCACAGAATCAAACATCACATGTCCAATCATCCTTGTACCCACCATCTACTGAAAAACTCCAACCTGACTCAGGCTATACTCATACTGAAATGATGATTGACAATCTCTCCAAACAACTTGCGTTACTTGTTCAACAATTCAGAACGACACTCCCTCAAACCAACAACCAACTTCGAACCTCATCAAATCCACGCAATCAAGCAACTGTGGAGGATTGATGCGTATTTTGCAACCTCACAAAAGGTTTTACGGTTTTACCTCTCAAGGGATCTTGAGAGATTTTACAATCCACCAGGCAGTGTACCTGACTGTTGTAGTGTAGTAAATGGTAGGTTCCGGGGATTGATCATTCTCTTGGGGAATAGTGTTATTAGGATTGAAGTGTAGGTCAACTAGGTCTAAAGGTGAGGGATGATTCTTTTTATATTTTTATATTTTATGAAAAGCAATTAAAATCTCGGGTATTGGAAGAGTGGGCGGAATTAGTTGCTAGTCAACTAACCAAAAATTACTAATTAAACTAAAAACAATAAAATAAATAACAAGAAAAGTAAATGTGGTGAACTTCTATGTGAGACAAGTGTGTTTACGTAGATTTCACTACTCCCTAGTTATCTCTTATTGATTTATTGAGTTGTCACAATTGTTTAGTTGAAGGATTGTATTCCTTAAGACGTCCTTCCCTAACTCTATGAGTATCTATTTCTTCTTATGACGACACGTTTAGTATCCTATCATAGAATCATCAACATCTACTCATGCATTAAATACAATCAATAAAACCATAGTACACATCCGATTACGTTTCTTAATACATTCAAGCTTGTTACCGTATAGGAGGTTAGCCAATTTTCTTAAGCCTAACGCGAGTCAATCAACCAAACAATCAATAACAAATCAACAATCAATAATCGATAACTAGGTTTCATTAGATCTAAGAAAACACTAAGAAATCTAAGCTAGCATGTTAATGTAAAGAAAAGACAAACAATCAATCAAACAACACTTAGACATATTGAATGGTTAAAGGAAGAACTTATCTTTAATTGAACATGGAAGAAAAGAGGGTTTGAAACCCTAAAAATGTTGTAAAATTCGGACTAGGGTTTTTCTCCCAAGTTGTACTCTAAAGTTCCACCACTATGAATGAAAAAAAATCAAAAACTATATATAGAGATACAAAGGTGACGGCGTCAGGTTATAAGTCTTGACGCCGTCATCTCACCATCATTAGGGTTTCGTGATGCCCAATCTAGCTGCTTGACATCGTCACTTATAATTTCCTCTGGACCGTCTCTTGTAACATTAATACCAGACGTCCTACTTCCATTTACACGTGACGCCGTTACGTGTAATTCCACCAAAAGTTTTCTGGAGAGTCACTTGCAATTATTTCCACCTCTTGAATCTTCAAGTGACGACGTCACCTTGTAAGGCGTGACGTCATCAAGTGTATTTTCCAGCTTAGTTTCTTAATTTTGTCGTTTTCTTCACTTTTGACTCCAAAAACGTCCAAAATGCTCCATTTTCCAAATTCTCGTCCCAAGTGCCTAAAATTAGAAAAGAAGCAATTTGAGGTAATATTTGACCATATATTTACGATTTAGAGCTTAAATGACCCCTTAAAAACGTATCAAATAAATCCTTATCAAGGATGGAAGGGTTATAATTTAGAATGTTCAAGAAAGACAGAATCTAGATCAAAGGAACCTTGCTCGGGGCAACGTTGCAGCTGGTAATGGTGGTGTGCAGAACCGAGGAGGGAATGCTATTCAGGGGCAAGGTAAGCAAACCAAGTGCTACAACTGTGGTGGATTAGGACATATTGCAAGAAACTGCACTCAGCAAAGCGTCCACAGAACTCAGACTACTTCAAAGATAAGATACTTTTGATGCAAGCTCAAGAGAATGGTGCATCATTGGATGAAGAAGAGTTATTGTTTCTTGCAGGAAAAGAAGTAAACACATTTGATGCAAATGTTTATGACCAACCAGACGACTGTGATGCTTTTGACTCAGATGTTGATGATGAACCCACTGCTCAAACTATCTTCATGGCAAATTTGTCCTCAACAGTCCCCTCACCTCAACAAGCTGGTCCCTCTAATGCATCAGTCATATCTGAGGTACTCAAACTGTCTGACATGGTCAATGAACATAAGATTCACAACGAAGTACAACCGATAAATGTTGATGAGTCAGATACTTTATGGGAAATAGCAATGTTATTCCATATGAACAATATGTGAAACACAACGAAGTGTCTGTTGTATCTAGTAGTGCATCTCCTGTTCTTAATGATGATAATGTGCTGCATGAGAACACTGCATTTATCCCTGATGATTCTGTGACCACTAGACTTAACATTTATAAAGATCAAGTGGCCTTATATGAACAACGTGCAAAATTTGAACTAACTGAACGTGAGCAGAAAATGGATAGTCAAATGCGTACACTTATTCCAGAACGTAATTTAAGGGAAGAAACATTGAAAAAGGAATTATATTCTTTACAAGTGAAACTTAATCAAACTATTCAGCAGAAACAAGTAATACAACAAAATGTAAATACGTTGAAACAAAATTTCAAAGAAAAAGAAAATAAACTCTTAAATGATTTTTCCATACTTAAAACGATAAAAAAATAAACTCGAAAATAAGTTGCACGCACAAGACCAATCCAGACAAATTGCTCAAATGATGCTTAAGCATAGAAAGTTGTGTGATGAACATAGTAAGAAGGCCATAGGTGAACCAAAGCTTGTTTTCCTTATAAGTGCAAAAGTGGCCCAACCTACGTTATATAATGGTAATGAACTTATTAAACCTGGTCATGTTCCCCCTAGTGTACCATCATCATAAGAGGGTAATGAGATTGAAGATATGAATATAGAAAAATTGGCTGAAAAAATGAATGACCCCATATGTATAGCAAAACGGGTCATAATCAAACCTCACGATTATTCTAAGGAGAACCGTTTGGCCATTTTTGCACCCCAAACTAAGTTGACTCCTGAACAAGTATTTTGGACTTTGGACTTAGAAAAAAGAAAGGCCTAAGAACTTAAAGCCAAAACTCCTCCTCTAAGGAAATTACCTATTGTGGGCTTGGTCTATGAGCTCCTTTGGCTTCGGCCCATGAGTTAAAAAAACACACCCCTCTAAGTTCTCGCTGTAGGATTGGCCCACGACAAACCAAAAAAACTTTTGGGGCTTGAGCCTATTAGCACTCTAATGCTTTACGCACAACACAAATGCAAATCACAAATTATAACACAGCTTCAAACTCCAACGCATGTATCCCTTCATTTTTGTTGATAAACCCAAACAGTAAGACAAGTAAAAACACCCTTTTTGTTACCTCATTTTACTGAAACCAAAGTTATACCCTTACGGGGTTTTAATCATAACTGAATCATACAACACCGCTTAATCAAACCGCAACCAAATAATTCGAAAACCAAATAATTTATACAAGCCAACTCCAAATGGAGTATAAATAAAGTCAAAAGGTAAAACAAAATTATTCATGACCCACTCGGGTCATAACCTGCAACCCATGTCGAGTCTAAATCCTAAACCGAACACAAACAAACAACAAAATCAACACAACAAATGTAAATCAAACTAAAGAACAAACCACAATTAAATCCGGGTCAACCGACTAGGGTAGGGTTGACCCGACCCGTATACGATTCGAATCAAAACAAACATCTCTTTAACCCGATTTTATACCACACGAACGATTACAAAAAAGAAAATGATTTTAGTTAAGTTTTACTCCACGAAAAATGTTATAATCGATTTAGCAATTGGTTTAAAACGAGGAGGAAAAATAGCAAATGAGTTGAGATTTGACATACCAAGAAAAATGAAAAGAAAGAGAGATGAGAGACGGAGGTGCGGTCATGGTAGTGTTGAGCTTGAACCAAAACAAAACTGAAACAATCCCTTAGTTACTCTATGTCGCGATCTATACCCAAAACAAATGATCTCCTCGATCTTCTTTTTCTAACGGTGATGGTGGTGGCGGTTTGCAGCGGTGGGACAGTGGCGAACTGGCGGTGGCCAGATGTGGTGGCGGCGGTTGGTGTAACCACCCAAAATCGGGTCACAGTGGAAGAAAACATCACTGGGATGCTACTCAATTGGTATCATAACACAAGTACAAAGAAAGATTTTTACCTCAACCATTTAGAATAAAATTTATTATCAAAAAGCATTAAATTTACATTATCCAAAAACAGTGCAAAATAAGGCGCATAAAATAAATAAAGTGGTCCCAAATATTTATCAGAGTCGTCTATGACCATGCCCATTGTCAAGCGCCTCCAGAAGTAAGCTATCACCTTAAACCTGAGAATACATGCTAAAAGGTCAACTAACACTTGTGAGTTCATATTTAGACTAAAACGTACACAACAATGGACCAAAATACGCATAAGTTTCCTATACTAGACTAAGGCACTAACCCACTTAACATTCCCACACCAAGGTGTGTCAACCATGAGACTAGATTCCTATAGGTGCACTCTATAGTCCTGCACTAGTTGCAACACACACTTTATACCCCTGCACTAATGCAGCACATGCTACCTATACTCCTACACTAATGCAGCACATGCTACGGTAGTTCCTGCATGCAGCTCATATATCTCCTAACCCTAGCTAGTTAACATAGCAAATGATGCAGGATTTACCGACCAGGTTTTATATTTATAAGTTGCTCGTCTACCTAAGGTCTACCTAATGCATTATCGGGCAGTGTACCCGGTCATGTGAGGTATAGTCAAATGGTAAAGCCGAGGTCGTACCAAGAGCTAAGGTGCGGATATTACCTAAGTTTAGTGTCACTAATAAAAGGGGGTTTTAATGATTGATTAATTAATTAACTAAAGAAATGGAATGAAATGACAAAGCAAGTAAATAATCAAAAAGAAATCAGATGGGAAGAATAGTGTTAACCTAATTACTACTCTTGTTATTAACATGACAAGTTTTCTAAATGTGCATCCTATCGTTTTATCTGGGTGTTTAATTCGATAGACTCAGATAGTCAAATCGTCTAATCCTATCTTACATCTCGCCCTATTCTCATAACTGTAACATTATAAGAGTTCCTCAGAGGGTCGCTTTACCTACGAGATGCAAGAGTCATTAAGTGCCTCTACTAACTTAGATAGTCTAACGCGATGCGGCCGGTCGGAACTTACATCCCCTCTAATTCCTTAAGCAAGTCTCTTTGGTAGGTGGTCGTTCGTTGAAATTTTCACATGGATGGTGATATTATTACCACCAAGACACACCCTTATCCGCTATGGGTCCTATGGTCAATTCTCCTAGCCTCAATGGAACTACCAAACATCATCACTACCAAAACTAGAGTGTCCTAAGACATGCTAAGAAAGTATTCAAATAAAACGATAATAGATGCGAGAAAACTAAATCATGAAAATAACAATTTCATAATAAGGCTAATACCAAAAGGTGTTTAGCCACTCATGCTCATAAATACAGAAAAACAAATGTTTAACATGATAAATGTAAACATGAATTCAATACAAATTGAATGAATGAATAAACTTATGATTATGCGTGAATTATCCCTTGGAAATGACTTGTATACAGGTAGAACTTCGTTTCCCTTGCTCCCTGAATTCTTCCTGACTTCTGAGTGGTGAAAAGTTAATGAATAAACTCGGAATTAGGGCTGGTATTTATAGGCCCGACTTTACTACGCCGTAGCTCTAGGTTTAGCTACGCCGTAACCTTCGTAAATAATATCTACGCCGTAACTAGATCATGTGCTACAGACGTAGTACTTCTATTAGAACTTCTACGGCGTAGTTTTGTTGGAAACTACGCTGTAACTTGTTCTTTTGGCCACGAAAGTTCTTACTGTCTAAAATAGAGACCTACGGCATAGCTTGAATGTTTGCTATGTCCGTAGAAGTCTTTAAGAGATAACTATGCAATAGTTATGATGTGGACTACGCCGTAGATCATAGATAAGCGTTGACTGGTCTTCAGTGAGTGCTACGGCGTAGGTAGATGATGCCTCTACACCGTAGTTAGTGTAAAATCTGCATACTTCAATTATTTTCATATTAATCATTTCAAATCCGCGTCTTTTCGTTCCTATGCTCATCTTTGCCCTGAAAACAGAATATAACTAAATAAGAGTATATATCCTAACATATTAACACAAAAGATGAGTAATGTAGGGGGAAATTAACACTAAAATATCGATACTATTTGATGTTATCATCAAACATATCCAAAAACCTAAAATACATACGGTCCATCTAAAACGGTTTTGCATGCTTTATCACCCAAAATTTCAATAAAACATTATTAAAAGTAGAAAGTGGGGCTATGAAACTCACCTCCATATTTTAAATAAATACATAATACCCTCAAGTAACCAAGCCAAAATATTTAAATCAAACACTCAAATCTTGAATAAACATTTCACATATCCAAATAACAATCATTGCATTGAGTTAAAATAAAATAAAATAAAATAAAATAATGAGCATGTATTCTCCCCCAAATAGTTATGAGAACCGGTATAAGTAGGGGTCATGAACTCACTTTAGCCACAACAATGCAACTATCACAACTTTAACTGGCATCTAGCTAATCACAACGGTATCCAGGAGACGAGCACAACTGTATGGAATCAGCGCAACCTAATACGTATATAACTATCTCAAAATATGTATCGTACAATAATTAAGTCTAATAAAGACAACATGTCATAGTTTTCGTGGATTACTCTTATTCAGTATTTATAAAAAGTTTAGTATCAATGTTTCGTGTGGTAGTAAGAAAGCATGGACTCGACATACAACTCACGCCAAAGAAATAAACATCGACACAGTCGAGAAAATACTGACGAGAACTCAAACCAACAAAACCCTAATTTTTTTACGACAAATAGCCATTCTAATAGGTCAATTGGCAAGTTTCGGTATTTACCCAATAATCCCCAAATGGTTTTAAAAAGCCAATTTGCGTTTATAAAAACACAAGTTATTATTTCACTTAATAATTTCTTTATTAGTTAACGGATTTTATAATTCGTTATTAGTTCCATATGTGTTAATTGAATATTTTGTCCCGTCACGCATCCAATATATTAAATTTGTCGTGAGTCTAATATATTGTATTCGTCTCAAGTCCACAATGTCCAATTTAAGTCCAATCGTCCAAATATTATTAAATCCAGTATACGTCCCGTATGTCAAGTAGTAATCCGTATATTAAAGTCCGTTAAGCATCCGTGAAATCCAATATCAATCATAAATCCCAAGTAAAAAATCCATTTACCGAAACGTGCCACTATCACGAGGGCCAAATTAATCTATTTATGTTAGTAATATTGTTTTCAAGTTAAATTCTACTTTTATTAAATGATTAATAATCATTTATAACCAAACAAACATCCTCTTAACATTAAAACCCAAACACACTTATTAGTTTTCACTCATGGGCTTCGGCCCACATTAACCAAACGCACCCTTTTAAAAACTGTTAGGCTACGGCACATGACCAAAACCAAATGCACCCCATGGCTGTTAACACAGATAAACACTCCTAAGTTGGGTGTGGCACAATCATTAACCAACTTACACCCTTGTGGGTTTAACCCATGTTGGTACCAATTCAAACGCACCCTACACGACTAAAAATAATTCACACTAAGGGTGTGTTTGGATTGTAAATGGTTGATGTGTTTCGAAAGCTTTAAATTTATATAACAAGTTCTAATGATTCCTTAATACACAAAACACATGGGTAAAAGTATAACCCCCGTTTATAGTAAAGGTTTATAGGTAAGACAGGTTGTCCCAAGGAAGGTGATTGTTTCTTTTATCAGTTTTGATTAACAAAATTAGATTCCAATGATTGTCACTTATCACTAAAACCGTTTTTGTTGGATTTAAGATTTTTGAAATGTTTTGCCAAATTAATTTAAAGATATGTTTGTCAAAGGCTGAGCATATGAGATTAACAAGTAATTGCAACATAGAAAGTACATGGACAATGCATAAAAGTAAAGCATGACTGGTGATCATGTAAACTAGTATATCTACCTTATGTAAAAAGATCTCCTTTCGGCCTATGATCTTAGATACATAAAGTGCATAAAGAGTGGTCCACGCATGAAGTATTAAGTATGTATTTCCTCTAGTCAAGTCGTTAGACATGAGACTAGCCTTAAACATGTTATAATCCAGGTTAATATTTGTTTTACTATCCAATTCTCACAAGAATAGCAATGACTTGTTATAGACAGATGATTCATAATGTAATCAACACAATTGCATCTTTCGACCTTAAACAATTGTAATGGCCAATCAAGACAAATGGTAGAGACTAAACAATAACATATCAAATACGTATGTAATAGATTCATGATTTAGAATGCAATTCTCCTGTTAACTCAAGGCCTTAATGCCTTTAACAAACATAAAGGTACTACTCCATATTCATAAGAAAGTAGACATAGTAAACAACTATTGTGATCATATTTAAACGAGAGTATACCAAAGTTACAAGTATGAATACGTTCACAATGATCCTCCAATGGTATTCTTGCTCCTAATTCTCCTTAGCAAGTGGTTCTTGGTTAGAAACCACTCATTTTCTTCCTTTGTGATCAAGAAAGTTATTCTTGATTGTTGTGTGTTTAGACTTCGAATTGAACTCCTATTTATAGTGAAAATGTAGCCCTAGCAAGTCCCTGGTGAGTAATGATGAGCAAGTGATCGGCCTCATCATTGATGTATCTCATTAATAAAGAAGTATAACTGCCAGGGGAAGTACGCCGCACAACCGATATAAAACCGGCAAGCTTCTCTTTACGTAACTGGCGTTCTTGTAACATAAGACCGACGTACTTTAATGTTTGACTCGTAGTTATATAATTGACCAAAGGTGCCCGTAAGCGGCGTGCTTCTTTATAAGCTCGGCGTGCTTTAGTCCAAACTATGTATTATTCTTTATAAGTTCTTAAAGTCATTCGTTTAACATCTTCTTCGCGTCTTTTCTTCAATCCTTAGTCCTGCATATTCATATATGTATTGAGTACCAAAAGTTCTATAAATAAGGATATTTTACTATATAATTTACATAATATCGGGGTATAAATATGTATAATACGAGACTCATCAAATCCCCCATACTTAAACTAATGCTTGCCCTCAAGCATAAAAAAGAAAAATGTTTTTAAATCGAGTCTCGTATAATTTTCAAATATATTTTTATGTATCCAAGACAATCAACGTGCTATAATAACATGACATGCTCCTTACGAAATAGGTACATTTTCAGAAATTCACTCAAACACTCATGTAAGTTGCAATTGGTAATGATTCACTCTCATAGCTCAGTCATAACTCATAGATTTACCATATGCTTATAAAAGAAACAAAACTACACCGACATGATGTAAACACCAAGTATAAATATCAAAGAGGACTTTTATTCGGGTTATAACGTTGGGTTTAATGGTTAATAAGGTATTGATTAGACATGGAAATAATTATATGAAATTGGTGTAAAAAGAAAAACTTAAGTCGGGGAATCATAATCTTTTTTTTTATTATTTTTTTATTTTTTAATAATTTCTCGCATACTTCTTTCTTTCTTTTTCTTTTCTTTACCACATCATAACAAACATAAAGCGTGCACTGTTCATACTCATCGTAATTAATATCTTTATTTCTATTTCTCATTTATATACTCCAATCTTTAGATTCCTGACTAAGCAACATATTTTTGTTGTTTTTCGTAGTGGATAATAGAAACGAAAAGTTAAGGCTCAAAAGGTGTAACTAATGGGTAATAGCACTAAAATTGAGTGCTAAATGGGTTAATTTTGTTTAGTAAAAGGATGGTTTATATTTGGTGTAATTCCTAATTTTTTCCTCTTATCATATAAAAATACTTATATCACACGAATGTGATCTCACTGCGGTCTCATAATGATTTCAAATACAAGTTGTAGAATCACATAAAGTATCGGCACACTCATAAACAAAGAAAGCAAACATAAAAGGTATATGCCGATATAGGATCGAAATCCTCACATTTTCAATGGTAATGGGTATAAAATGTGCAAATAATGTTATCAATCCCGATTCAGATTGCTTATGACTGTTTTGGATACGCTTTTATAGAAAACCAAGTTTTAAATATTAATAATTTATTAATTTAAATACCCCGTAATCGGCATACATCACTAAAATGTGCGCCACTTTTTATTTATATGTACAACGAACATGGCAAAAGTTCGGCAGTTTTATGACAAATTTCTAACAGTCATCGCTTCAAAAAGAGGTGTGGGTCAATCAAAGGAAACATTTTGGTATAGAGTTCTCGACGTATACAATATGGAAGCCAAGAAACACAAGTGGACTATTCGTACCAAGAACATGTTGACGGGAAAGTGGACTCCAATGAATAAAGAGGTTACCAAGTGGAATTCATTAGTGAATGAAACAAGTGTTATGAGTGGGGAGATTGATAAAGATTTTATGGCGAGGGTGCATTCGTTGTATAAAACGGTGACGGGTATTGACTTTAAACACATGAGCGCTTGGGGCTTTTTGAAAGACAAGCACAAGTGGAAAAATCCCGAATTGACATTGGCAAGGCGAAATTATCTTCAGGTTACGGAGTAGGAACTCGAGCATTTTGGACCAGACGCGTTGCCACTGGCGACATGTACCGGATTTCTAAGATTCAACGTTTGTCAATGATGAGTGTCTAAATACTCATCATTTTATACAAATCTGAGCTGCCAAAACAGACAAAAACACTCAAATATGTATCAAAATACTTTAAATATCTTAAAGGTGTGTTTTATATGTTTTAAATGCAAAATATGCAAAAACAGATGAAAAACGTACAAAGTTTGCATAATTGGCAGTTTCAGTCCCTCAAGTTTCATAAATTGGCAAAACTAGTCCCTGGTTATTCTAAAAACATGAAAATGTCATCAAAGGTCCTTTTTAAATCATAAAGTTACATATTTAGTCCTTTGGTGCAAAGTTTCATAAAATTACAAGTTTAGTCCCTATACTTTGGAAATTGACAGAAATGGTCCCTGGGATGTAAAAAACTTTGAGAAAATCAATTTTGGTCCTTATACTAATAATCTTTTGCAGGAATGGTCCTTGGTTTGAAGTTTGGTAAATTTACATGATTGGTCCCTAAAGTTTCACAGTTTGGCAAAACAGGTCCCTCAAAGTTTCAAACTTGACAGTTTTAGTCCCTGGGTGTTCAAAATAGGAAAATTATCATTAAGGGTCCTAGGGAATTCATAATTATCACTATTAGTCCCTGGATGAAAAGTTTGGTGAATTTACATGTTTGGTCCCTCAACTTTGCAAGTTTGGCAAAAATAGTCCCCGGTATTAAAAAAAATGAAAAACATCGAAAATAAACCGTGTACTATTCATCTATGGTAAATTAGGTCCTTGTGATAAACTTTGGAATATTTACACAACAGCCCCTCAAGTTTACCCAATTTACAAAAGTGGTCCTTGTAATTTCTATATAACCAAACGGATCCTAATGTTATTATAAACCACACACCAAAGCCCACCCCAACTATCCCTTGGCCCTTTTTGTTACATGATCCAGCAGGCCCAAACACACCAGCCCAATCCACCCGTTTATAATAAAAACGGGTCGAACCCTTGTTTGACCAATACCACTCCCACAACCCTTCCCTCCTTCTCCTTCCTCCACCACTGCTAATACCACAAACCACCATCACCCACAGTTTTCACAAACCACTTCTCCCACCTGTCCCTCCACCTCATACAAACCTTCATTAAACCCCTAAAACCCTCACACGTTACCCTTACTGACCCCCACGACTTTTGGCGCGAAAAAGTATTTCAAACGGCTATGATCAATCAGACTTTATCAACGGCTCTAAAGTGGTGGGAAATGTCAAGTGGGTCCTACAAAACTCAGAAAGTGGCTATAAAGCAAAAGAGAAGCAAGGATGAAGAAGTATTAGTTGAGGATTAGTTAATTGTAGTCGTATGTAGTGTAGTTTATAATTTTAGTTGTAATTTCCATTAAAAACACTTGTACTCAGTTAGTTTCATGTAATTTAATCTTTAAATCAAGATAATTTCAAGTTTCAGTTGCATTTTCAGTTTATGCCATTTTCAAGAATTCTCAAAAATCTCACTAGCATTGTTTGTTGTTATTTGTTATTGTTATTGAGTTCATAAGCTCATATAAGCTTTGACAAAGCTTAAATAAGCTTAAGAAAACCTTACTTAGCTATTTACCATAGAAAAGCAAAAATACCAAAAATAATAAGTTAAATAGAGAAAATAAAAAAATAGAGTGAAGAAAGAAAGAAGGATTGAGCAGGGTGTTGTTTTGGATTGTTTCTGGGTTAATTGTCTTATGGGAGACATTAGGAATTAAGTTTGGTCCATGGTTCATTGTTGCTCAGTTCATTTCCAATTGTAAGCTTATTTCTCAATTTTTATAAGTTTACTGTAGATTAGCTTATTTTTGCTTATCTAAATGTTTTTATACTTAATTGGTGTTAATTAGTCATAATATAGTATAACATAGTTTATTTGTTCATTAAATTTACTTGTTGCTAAAAAAATCAAAACTCACAGTTGAAAACTCATATGTGATAAATCTGAGTTAAAAGCTTGTGTTGTGATTGATTCATGTTCATTTGATCTCACAATATCATAATTTAGTGTTTTGAATCTGTATTGTAGCTTAAAATCATCATTAGTTTTGAAAATCATCAAAAGTAGTTTGTAAGGGAGTGTTTGGATAATGCTGTTTTGCTGTACTCTTGTTGTTTATTAGGGTAGAAGTTGGTTTTAATCAATTACTTAAGTTCATAAAAGGTCAGGTTGACCATTGGTTTTGTCACAATTAAACTAGAAAGTCAAAATCCAATACCAAATTCCTTGTCAGTTAACTGTCAAGGATTTGGGATCTCATACCCACACCATTAGCTTATATCTTATAGATTTAGCTTAAATTAGGATAATCATAGCTTAATACAGCTTATTAAATCAGTTAGATAGCTTAGAATCTCAAATAAGTCAAACTAGTTGATTTTCATCAAAAGTCAAAATTACATTCCTCAGGTTTTGACAAAATTTCAAGGATTTGTTTTGAATTATGTGATTAGATCTAGGAGCTAAAACTTGTTGTAGTAATAGTTTGCCAGTTCATCTTTGAGATTCAATCTTTGTTACATTTTTAAGATTTTTGTTGTGGACCCCACTTACCCCTAAACATACTTGCAGGGCAAGGTAACTGCCCTGCACCAGATATCAGGCCACCACCACAACTTTGTGGTGGTTTTGTGATCAACTCAGTGGGCCCCACAACCTCTAAATAGTTTCTCCCAACCCCCTCCTACCAGGGAACATTTATTGACCTTTGGTTTGACTTGAACCCCAGTGGACCCCACCTAAATAAGCCCATAAACTTTGTCCCATTCTGTGTTCTAAATCAGTTAGTGGATTAGCTTATTTGTGCTTATTAGCTTATCTACTGAGCTTATTTGACCAAATTAAGCTTAGACTAGTCCAACTGACTTATTTGAACCAGAAAATACCAAGGTGGGTCCCACATAAGCTCTTGTGAGCTTATTTTCCATCTCAGTCAACATAAGTCAACTGTTAGGGTTGATAGCTTATAACTAGCTTATTAATAAGCTATAAAATAGTTGTATTTATTAAAGTTGTTTATTTTTAAGTATAATATAGGTTGGTAAAATAAAAATCCAGAAAATACAACATAAAAATAAGTCATAGTTTCTATTTAATTAAATTTAATTTTAATTTTCATTTTTATATTTTTACTAAGTAATCTGTATTTTTATATTTTTATTAATTTTCTATTATATTAAAGTATTTTTAGTAATTTTATTAGATTTTTATATTGTCATTTGATATTAATTAGAATTAAAAATAGTTTTATTAGTAATTAATCAATAAATAAGTTTTAATTAGCATAATTAGTTTTTATATAGTAACACCTATATTTTATATTTTTCCTAGCTTCTATAAGTCATAAGATAATTTTAGAAATTTTCTTGTGATTTATACTGTTCATTTAATAGTTTTTATAATTTAAATAGTTTAAATAGTAATTAAATAATAAATAGAATAATAATTAGTAAACTAGTTTAAAAATACATAAAATAAAGTTTTTATAATTTTTAAGGATTCCTGTAATGGTTAATTAGATTTATAAATTTTTCCATAATTTTCTAAGTTAGTTTAATATTATTTGTAATTTAAAATAGTTTAATTAGTATAATTAATATTAATAGTTTTTAATTAATAAAAAGTTCATAAAAAGACAAAAAGATTTATTTTTACTTTTTATACTTTCTTCAAGTTCTAATTTAAGTTTAGAAATTATTTTCGTAAGTTTTTAGTTTAATTTGTATTGTTAATCATTTTTAGTTTTTATTTAAGTTAATTTTAATT
The DNA here is from genome assembly GCA_030686995.1 of Artemisia argyi. Lineage (NCBI taxonomy): Eukaryota > Viridiplantae > Streptophyta > Magnoliopsida > Asterales > Asteraceae > Artemisia > Artemisia argyi. The sequence goes on from CM060676.1 coordinate 51,246,110, forward strand.
AAATAGTTAAATAGTTTTTAATTAAATAATTAATAATAAATAATATAATAATCTAAAAAATAGTTTTCTTTTTAAATTAATTTTATTTTAAGTTTAAGTTTGTAGAATTTTCATTTTTAACCCTTGTAGTTTATTTTTCCTTAAAACTCACCTTTTTCTCAGTACGCATTCGCGTCTGATTTTAAATTGGTGTACGTTTTAAACGTTTTTAAATACCTAGGTTTCACGTAATCGTTAAGATAGTTTATAATAGTCATTTTATTTTATAAAACTTTAGTGTAATCACACACACACACTTATACCATTTCCTGTTCATATTCACTAATCACAGATTCGTTTATAATAAAACATCGCACACCTCGTTGGGACATTACGACCCGGGAAAACACTGTATTTCACGGAAGCATTTGTCTTGATTAGTTTGAATTTACTATCGACCATTCATAAGTGGTTGAGAAATAAAAGATAACTAGTTTAAGGCGAATCAGTCAAACTCGACCGCTAGTTCCGGTTCTAACCCGACAATGTTTCAAGAAATGATGCAACAACAAATCGAGTTAGACCGCAAGGCAAAGATGGATGTTATCGAACGAAAGTCACTCGCGAGAGTTACTTTATGTGGATCTCAAAAGATTGCCAAGGAGATGCGAGTGCTACAAATGGATACAAGCAAGATGGATCTGATCGACGTGGCGATCGTCAAAGCCCTAAAAGCCCTAATTCGGGCAAAGTATCCAACCGAAGAGTACTAAGTTTTTATTTCTATGTTTATGTACTAGGCTTTTATTTTTATGTATTTTTTTAATTAATGTAACATTTTTTTAATGAAGTTTATTTTAGTTAATATTATGTATGTTTTATTTTATGTAAATGAAAAAAAAAATAAAAAAAAAATTGGAGAACGGCACCACATTTTCTGATGCCAACGATAACAACAAAAAATGTGGTGCCAAAGGTTTTCTGGTGTCGTTCTGTGTTTTGCTGACGTGACACCATTTTTAGAGAACGGCACGAGCCGAACGGCTCCACGATACCCACCGCTCTAAGTCGAATAACCTTTAAACGTATTAAACTCTTTATTTTGTCAAAATTCAAAACACAACAACTAGAAAATACACGATCACCGATCAATCAGGGTGGTGGGAGTACCTGCGGTAAGGGGGATTGCGGTAGCCCTTACCGCACAAGCACACCGCCGCCTCCGTTACCATACCGCACGGGGTAAGGTTTTGAGTGAAGATCTCACGCACGGTAAGGAGGAGAAAGATCCGTTTTATAGCCGTTGAAAGAGGAGCGTGTATGATTTTTATATAAAGAGGGAGAGGGCCTTTGTTGGTCGGTTATCACAAAAACACAAACTCACAAAAAAAAAAAAAAAAAAAAAAAAAAAAAAAAAAACATACCATACGCGATCAAAATTAAAATCAAGAATATGGAGCCTAGAAGAATAGGTTCGACTTTATTGTTAGACGACCCGTTTGAGTGGTCTAACGATAGTAGTCTTGAGTTTTTTGCTAACGCGATTGACGCAGATGAGGAGGAAGATACGGCAGGGTCGTCACGAACATCAGTAAAACGCGATCGGATCTCAGCTGCACAAACATTGCATCGTGACTATTTTTGTGAAGAACCAAGATACAACGATCAAACTTTTGAAGATAGGTATCGTATGCGTAAAAGTTTATTTTTAAAAATCACGCATGATATTGAGTCTAGATTTGCGTATTTTCAAGAAGGTTACGATGCTAGAGCAAGAAAAAGTTTCACAGCCATACAAAAATGTTCGTCTGCCATTAAATAACTTGCAACCGGTAATCCACCGGATGAGTTTGACGAATATTTACAAATGGCTCAAAGAACGTCACGTGAATGCCTTCAATTTTTTTGTGACGCTGTTATTCAGATATACGGTCGAGTTTACCTACGTAGGCCAACAAGCAATGATATTGCACGTTTGTACGAAGCACACGAAGCTCGACATCACATTCCGGGTATGATCGGTAGCCTAGATTGCACACATTTCGATTGGAGGAATTGTCCAATCGAATTGAGGGGTCAATATAAAAGGGGTGATCATGAATACCCGACGATTATGATGGAGGCAGTGGTGTCTCAAGATTTGTGGATATGGCACGCGTACTTTGGACCGCCGGGTTCAAACAACGATGTGAATGTTGTGATGCAATCGCCGCTATTCCTCACCGAGCGTAATGGTACGGCACCTAAGTGCCCATTTGTTGTGAATGGCCATACGTACAAGCGTGGCTACTATCTAACCGATGGCATATATCCTACATGGTCTACTTTTGTAAAAGCCTTCAAATTTCCAACCGACCCGAAAGAGAAAAAATCCAAGAAAGTACAAGAGTCGGCTCGAAAAGATGTTGAACGGGTATTTGGTGCTCTCAAGGCTAGATGGGGTATACTGAGACGACCTTTACGGCCGTACACAGTACACAGAATTAGCAAACTAGTTTATGCGTGTGTGATATTGCACAACATGATTCTACATGACTCCGGTAACGCAATCTGCCCAGTTCATATTAGAGATCCTCCGATCGAACCGGTGTTTGACGAAGCAGCCTTGGACGAGATACGAAATGAGAACACACATTTTCATCTCCGATTTGATCTTATGGAGCATATTGACGCTCAACAATTACCATACCTCGAGGTGGACGAAGATTAGTTTTTTAGTATTATGAAATTTAGCATTTTCGTATTATGTAATGTTAGTTTATGTTTTTTAAAAATATTATGTAATGTTTATTTGATTTTAATGCAATTTTAGTTTTTAATAACGTTTAATAGAATTTAAAAAAAAAAAAAAAAAAAAAAGTGAGTGAAGGGTGAGTGAAGTGGCGCCTCCAAAAATGAAGTGAGTGAAGGAAAAAGTAAGAAATGATGTGGCGCAAGGGGATTGGTTGGGAGTGAGTGAAGGGAAAGGAGGTGAGTGATGTACTCCCACCACCCTCATGTAGTGACGCTATAAGTTAAGACCCATCGTTATTTGTAAATTTGAATCACAAACAAAAAGTTGGAAGGAAAGATAAAAAGTTCAAAAAGCTTCATTCCACCAAAATATTCAAATGAATTTTAAATTTTGCAAAAACAATCCTTATATAATTTTGTTAACTTCTAAATTGAGTCTATCATCCATCAAAACATGTTGTCAATTATTGTGTTGTGTATTTGTGTTCCCAAGAACAATGTTGTGTTTATAAAATAAAAAAATATGACGATTCTTTATAAAATGAGCCCATTTCAAAATGCCATTTAGCCATTTTTTATTTCATTTAATTTCAATTTTTTTTTTTTTTTTTTTTTTTTTTTTTTTTTTTTTTTAAATATCTCAAACAAAATTCAAAGCTTTTACTGTTTTACATACTCTTGAGGTTCTCATTTGCAACATTAATTAGTGTTAGATTGTCAACATAGAGTAAGTTAATTCACAATATAATAAATCAAATGTTAAGATATGTTTGTTCAATTCTCATCGGCCTCCAATATGCTGATCGACATCGATATTGATGTTTAGTGGGTCGTTAAGTAGGTATTTTACCTTTTTTTCCTTTAGCAAGGGCATGTGAACGTATCAATTACCATTATTTACCAACACTCTGTGAACATTACGTACGTTAGGTGATGTGTGGTAAAATATTAAAAAATGTTGCCACTAGAATAGTTTTGCTCGTGATTTAGAATAAATAATCAATTTGCAATAAATAATTAACTAATTAAATTATGTGTTGCAAGGAAAAAAAATTAAAAAATGTTGCCAGTAGAATTGTTTTGCCTGTGATTTAGAATAAATAAACAATTTGCAATAAATAATTAACTAATTAAATTATATGTCGAAAGAAAAAAATGGTGAAATTGTTTATATAATGATTGATTATGTTAGTTAAGTTTTTACATTTTTATTATCTAGTATGATATGGGCTGTCATGATTTACATATGATTATTTCTAAGATATAAAATAACTGGAACCCTGAGAGCCATGGTGTGGGCGTCATAGCCCATTGGGGGTGCCATCGACATGTGACGCGTAGCTATGGCCTTAGCTCAAGTGTTTGTGCGTAGTGTACTACGTAGTGTGCGCGCTAAAGATGTTTTTGTTTTGCTGGGGGAGAGGGAGGTGACGATAAAGAGCGTCTATTTAGTTTTGTATTAATACTACCTGGGCTAAAAGCATAAAACAAGCAATACTTAAAGGACCATTTTATAAAAACTTGTGACACAATATTGAATATTCCCCATTATTTTGTCCGTAAGTAGTTGTTGAGCATCTCTCATACCTAAAATCAAAAGCTTTTCAACAATTTTCAAACTCACACACCAACACCAACAACAAATTAGGTCAAAAATTAACATCACCGGAAAAAACCCCAAATTCCGATCAATCATGTCGGACCGCAGCAGTAGCACCACCGTGACTACTGCAACCACTCCGGACTTCAACTTACCTGACGAAATACTCTCAGTACTCCCAACTGATCCGTACGACCAACTAGATCTTGCTCGGAAGATCACATCTATGGCGTTAGCTTCTCGCGTCTCGAAACTCGAAGGCGAAACGAGTAAGCTGAGAAATAAGCTCAATGAGAAGGACCGTCTGATTTTAGAACTTGAAGCTAAGGTTAATGAAGCTGAAGAGATGTGTAGGAGTGTTCAATTACGCTTACAGATTACTGTTGAGGATAATGTAATACAGTTTTTTTTTTTTTTTTTTTTTTTTTTTTTTTTTTTTTTGTTAAATAATTTTTTTATATGTGTGTAATTGTGTGTTTTGGTGAGTGTAGGTGAAGCTGGTGGAGGAGAGAGATTCGTTAGCGACGGCGTGTAAGAAGCTAGGGCGCGATTTGGCCAAGGTGTGGATTTTTTGAGTTATGATAGTTATGTCGCTCGTTGTGTGTGATTGGAATAGGTTTATGATTAGTTAGTGATTTGAGAAATGTTTGCTGAATTATACTGTATTTGATTTATAAGGTTCGAGTTTAGGCATGCAATTTGATCAATTTAGTGTTTAAGGTGAAGCTTGTGGAGGAGAGAGATTCGTTAACTATTGTTGTTTGGAATGAGTTGTTTGTAGGTGTAGTTATTTGCTTAGGATTGTTAAATGAGTTAGTGATTTGTCGAGTTATCATTGTTTGACACGAGTTATTTGTAGTCGTGTAAGCTTATGAAATCGGTTTTTAGGAATTTGAATGTTTGAAAATAAGATGTTTAGGAAATAGTGTTGGATTTGCTTAGGATTATTAGGTTAGATATGAGGAGTGAGGACAAAAGTTGCTTCTAATTTTATCTTAGATAGGCGTTTTGAAAAAGTCAGGTCCCTAGTTGCTTTTTGGAAACTGCTTACTATACCCCGAAATAAGTGGATAAGGAGAAGTAGTTTGGATTTTCTGGAAACTCTTACTTGCTTATCTGCTTAAAACTAAGCAGATTAGCAGAACAAATAAGCAATCCTGAACACTCTCTTACTTAGTATGAGATTTGCAGCTGTTTGTTGATTTGACGTAGCTTTAGATGATGAGAGTATGAGACATCACACTGTTTTCTGTATATGGATATCATTCTTATGTAGATTCATAGGTAAGCTCATGCTTTAGCTCCTTTTTGTCAACAATGGTCATGTACTTGTACTAGCTTATAATAAGTTGATTAAGCTGTGATTGTCAATGTTGTAATATGTGATCACTTAACAGTTTATTTTTCCATATATAACTGTAAACAAGCCTTTTACCGACCTGCACATGACCGGTACTTTGGGTTGTTCAGTAAGTATGCAGAGATCAAATTCTATCAAGTGACAGGGAGAGTATTGGATGTTGGACTTTATGCAGCTAGTTTAAGACGTTTCATGCACACCCTCTAGTAAATAATTGAGATAACATATTACATTTTCTCGTACAATAATAACAATCAATAACAGTAGTAAAGATGGACCTGAACATCCAACTGATGTAAACAAGCCTTTTACCGACCTGAACATCCAACTGATCACTTAACAGTTTTAGGTTTCCATATATAACTGTAAACAAGCCTTTTACCAACCTGCACATGACCAGTACTTTGGGTTGTTTGGTAAGTATGCAGAGATCAAATTCTATCAAGTGACAGGGAGAGTATTGGATGTTGGACTTTATGCAGCTAGTTTAAGATGTTTCATGCACACCCTCCGGTAAATAATTGAGATAACATATCACATTGTCTCGCACAATAATAACAATCAATAACAGTAGTAAAGATGGACTTTAACATCCAACTGATGTAAACCCGAAACCTTTAACGTTAAGGACTAATCTGTAGATGACAACAAAACCGTTAAATAGCTCCCCACGGGACCAAACTCCCTGTCCTTAAAAGGTGTTTACGCACTTAATTCTCTGCAAGCCTCATGCGTAGCGAACCCCATGATCTGATGCAGACTCGTGTTGTTAACCACTTGTGAATGGTAACAACAAATTGACGATGGCGAAACAGTAACACGCTAGTTGGCAAATAGGAGAGCATGCAACATGATTCATTCTATTAGGGACGTTTATATTTGTGTGTGTTTATGATTTTATTCACTCATAGTAGTGAGTAGTTTCCTCTATTTATAAGTCAAAAACATAACCAATGAATGAAGATCATGGTCACATTTTCAACCCACAAAATTAGGAACATGGCGGATGGTTTCAACTATTTTGTTGACATCCAAATCAACCCCCACTACTCCTACCTTTTACTTAGTCAACATACTAGTGGTTTTCTTGTAAAGCCTTGTACCATGTGCTTTGAATCACTTACATTTAGTTGCTGCATCAACTAGTTGTACTTTTTCTATATCTGAATGTGTTCAATCCTCATGAAAACTTGCCAAACTCCTCAAAAGTTCCAACATTAGTTAGTTGTCTTTGGAGCATCTGACATATGCTACTATTCGAGTTGCCATTCATCATTGTGCTTTCTCTTTCTGAATTTGTTTATCTGTTACGACATGCTTGATTAGAACTAATTGTTCATATACGACATCAACCATTGACACTAAGTTTAGAGCTTAAGGAAACACCAGTGGTAACTATAAAGTATACCTTTCCCCATTCCTCTGACATTCTTTAGTTAAATTTTAAACATCGTTAAGCTGTTGCAACTTTGTATATCTTGTGCATGTGTTCACATGCTGTTTTGTCGAATGCATTTTCTATAGATTATAATTCTGCTGAAGAAATTTAGGATAATTTGACTCGTAAATTAAGAACCAAAATTTCTGTAACCTACATATCTTTTGAGTAGTTTGCATCTCTTTTCAAATGTGGCAATCGTTCATTATGATATTAATTCAATAGCAGAGTGACTATAATTTGATTACTTTATTTTTGACAGCTGGAGACATTTAAGCGACAACTAATGCAGTCACTAAACGACAATGATTCAACTGTAAGATTGTTGTGCCATTATTATGTTTTCTCTTTCTTTGTGCATTTCATGGGTCTGAAGTCTGAGCATGCTTGACCTATTTGGATGTAAACGATGATATCTGCTGAACCAACTATAACCTTTCAATTTATATTTACAGCAAGCTGCAACTGTAGATATAGGAACCTATGACCAATCTGCTCCCAGAGCTTATCCAGGTAAATCTTGGTTTTGATTGTAAATATTATGCACTTGTTCATATCCCTTAGTATGGTAATTTGGCGTTTCAACTATCTTCTGCCTTCCATGTGATTGTAATGTGTTCTCCCACTGTTGCTTTTACCCATGCAGAAGAGGAGACAAATGGCTATAGAAGGCACCGCTCTTTTAGCTCTGTAGATAGTGGAAACATGCCTAATGACGGTACTAAAACTGATTTTTTGCCATTAAATATTTTGTTGCTCTCTGTTTGAGTGTTTGAATGTGTGTTATAATAGTGATTATTGCGACATGGAGTACCAGTTATCAGTTTCTAGTGTTTGATTGACGTGAATTCAAATTATGATTATCTGGTTTGTGTCAATTAATCAGTTTGGATAATCAATCTCTTACCTATTGCTACAAAACTGATTATGAAATATTTAGGAAAATACATGCCCCCTCATTTTCATTTTCATTGTCAATAGTCAATACTATATATAAAAACAATACAGTTGTAGAAATTATGTAGGATTTATTTATCTATTATTATAATTTTTTTGTTAACAAATGATTTACAGAGAATATTGTTATAGTTGATAAATCTGAATTTTTCATATTCTAGAATTGACTGCTTTAACAATATAATAACAAACTGTCAGTTTTGGTCCTTTTCAGTTTCTTAAAATATTAAAATTTGCCAAATGCTCAAACATTTGATTATCTCAATAAAAAGAATATATATAAAAACGGTAAAAAACACATGTAAGCCCTGTGTCCTGTAGCTTGTTATATTGCAACTGATTAGCTGATTTTGATTATTGATATCCCATACTGCATTTTAAAATGAAAATTCAGATGCAGACCTAATATCTTGTAATTCATCCCTCAAATTACAGCCTCAAAGCTTGCTGGTCAAAGGTTTTCCATGACACCATATATCAGTTCACGTGCAACTCCAACTGGAACACCAAAGATCATCTCTACAAGTGTGTCACCTAGAAAGTATTCTGCATCTGGTGCTACATCCCCAACAAAAAATTATCATGAAGGGCGTACTGGTGGCATGTCATCATGGTACTCATCAAGTCAACAATCTTCTGCTGGAAACTCTCCTCCTCGTGGCCCCCCAATACCAGGTTTGAAGGCTTTCTACCTGAGAAAAATCTAATACCTCCCACAGATGCTAAAGCTTTTTCTTTGTTTTTCATTTCATTTTGTTGCTTCTATGTTAATCTAACAAAAGGTTCTCTTCTAGGCCGTACCAATAAGGTTGATGGAAAGGAGGTCTTTCGTCAAGCAAGGTGAGTTACATTGCTGGCTTTTCTCATGGGCATTTAGACTATATGGACAATAAGATCTTAGAGTTAACTACATTTTTGGTCCTCGTGGTTTACCGGGTATAACAGTTTTGATCCAAAACTGAATTTTGTAACGGATCCAGTCCAAGATCCGACGACCCGTGACACTTTTGGTCCAAAGTTAATAACGTCGTTAGTTTGACCAAGTTTGACTGTTAAATACGAGGGTAATTTTGTCAATTCATTTATTCTACTCCTTTACTTTCACAATCTCAAAACATTCACCCACTTACCCACAAACACATTCACAAACTCACACACTCTCTCTATCTTGTTCTTCTCCCTCCCCAGCCTCCCGATCACCACCCCACCTCCGGCGACACAACAAAACTTGACACACCACTAGCCACCATACTACTCTTTATCTCCTCTTTTTTTCCCCTACTCTAAACACTCATCAAATCTCTCACCCCACCACCTCCAAAACATAACATCACCATCAACATCACTATCATCGCGTCCCCATATCTGCGGCACCATCACATCCACCATAGCCATTCGATTTTGCTATAGATCTGAGGTTAAATGAAGTAGAAGACAACTGAAATTTGGGGGTTTGATTCGAGTTTTATGTAAGCATCCTTGATATCAAAAGGAAAAAATTAAAGAAAAACATAAGTAAATAGGTTATATTTGATGGGTATTTGAGTGAGTGGTTATGGAGTTATTTTAGCGGTTGTGGGTGGGGAGGAAGGAGAGTGTGGTAAGGGTTTCGTGGTGGTTGTGATGGTCTCGTGGTGGTGGCAGTAGGGAGAGGGGTTGGTGGCGGCGGTGAGGGTTTCATGGTGGTGTGGGTTTTGATGATGAAGGTGGGTGTTTAAAAAGAGAGTTTATGGCAAAAGAAAAAAATGGAGGATAAAGAGTAGTGATTGTGTATTTTGGTATGGTTGAGGAATGGAGGATAAAGAGGTGATGATAAAAAAGGTTGGTGGTGGTTACTTCATATTTTTATTAGTCGACCGGAAAATGCGACTGGAAAATGGTCGCCGGAATCTCGCCGGATTCTGGGTTTGGTGTAGATGGTAAGGTGTACACAGAAAATGATGTTGAAAATGATGTTGTGTTATTAGTAGAGGCTGATCCTAGTAAAGAAGAGAGAAGGGAGAGAGATGAGAGATGGTGAAAATGATGTTGTGTTTGTGTGATAATCCAGGAACCACAAGGACGATTTTGTAGCATACTCTTTTAATAATAATAATAATAATAATAATAATAATAATAATAATAATAATAATAATTAATAAATGGAGGAAAGGGCATTTTAGTCATTGTACATCAACATTTGAGGGTATTTTAGTCATTTCGCATGTTTTTAACTAGTCAAACTAGCGGTCAACAAAAATTGGACCAAAAGTGTTACGGGTCGTCGGATCTTGGACTGGATCCGTTACAAATTAACGTTTTGGACCAAAACTGTTATACCCGGTAAACCACGAGGACCAAAAATGTAGTTAACTCAAGATCTTAACATGTTTTATGAATTTGAATCGTCTAAATTGTTTTTTTAGACAATTATGTGATGTAGAATTAATTTTGCCCTTCTGGGATTTTCACATCCTAAGGATCTTTTTTAAGTGGCAAGTCACTGACAAATCCCAAATATCTATCCCCAGGAGCCGTCTATCTTATGAACAGTTCAGTGCCTTTTTAGCAAATATAAAGGAGTTAAATGCTCAAAAACAATCTCGCGAGGTGAGTATTACCACTTCTGTTTCACATTGATTAACTATCTCCTTTTTTTGGAATGTGATCATTATCTTGTTTTCTGTGTTTAAAGGAGACATTGAGGAAGGCAGAAGAAATATTTGGGAATGATAACAAGGATCTTTATCTATCATTTCAAGCTTTGCTAAATCGCAACAAGCAATAAGGATATTGCTAGTGGAGATATGTCAATAGGTGCGATTCCCCTTATTATGTGTGTGTCATTCTAGCCTAAATATTAGAGGTGGCAAAATGGGCAGGTTACCGAAAAGGGCATGGTCAAATGAGTAATGTTCAGTTCAAAAGACCTGAAACACTTTGTTCTTATAAACAAGAAAATTCTAAATACACTGGGCGCCACAACCGGTTTTTATTTGGCCAAAGCTTTTGACATTACCCATTTGACTAGTAGAGATTAAACATTACCTGAAGGTTGAATCAGTCCTGTTCACAAGTTAATGGGTTAAACTTCCCACTCTACTAAAACAATTGCAAATTTTGACAGCGACTCCTTTCCTTGCTAATATGATATCAGGTTTACGGTAAAAAATCCATTGAAATGAAGATGCTAGGATTTAACAATGTCTTGGGAGGCTAAAGGTCTGTGTAGGTTAGTTTGTGCTGATTTCATGCCTGTATGAAATGTAAATTAGCGGATATCTTAATCTGCATCATGTAGCTGTACTCGTTAATGATTACCCAATAATTCATCAACTGATTGTGACCGATAATGTGTTGCAATCATTTTTTGTTTCTGCAAATGCATGAGGTTAAAAAAAAACATTTCATGTTCATGTTCCTGTATAATGATTTCCTGTTCTTATGTAGTCATGTGCATTTGTTTCACTTTTGATGTTTTAACCACAAAAGGTGAAGACCGAAAAAGAGATGCTTGTTTATCCTTCATCACTCGTATATTGTGTGCCCCATTTATTTGTGAAGAATTTTCTCTTGAGATCTGATGAGATATTCTCTGAGTTTCAATCTTTGAATTGATTGTGCTGTTTGAATTGGAATATTTGAATTGCATTTGATACAAACAAGGTTTGTCTTGCCCGTGTGTTGCACCGGGGTTGACATCTAACCTAAGTTGGCTTTAGTTTTCTTTCCTATATACAATGATAATCTCTATTTATTTTTTCTTTTAGGTATACTTATTATGATTTTCATGTACATAATTCATATGGACATGTGAACATGATAGATAAAAAAAAAGTCATACTACAATTTAAGTCATATAGATTCGATGCAACTCTATATCATGGTCTTATAGTTTGCGTAATTTGTTTAAAGTGTCTTGGTTTCAACTCAAATCTGAATTAGATAGTTAAAATGATTTAAAAGTCATAATAATTACTATAATTATTGCAAGAAAAAACAATATATCGTTAGCTAGATGTCAAAAAAGGAAGAGAATGAATATTGTCTTTGCGTTATGATGGGATACTTTTGCGTTGTGACGGGATTAAAACACGTTTGTATGATGAAACTGTAATTTATAACTATTTGAGAATATTGAAACATATATTATGAGGCAAGTTTAATTTATATAAAGAAAATGGTTGAAAGTAAATATTGTAAAAGGCAAGTTTAAATTTTTATAAAGAAAATAGTTGAACGTAAATTTTGACCAGCTTTTTTGCACGGTAATTTTCTATCTGTCCATTCCTCATATGTGTTCTCCTCTTTTTGAATCTTCATAGTTGTTCGAAAGAATGGGGTTAGGGGCAGGATTTTTAGGATTTAAAGTCGGAATACTTATGATCAACACTCGTAAGAAAAATCTGCTACAATAATAGGACTATCTGTCATGTCTAGTGCTTTGTTAACAGTTAACATTACATTAATCTCGTTGTATAAGTAATAGAAATCTTCTCAGGGGGTGATCTAGAAGGAGCTTGATAAATTCTCAAAAGCGTGTAATGTAATGTGTATACATATACAAATTGTATATTTGTAGTTATATCGCATACTCTCTTTTGGATTCATGCATAGTTAAATTATATGGGTGGAATGGGTGGTGCAACTTTCACCTCTAGTTAACTCACTTCAGGACAGCTTTGTTGGCTTTCCTAAAACAATGTTGCGTAATATTTGTTCTTAAGGCTATGAGTCTATGAATTATATCATGAATAGGTGTACTTTTAATAAGCATTTAGAAGCCGACCTGATTGAACAGATATATATATCGATGTGTTGCATAAAGGTAGGAGAATCAATTAAAGAAAGAGATAACAATGCACTGTACTATGTTGTTGAATGCAAGAATATATGTATCAGCCTGTAAATTATCATTTGGCAATAGATAAAATTTTATTTTCTGTTTTTCCTTTTGCGTGTATGTTTTTATTTCGTAACTTTAGTTGCATATGTATGAACAATATCTGGCAGGCGCAGATTTGATGCTCATTCCAAAATTTACTTTCTCAGGCAACATGCATCTTACTCCAGCTAAGTGTTGGAACCCCTCATCAATTAAGCTGCAGCCAAACACAGAAATCCGTTTTATTTTCTTATTTGATATGATTAGACTATGGCATATCTCTTTGCAGCCCACTAAACCATTGCCTTCTCAGACTTGACTCTTTGGTTCTATGAGATCTTGAACCGGACTTGTTTTTTGACCAACATCACGTGTCTTTCTAGGCAGTGGGGTCATTAATTTCTTGTTCACTGTTCATATTTTTTGGGTTTCTAGCATTCTAATGCAATATATGCTCTCTTTCTATACAGTATCTGTTTTTATCCCTTTTGAGCATATCTTACATGATGTTTTATCCGTATTAAGTAGTTATCAGATATTAGAAACATTTTAGAAACCCTAGCAATCTGTATCTGTAAATTTCATTTTCTGCAATCAAGGTAGTCTTAGTTAGAGGTGGTAACTGGTAAGATATGACTTGTTTAACGGGTCAAGGTTTTTGTACGTGTTGATACAGTTAGGCTGGCTTGACCAAAAACAATGTTCTTTATAACTGTATAATTTTTTAATACAAAATTAATTTGTTGAATTCGCTTACGATATTTGGATTATTTCAAAAATAATTTAGTTTGTTGACTAAATGATTTAGGAGGTTGTATGCTTGGATACGATTTTTGTGATTTTGTACCCATTCGACTCTGTTTTTAGCTAAATTCTTTTTTAAACATGTTTGGCTTGTACTGGGAGAATGCAATCCGTAACATTATAAGTACCTCCAGAGTTTAGTGTTAGACTTGGAATCTAAAGATTATTCTGGTTGAATAGAAAAAGTAATACCGGAGTAAATTGTTTATCATTTGAGTAGAGAAACCAGAATCATTAAAGGGACTTTTGAGCTTTAATATTGATTAAAGCTTCTTAATATATCCTCTTGCATTCAGGAAAAATTAACTTAAAATAAAGGTTGTACTTTCAGAAATCCGTCAAAGCAAGGGCACATTAAGGATCTAGAATGTCTACAGGTTCATATGTTCACAAATAACAATTACACATAACGGCTGTGTGATTGCCTTTTTTTTTTATTAGTTTAGAGATTATTGTATATGCAAACAATTGGTTGATTCAGATGGCGACGGATAGCAAGTACACGAGCACCCGATACCCATATATGCATGTCTCTTTCTTTTCAGTTGATCAAATCTTCTTTTGCATGTTTCTTAAAGTAGTCAGGCATAATTAGTCCAAAGCTTAAGTTACAAGAGTTCTTCAGTTTTACTGGAGTTCTTAGTGTCCTTTTAGATGTGCACTGTTGTCAAGCGTGTTAACAATCTTGCCCGCACTGGTTTGGGATGTAAAGTCTCGCTCACATAGATAACCTTGGTTTGATACCAAAAGGCTATAAGTGCGTCCGGACTAGTCAAACCGATTAGAACTGGATTATTTTGGCTGGTTTATTGGTTTCTACGGAATTCTACCTATTTATTTTATTAATGAAACTCACAAATAAGGAGTGGGATTTAGAACCCATTCTTTTGTGTAATGTTTCACTTTTGCTATGTGCATATACAAACAAATTAAAAACCATTGCACTTTACCTATTATATCACACATATGCATATATCATCTAGTTTAGCCGAAAATGTTAGTTTGATACTTCGTTAGATAACTTGCAGAACTAGCTTAATCAGTTTCGGTCAAATCGTAAACACCTCTAATTGTGTTGCTGTGTAGCTTCATTTGTGAAATATATTGATGATGTACCAAATATACTACTAGTACTACAAATTCTAGTAACAGGTACTTAAGCAAGGATTCATACACTTATAAACATGAACTTTAGCTATTTTTATTCATAAACAGAACCTAATAAAGAATTGGTAATAGAATGAAGATCTAGAAAGTGGGGTGGATAGGGCACGTGCTAGATTCTAGGTCTAGGATTATAGGTCAGATATCTTTTCAAATAGAAAGAGGTCGTTAGTGGGTTTGCTTGTGGCCAATAGTTACTGTGATTTGGAACAAATAGTCTTTTACTCTTATTTCTTCGAATCCTATTCATTCATGTCTTCGTCTCCACATTTTTGTGTAATATCAGTATCGGTACTGTCCGTACGGTACTATCACCATGCTATAAAATTTGTGCGGTTTTAGACCGAACTAGTTATATTGTTCGGTCTTACATCATACCTAATATAATATGGTTATAAGTTTTTCTATAACCATACTCTTAACTTACTTTTTGATATCGGTCTCGTTTCTCTACATACAGAAAACCTGTTTTTTTAGTGAACCCAGCTGAGCTCCCGGTTTCTGGTTCAACCGTTTTTTTTTTTTGCCCAAACTGGCTTTCTGAGACCAAACCTCAACCGTTTGAATCGGTTGGGTCGACCAAAGTTTTAAAACATTGATATAAATGATCATATTTGGACCACGTTTCATATTTTGTCAAATGCCAATACACGGGTACCTGAAATTAAATCAGAATAATTTGGTTGATTAATTATCACCTATAACATGCAGTAAACATGAGTGTCTCTTTAAGGTTAATTGGTGTAGCAAATTATAAAAATGTCAAACCAACATATCTATGTATTTGTGAGCTAGATCTTACATCTCAAACAAGGGTGGAAATACTTGAGTCATGTGTATATACCATCTAAGCACCATATATATGCAATGTAATTTTGAGAGTTTAGGACACTAAGTGCGTACCCTTGACAGATTCGTAGCTCCGCCACTAATCTCAAACCAGCCTTAGTACATGCAACAGGCATGAGTGTCACTATTACATAACTGAAAATACAGTGGATATAGAACATGCTCAAAACAAATTACGTAGTATATGAATTGTCAAAACGCAATATTAAGCATCTCAGAAAATCATAATCAACAAGATTGCAACAGTAAAAGGTGAGAGCAAGGGTTTGACTAACATACCCTCCATGTATGTCAATTGCCCATTGGGGATCTCTAAAATGTACTAGTATAATACAAAAATGGGTCCTACAATATTTCCTTCAAAGCCGCATGATGTCCTTTCTATTCATGTCTTCCTTATAAATACTCCCCATGCATACGGCAGAAAATTCACATAATTCACAATACTAATGGCCTTCATTTCTAAAGTTCACAACTTATCCAGCGACTTTCAAACTTCGACAACCACCCTACCAATGTGGTATGATGAAACTACTTCACCAAGTGTCTTTGACAACTATGGGATCACAGTGCCACTCGAATATGACATCACTTCGTGGAAGACTTCATTAATCCCTGAGAGATTTGGGGTTTCAGAGATGGTGGTTCCAACTTCACCTGCGGGATTCAGTAGCATTCCTGTTGGAAATGATTATCAAAAGGTTGAAAATGACGAATATTTTTGTAGTAAGGGTGGCTACGGCGCAAACTCATGGTCGTCTTATCAAACTACAACTAATAATTGGGTAGGCAAATTTCTTCAAGATGTTTGTATAATTTTCAAAATTTGATCTTGCATACGGGAAGTGATTTGTTTATCACCTCAACCACTTCTATTGACGTTTGTATAATACTTTAAAAAGTTAAGGATAAAGAATTATACTTCTCTTGTTGTATTAATATTGTAGTTTCACATGTTTATTTGTATAGGAAACCGAGAACCAGAAAATAAGTAGGGAAATCGAAGAACCAACATTAAAGATTGGGAGGTATTCAGTGGAAGAAAGGAAAGACAAGATCATGAGGTATCTGAAGAAGAGAAACCAAAGGAACTTCAATAAGACCATTAAGGTCTCATTCGATCTCTCTTTGTGATTTTTCCTTTGAACCGAAGAAAATATAAACATAATAGATCCCTAAAGAGGACGTGGATGCCCTTAAAAACCTTGACGTAGCGTTTGTTTAAAAATGAATTATTATTGCAGTACATTTTATGAAAATTTCTAATAACAACGCATATCCTCACATGACATGAATAAAACACTACTACAACAAATTCAAACTTAAGACTTGCAAATAGATACTGATTAAATTTTGGATAAATGTTGTGTAGTATGAATGCCGAAAGACATTAGCAGACAAGCGAATACGAGTTCGAGGGAGGTTTGCGAAGAACAATAATGATAATCATCATCATCATGACCATCACGATCATCAACCTTGTGAAGATCAAGTGCCGCCTAACTTCAATATTGCCGATAATCCTTTTGAGGAAGACATTCAACAGCTATACACCAACAATTTTCTGGTATATATTCTATAATTACTTTTGTTCATGATATATTATTATTTAATTATGAAAACCAAATTTTGAAAAATGTTATATGATGCATGTAGATGAAGCAGGATTATGATGAAGAAGAAGAATGGCTGCAAGAAGCGATGGCTAGTTTATTGTATTCACCGCAGATTAACTAGTTGATCAATTAGTCAATAATTCTCATTTTGCATCCATGTGATCATATCCTTTGTATATTCATTATGTGTTCTTGCAATCAATTAATCTACAATTTCTGAACATTTCCTCACTTTTTGATTAATCCAACATCTTTAATAATCTACGGCTCTACGCTATATTAATGACGATAATATGCGATTATATCTTAAAAAGTACTCCCTATTAGAAAATTAGTTTTAAGAGTCATGACTTCTTAGCGATCAGAATGGATATTGACCCTTACTATACTGACAGCCGAAATAGAAAATTAAGGGCACAAGTGGTTATGTAAGACCCTGCATATATTAGTCTAGCTAAGGTTATACGATGCTCATACGTAGCTGTACATTTGGAAACATATCGAATCAATACACTTTGGCTAAGCAATGTAATTCCGTTGTTCTTCTACTTCTTTATTTCTCTGATTTTAGTAGTGATTTGCTAACATCAGTGAGTAATTAAGCTTTGATTCATTTATTCAAGCTATTGAAACAGTTTATGGATGTCTAAAGTACTAGGAAGTACATATTGAGAATGATTGAATGGAATAAGATACGATTAGTCTTGTCTTTGAATCATCTTAAGATAACTATTATTCATAGATTGGGTGATGCTTAAAGAAAGATATAAAGAGAGCATAATGCATCCAGTCTTTGTTATTCTTTGAAAAAGATTGGTCTAATAATCCTTTTACTACAAAGATTGTGTCTTCCTTTTTGTGTTTGGATTGGATTCTTGCAATTTAATGCTCCTAGATTTCAAGTTGTAACTGTTAATTGCAGCAACGTTTTCATGCCAAGCGTTATTACTATTATATCAATTAATTAACGACTTTAGAAAAACTAATAACGCCTATAGGCATGGGAAAAAAGAATATATCTGATGACATATTGGCACATCAACTTTAGTCGAATGTCAAATTTTATAGGATGAGAGGGTATGCACAACATGCATGACTTCAGTCTTTGTAAGTGTAACACAGACAAAATTCATTGTAATAATAATGTCACCCAAACTGTAATCCTATAACATCCAAAATCAGGCGCGTAGGCAGAAATTTATTTTTGGGGCCTAAATTTTATTAAAGGACGTTAACAAATGCTAAAAAAAACATCATAAAATATAACTACATAAAAATGTAGCAACAAATTTGTTCATTTAGTATTTTAGTTGCACACGACGTTCATCCGCATCATTAAAACCATATAAAAATGAGTCTAAACTATTTATTGCATGATACTTAGGTAAAATTATAGTATTAGTTTTTTAAAGTCAGCTGCCAAAAACCAATACAAAATACATTGGATTAGTATAAGTTAACAGTTTTTAAGGTGGGCTAGAAATCAATACTAGATACATTTTATCATATTGGATTTATTGCATGATACATATGTAAAATTTTTAGGCTTTATGGGTGGGTCATGGCCCACCTTACCCTCTACATAGCTACACCACTATCGACCAAAATCAAGTCAAAACCATAGAAAGTTACTGTTAACCAGCTCAACTCAA
The DNA here is from genome assembly GCA_030686995.1 of Artemisia argyi. Lineage (NCBI taxonomy): Eukaryota > Viridiplantae > Streptophyta > Magnoliopsida > Asterales > Asteraceae > Artemisia > Artemisia argyi. The sequence continues at coordinate 51,265,126 of CM060676.1, forward strand.
GGCTTATATTAAGAGGCCAAGGTACTATAACATTAAAAAAAATAAAAAAAAAAAAAAAAAAAAAAAAAAAAAAAATCGGCACCTCAGCGTCACCTCAGCTTTAACATTCTAATATCAACACCCAAAAATCACCCTTTATCATAACACCACATTAACACCACCTTTTGGGACTACCTTTCTTTAAAAAAAATACAAATTACAAATAAACCCCTTGACTAATATTTAATTCATTAAACAACCTAATATTTCATTAATAAACTTAAAAATTAACAATACGAAATAAAAAACAAGGGGTGGCAATTCAGGTCGGGTTCGGGTTGACAGGTTGGTGGGTCAGAAAACCCCAACCCAAACCTGACCCATTTAAATCATCGGGCCAGCTATGTCAACCTTAACCTGTTTACACATAACCCAAACCTAACCCATTTAACCCGTATACATACTTAGGTTGGCTGGTTAAATAGGTTACACGGTTTGAATAGGTTAAACAGGTTTCAGGTTGACCCATTTAACCCGTTTTAGATATAAAAGTTGGTACATTACACGAGTTAAACAAGTTAAACTGGTTTGTGGGTCGACCCATTAACCATTTAACCCGTATAATAAAATATACAGTAAATAATTTTTAACTTAAGAAAAAAAATCTTAAATGGGTTGACGGGTCGACCCACTTAATTTATTCCCAACCCGAACCTGACCTATTTAATAAACGGGTTAGATGGGTCGGCCCAAACCCGACCAAAAATCTATTTATACTCAACCCGAACCTGTTAATTTTCGTGTCTGTTTCAAGTCGGGTTTCGTGTCGGGTCAGAATTGCCACCCTTATAAAAAACGTTACAAAATAAAAAAAGTTACGACATAAAAAAATTACGAAAAAAAACTACGAAATAAAAAAAACTACGAAAAAAAGAAGTTACGAAATAAAAATACAATACGGAAATAAAATAAAACTACTCAGGGTGTTGCAATTTATATTTTTCTTTGATTTTGTTGTTTTTCCTTATTGATCCAATATGCGTTGTCCTCATCCAACTCCTTCGTGTTAATATCGAGAAATTTCTTCTCTTCCAAATGCATTATCGTACGGTCTTTCTCTTTAGCGACATCATACACCGATTGTGCCGCTTCCCGTTTGAGACGAAGCTCATTTGTCATAAATCCCTAAATTGGCTTGACGCGTTACTTCCTCCAGTGCTCGTCGTGGTCTCAGATTTTTGTTTTTTTTCACGTTGTTTGCCAGCCAGACGTGGTCTTGCATCTTCAACCAATAGCTCCGTGTGGCATTCCCTGGGGACTTCGATGTCTCCACTTAAATCAACCGGTTCCGGCGCATCCCATTTTTCATGGGTTTTCAAAATTTTCCACGCATCCTCTTGAGCAAACAAGACACCTTTATGCTCGTCACAATAAATACTTTTCACCCGTTTCATAACATCTAAATCATTTTCCTTACTTTTTCCCAAACGTTTAACACATTTGAAAACCGCGTTGAACTTTTGGAATTCCCGTTCAAGGTATGCCACTTGCTTGTCAACATATCCTTGTTGCGTGCTTGAAAATTTTGCCTATTGAACTCGCTCAAAACCCGATACTAAAACGTGTTGTTAGTTTCTGAAACTCCGACATTGGGATCCTCAGAAACGGCAACGTAACACGAGGCAAGTAGTATTTCCTCGTTCGGTTGCCAACGTAATGTAGTCCTGGTCAAGTCGGGATTTTTTTTCGGAATCGGGTTCGGGTTCTTTGCATTTTTTTGCCATCCGTTTACCTCGTGTTTTGAACTTTTCAGATTGTGTAGCTTCGGGGTCGAATTGTGATTGTGAGGATTGGGTTTGTGGTTGTGATTGTTGTTCAAATTGTGGTGGGTTTTGTTGTAGATTTTGGAAATTGACGTTTACCATTTGATCACGTTGCCACATAAGAAACACTTGTTTTTGTTGAAAAAGTTGCTTGGGAGTCATGCCGAGTGTTTTAGGGAAACCAGATGAAGATGCGTTCGGGTTCGCCATACCGAGGAGGTTCAAAAAAGTCTCGTTATGAAATCCCAACATTTTATTTTTGTTAGAATGGAAGTATATAAATTTGAGTTTGAGTTGTCGAAGTGTGTAAAAAAATATGTGTAAGTGGCCAAGTGGGTATTTATATTGAAGTTATAAGGTTATTATTATTATTATTATTATTATTATTATTATTATTATAAATTTACCAGCCGGACTAGGGAGTGGTTTTGTATTTTTTTTAAAGCCCGCTCCAATATAGCCGGTCGGTCGGGGGGAGGGGGGGGGGGGGGGGGTACCCCCATAACGCCCAGCCACCTCAGTATAACGCTGGGTTGGGTGTTATGGTACCCAGGCCTCTAAGGCTCAAAGTTTGTCACATCAGGATGGGCTATGGCCATGGGTTGCTCTAATAACACTTAACTGTAACATCCAAAGCCAGCTACTGTATAAGCTAGCACAAAATTAAAAAAGCACTTTTAGCTTGCATTTGGGATTCAAGATGTTCTTTTAATCCCTGCAGAATGCCTATGGACTAGTTATTACCAACCTTAATACTAAGTAACAATTAGCTTTATGGATCCCATTTGGCCATTTCCTTTTGTTTAATTGGATCAAAGTATGCACAAAAAGGCGAAATAGTTATAAATGAATAGATCGAAGATGAGACGAGACAATGATTGTGTTTCGATCACGGGGTCCAGCCCATAACAATGGAACTAGTATTAGTTGACGATAATGAAAGTGGATCCGAGAATCATGGCCATCAAAATCTAACTTGTCCTTTGAAACTCAGTAGAGCTGGCTGCTATTTATGTTTAGACAAACCCTGTGTAACCAAACTTCACCATCATATGTTTCACTGTTCACCATGCATGGCATGACTCCAAATCAACCACATAATTAACTATCTATGCAGTAAACATAGGTTGGTGGCATGAAGATATATGATAGCTACGTTGGTGCAATATTTACAGGCAACGCGGGTTGGTTGACCACATTTTTATAAGGGTATAATGGTGATGACCCACCAAAGAAAATGATGTATAAGAGCTTTTACAAGGCTGAAAATGAAACTCTGTTGAGATATTATAATTGGTGTCATCATTGTGATTATGATTTAGTTGATCAATAACCCAATTGTCAGATTCACGAGTTTAAAACACATAAAAAGAACAAGAAAAAACCATTCACTCAACCGACCTCCCCTTTATTTATTTTTTATAAAATTGTATAGCATAGCAGGTGAGATGTTTTAATGACTCAAAAGAAAAGAAACGTACAAGACTCAAGTAAACAAAATTGTAATCAACATATTGATATAAGAAGAAGAGAGAAACCGTGTGTAGAAGATATCACAATATTGTGATATCTTATGCTATTTATGCTTTGCTCCTAGGACGTCCATAAGCTTAATATTGCTATTTATGCTCTTGCTCCTAGGACGTCCATAAGCTTTCCAAACTTGTCATCTGCACCCCTTGTACTTTACAAAATAGACAAGACACACCAAAAGTTATTTAAACAAAACATTATTAGAAAAAAAGTTACCTTTCTTACCTTTTGAGTTCTAACTATATCACCACCAAACCCTGTCACAAGTAAACTTATAGAAATACAATAACCATTTTAATATCCACTCTTAAGTTTATATGTGATAAAGATATAAGATACCCACTTTTTCACAAAACTGCTTATGATCTTTTAATGCAACACCTTTAGGGCTTTAAAAACAAATATACTTATCTTCCATTTTGATTTTATTAGTTTTAATCAAACTTGCATACACTTTTTCTCACAGAAAATACAGGTCTACCTCAAAATGCTTAGCCCTCTTATGAAAGACAGGATTTACAACAATTTGGATAGCGGAACAGTTATCACAGCTTATAAGAATAGGAAGTTCCACTTTAACTTTTAGTTCATCTAGAATTTTTAAAAGCCACATCACCTCACATGTAACACTATTCATTGCTTTATATTCAGATTTAGCTGAAGATTTTCCAAGAACATATTGCTTCTTGCTTTTCTAAGAAACAAAACTATTTCCCAAAAATACAACATAATCAGTAACAAACTTTCTTGTAATTTTACACTTAGCCCAATTTGAATATAAAAATACAAATATACTTCAGTTCTGATAATGGTTAAAAGTTATACCAGTTCCTAGATAACTCTTTAAATACCTCAAAACACTAAAAGCAAATTTCAGATAAGACTAATAAGGAGCATGCACTAATTGACTAAGGCAATGAACAACATAAGCTATATTAGGCCTTGTCATGGTCAAGTGTATAAGCTTTCCAACAAGCTTTTGATAGTTTGTAATGTTTTTCAATGCCTCATTTGCTTCAACTTCATTTTTATCCTTTGTCTTTTTAGACTAGTCCTCAATAGGCACACTAGCAGGCTTACAAGCAAGCATATCATATTTAGACAACAAATCTAAACAATACTTTTTTTTTTTTTTTTTTTTTTTTTTTTTTTTTTTTAATTCAAACATAAACATGAACCAGTTTCCAATACTTTAATGCCCAAATACTTTAGTTTCCCCAAGTCTTTGATTTTAAACTTTGAGCTTAAAAACCCTTTAAAGTTGTTTATTTCAGTTTCATCATTACCAGTTATGATGATATAATCTACATAAACAAGCTGAACAATAAAGATAGGCAAGTGATTTGCACACTCTTAAATCTTATCAGGTAACTCTAATGTATAAACAGTTAAAGCAGATTATACTTAAAGTACAATTATTTAATGCATACAATAGAGTGTCCCAATAAAATTTAAGAGTGTGCAAATCAATTCCTATAAATATACCATCAACAGACTTAGTATATAATGAAAAATAACTTTTACTTTATATAAAACCATTTTCATTCAAAACTTGAGTTAACTTTTCATTCCATTATCTGGTTCGTGCTTTAAGCCTTTAACCCATACGAGACTTCATTAACTTGTAGAATTCCTGTACTAAGTTTTAATATTTATATTTTTGCCGAACTAACCTATAGACTAATAGTAACGAGTAGTGTACCCGATCAATGTAGCTAGTTAGGTAAGTACGAGTCGTTCGTTAGGAGTGATTCACTAATTAACTAATCCTAAAGGTATTCTAATTACCTAATAAAATTAAAATAACGTGAAGGGAGGGGGTTTAGCCTGAGAGACCAGCATGAGTTTTGATTCCTAATTAAACTAATAAAACAATTAAATAAACTAAATAACACAAAACAAACGAAAAAAGTAAAAAGGCACTAAATTAATATTAGGTAGAACGTGCTAGCCAAGTCTATTCCAGTTATGTGTTCTTAATATGTTTTACTGGTGCAACCCTCGTTGGAGATTTGCTAATGTAAACAAGGTGGGTCTTCTCCCTTAATCCTAGGCTCTGACGAGGGTTAATGCTGTCACCATTGATGAAGCCCACATAATGTGCTTCAACTATTAATTATAATTTATCTATGTGATATTTTACCAAATTATTTGCCTTATTCTAATGTCATCTACCTAGCAGTAATATACTTACTAGTCAAAATAAAAGAACCTATCTAGGACTCTTCCAGATTAGTATCCCTAGGCCAGAACCGATTGGTTACAAACATTCAATTATCATGATTCGGATCTAAGGTTTATAATTCAATTAACCAATTAAAGTTACAAAATTTTAAGCTATATTCCAAAGATCTAGTTACAAGATAACAATGACCAGGCAAATAAACGAGTAATGCAATAAACATAAATCATATCCAACGAGGTAAACTAGTAATCGATGTAAAACAAATCAATAACACATAATCTTCATAAACTTGGCTAACACCTAAGGGTGTTAGCCCATAATATCAGTAACGATGGAAACAAAGATAATCAAAACGTGTAGAGTATGAAACATAGTGATTACGATACGCTAACCGAATGATTATATGAGAAACTATGTTACAAAGAGTTCTCCTAATCAAAGATTTAGTTTGCAGAACCTTCTTGCCTTCGAAAACCATCTTGGAACCGAGTCTTGTGGTATAAGGTTGTGTAGAATTCGTAAATAGGGTTTTCTTTATATAGTCTATGGAATTTGGTCGATACGGCGTATTTAGCTCCCTCAATACGGCGTATTGGGTAATATTTGCATAGGCCCCACGACTAAAATATTCTAGAATCTGTACTAACTACCAGTGAATACGGCGTATTATTGGGCATATTAGATACGCCGTATTGGTGCCTTTCATGATCTATTGATTTGATGAAGTCTTGAAATGAATACAACGTATCCTTGGTGATGAATACGGCGTATTGAGGCTCTGTATTGTGGACTTAGCTTGATTTTTTCGTTTTAGCTCCAAATCACGTCCTTTTCCTTAACTTTCATCAACTGCTCTATTATTTACTGTAATTAACAAAAGTAAGCAATTAAGTATCATATTTTACATAAATAACATAAAATGAGCAATAATTATGGGATAAATGATACATAATATTAGTCCTTATTCGATGTAATCAAATATCCCTCCACTTGAATTCTACTTGTCTTCAATTAGACCTTATATTTTAATTATGAAAACATATCCCAAACAAAAGTCTAGGAATAATTTTTAACTTTATTGCTCAATAAAAAGTGCACAGCCAAACACCTCACAAAATAGGAAAAATGAAAACACTCAAATCACTCAACTAATCTATATGGTAACATTTTAGTAATTCACTCAATTGCTCAATAATGACGAGTATTTTATCATAAGCTTGGCAAGGATACACATCTACACCACTAAAGTCTAAGAGTAACAAATCTAAAAAAGCAAATTGGGTTAAAATGATGAAGGTTTAAGGGTTGATCATTCTTTTCAACTCAACTAATCTATGAGGTAACAATTTTGTGGAAAACTAGAAGGGGGGGTTGAATAGTTTTCCCCTCTTTTTCATTTTATAAAAGTTTGTTTCAAAATGTTGATTCGAATTTATTCAATTGTTTGTTTGGAAAACCTTTAATTAGAGTTTAGTATGAAAACACCATATAATCAATATGATCAATTATATACGTAAGCTTTTGGAAAAACTTAGTTTTATGAATGGAGCTTTGGTCGGTCTTTGTGTGAATACGTTTTCCTTTTAAAATCTTAAAACGTTTTGTATCAAATTATCTATCAAGTTAAACTTAATATGAGAAGTGTGAATAATAATCTATTTGACCATATCATATAATTATACACACAATCACAATATTAACTTCTATGTACAACACAATCAATCATCACAACTATATAAGCAACAACTAAGACATATAGGCAAGCATAGATGTAAAGCGATAAATGCAAGAATAAATGAAAAGAGATAAGAGAAAGGAAATGCAAACCGGACACGATGATTTATAGTGGTTCGGCTACAAGGACACCTTCCTTGCCCTACTCCACTCCCCGAGTCACCTACTCGAGAGTTTTCTTCACAACTAAACAAGCTCCCTTTTGGCGGAGAAAACCGTACACAACCTTTGCTTACACCATTTAACGACACTAAGCTAAATGTCGAGTTCTAATAGTAGCTAGAACCAATCTCACAACACTACTTCGATCACTACACAACTTCTACACGACTTCACGACTTCTTCATGGCTTCACGACTTCACGACTTCTTCATGGCTTCACGACTTCACGACTTCTTCACTACTTCACAACTTCTTCTATACTCCACTACATATTCACACATCTACTTCTTCACAACTTCATGACTTCTCCACACTACTACTTCTTCCCACTACTTCTTACTCACTCAAAAAACTCACTACTAAGTAAGATCATCTTGATCTACTTATTACATATACATAACTCACAACATTACGTAAACACTAACTAGATCCTAATACATCTTTGGCTTTATGATAGGGAGGATTCTTCTCTTGCACTTTGAGTGGTAAAGGATTGGATCACTTGAAACAAAGACTTATAATCTTATGATCAAAGGATTTAGAAGGATGTTTTGAAGGGATTGGGACTGAAAATTTTCGTGCAAAAGGTGAGAAAAATACCAGGTTTGAGGTGGTATTTATAGGAGAAGATTTCTGACAGAGGAGCGTGCCGGTCCCCTTAATTGTATGGCCGGTCCCCTTAATTATTAAGGGGGCCGCCCATAATTAAGGGGGCCGCCCTACTGAAACGGCCAGAAATCTTTGTCTTTTCTGGTGAAAGTTTATTTGGTGAAAAACTAACTGATTTTGGTTAAAAATTTGAATTCATATATTTGTTATGAATTAAACATTTTCCTTTAATTACCAAAATTGTTTTTCAAAAAATATATAACATGTTTATATCATTTTATAAACTTTGTAATGTTTAAATAAAATCCCTTTGATCATAAAATGTATTAGACATTTGTTTGTACATACCTTAAGTGATTGTTGAGGCAAACTCGAGACGTTGAGATGTCGAGGCTTGTTGACGTAAGAATGCATAGATGAATTGTGATCACAAGTAACTTAAGCACTTTACGTTATATGTTGTAACTTACATCTTTGTCATCATCAAAACATGAAGAGAATGTTTAGATTAAATATCGTAATATTCATGCCAACAATCTCCCCATTTTTGATGATGACAAACTATGTAAACTATAACTCATAGTAAAATGTATAAGTTACTTGTTTACACTTCTTCTACTACGCTTGACGAGCTTGCATCATCGTAAGTGAAGCCTTGATCCTAACAACCTTAATGCTCCCCCTTGGTGTATGCTCCCCCTTGGTGTATACTCCCCCTTGGTGTATGCTCAAAACTTGTTTTGGCTACCAAAGAATTGAGCGATGAAGTAATCCTTCAAAACAAAGTTAGCAGACAAGTGCAAATATATATAATGATGATGATAGGTATATGCATGATACTAATAGGGGAACAATATATGGACGTAATAAGTATATGCACTAAAAATATAACACATGTAATTATTGTTTTAAAAACAACAACCTAATTCCAAAAAAAACCATGACCAAAGCTTAAGACATGATAATGATTGGAACCTAATGCAAAGATTCTACCGACATATTTTGGCAAAAGATGCCAAAATATATATTCTAAAAGAGTTAAAAAAAATGAAGATGATAATGATGCGTTCTTTTAAAGACGTAGAAAAATGAAGAAGGATGAGCGTGAATGAAAAAGGGAAGGTAATGACAAAAGGTTGACAAATATGGTTTAGATTAATGTATCGTTTTACAAGGGTGGATGATTTGGAATCAAGGGATTTTTAGGTGTTTTGTTGGTTGACGACCGAATATGGATATGTGAATGAGGTGGTGATGGCTCGACAACACTTGAAGCTTGGATATCTTCTTTGTGTTCTTCACTTGCTAGGAAGTGGAAAAGATACATTTCATAAAGAAATTCGCTTGACTTTTAGGGATTTAAGTTTTGGTGGTGATGATGCACTTAGTAGAATGTAGGGAATGGTTACATGGTGGAATCTTCTAGTGAAGATGGGAAATGAGGGTCAAGTGGAGATGACTAGGTGGAAGCGAAAGAGTGATGATACTCTTGATGGATTAATGGAGGTATATGTTTGGGTGCATGAGTGTTGGAGAGTTTAGAGGTGTAGAGCTAGGAGCGGAAGAGGTTTATTGAGGTTTTGGATGTTGTTCAAGCGAGGGTTTTGGATGAGAGCTAGCGAGAAGATACTCAATCCAAGTGAAGTGTTCCTTCAATGAGATGGTTTGTTTTTGGGGAAAGATGCAACAAGGAAAATTGTTGACATGTTTTGCAACTTGTTTCAAGTTATGGGGTGATGAAGGAGAGCTAGAGGGAAGTTATTCCAAGTTGCATTGAGCAAGGTGTAAGGCAAGAAGAGCATTAATGCTCATAGGCTTCCTTGAGTTCTTCAATGAACTTCAAGTGTTTGGAGAAAGGTGATGATGGTGGATTGTGGTTTTAACTAGGGATGAATGGAAGATAGGCTTCATGAGTGGATGGTGTTTTTTTTGTTGAATGAGCATCAAGTGAAGCATTGGTGATGAGGTTTGGATTGTTGTTTTGGGATTGTGCATGCTCATCATGAGAAGAAGCATTGGTGGAACCAAGCATGGGTGTTAGGCTTTGTTTGTGAAATGGGTTATTTGTATGAGCATAAGATTTGGGTATTGGTTGATTTGGAACAACATCACTTGAGCTTTGACAAGAGTCAAATTTTCTCCTCCAAATGGGTTTTACGGAGATCTTAGCAACTCTTGAGAGTTAAGATCTTGGGTTGTTGGGGGATGACATGTTTGGTTGGATGATCATTAAGGATGAAGGAGATGTATTTATAGTGTAGGAAAGATGTGGTTTAGGAAGGTAAATTTTGAGGGCATGGAAATGGTGGATGACTCGAGATTGGTAGTATAAAGGATGATTCGGTTTTTCATTTCACATGGGTGGTTTGAGGATGTACTAAAGAAGGGTTATGAGGTTTGAGCGTAAGGTATAAGAATATATGTGAGTGAGTGTGTTTTCCCTTCCCATTAAATTCATGCTCATCCGGACATAGAGTTAAGCATGTAAAGGCATACAGTCAAATCACATAGGAGCAAATAAGCATCTAGAAACAACATATATGCGATATGCCATAAATCTAGGAATGAAAGAATCTAATGAGAAGCAAAGTTCATAAAAGTAAACTAGCGTTAGGTATATATAGGAAGAGCAATTTAATCAAGTTGGAGAATGAGTATGAGACTATTACTAGTGGTGCTCAATTCAGGCTAAACACGACCATTTTTACGGGTTACACACACCCAACTTCTCACATAGAAGCAATTCAACCGTTAGGTTAAATTGAATTTCTAGTCAATAGATTCTCCAGTAGTCATTCTCTTTTTAGAAGAAATTGAGTTCCTAAATTTACCTATCGAAGAGTACCAAATATGAAGTTTGCTTGATTCACTAATACTTGGCTTAATGTGACTCGAACATCATGTTTTTATGAAGGTAAATCTACATGATATATTTTACTCGCTATCCCAATAGAGATGTGTTGAATGTTTAGATAGGAGTAAACAAAAAGTTTTAATCTTTTGTTCATGATTTACCGGTTGTTTGGTTTTGATGACATATTACTTGATTTAATAACTGTGCTAGACATAAGAGTGCACCTTAGCATCTCTTGTGAAATGAATCTCATTAAGATTATTTATCTTAAATGAGTTTTTGATTCTCAAATGATATCAAAACTAGACATTAATATATTTTAAACAAATATTATTTTCTATGATTTTTGCCAATGTTATATATCATACTTTAACAAGTATTTGAAAAAATAAATTTTACTTGTTTATGGATTGTGACAAGTTATTTTTCAATTCTAATAACTTATATTATTTCAAAAAAAATGTAGTGCATTATCTTGTAACACAACCATTCATGCTACAAAGAAAATGAAATACATAGAATATATAGTGTGTATTATTCTTAAATATGTATTTTATCTTGAAGTGATAATTTTAAGTAGTGTGAGCAAAGTTTACACATGTTGTTAGTTTGCTCATGTTTGGTTTTTCGGATATGACACATTTATCCATTGCATTGCAATGTAAATTGCTTGAATATTTCGGACGAAACATCCAAGTCGTCAATCCTACTTCATTGTATATTTTATGATGTGTTTAAAATGTTATTATAATATTTGGAACACAATTATTGGACAAGTAGATTCAATATGACATTATCAACATAAGTGTGAGTTATGATCCAATGCATACTCTTTTCATCTACAAAGGATGTAACTATTTTCATATCAATCTAGTGTGATTGAGTATGTAGATTCAAGACTATATCTTTTGTTGTAATTTGATATAATCTTGAAGCTAAACAAATAGCAATCCAATTTCTTGTCCACACTCAAAAACACGTCAATTAGATTTGATGAATATATCAACCATAATTTGAATAATGAATTGATATACTATCAAGATCTTTCTTGACCCTCAAGGACACTCATTTGAAATAAATAAACATTTTGATAGTGTGTTCCATTAATCCTAAGATTATTTATTAGTGAATGATTGAAAGTTGACTTATTATTTCATGATTGTTATATGTTTTGTTTTTGTGAAAGACTCTTCATTTTTACTTATTATGAACACACTTAGATTTTGAAAATACTTTTTCTTTTATATAACTATTAATGTTTTACAATGATTCAATTTCTCTTATTAAACATCTTAAGGTAAAACAAGCTAATTTGTAGAAAATATTTAAGTGTGTTGTGAAGAATAGATTAAATTGTTTGAAATTTTTAAGTGACTAGATTGAACTCATTTACAAGATGTTTGAGTAACATTAAGCCATCTATACCTATATGCAATGCAAGCATATTATAACAATCCTAACGTAAGAAATCTAGCATAAGATCTAGTTAAGTATAAATCGGAAAACTAGCTATAAACTAATAGGGTACATATGCATAGATATACACATAGCTAAACTTAAAATAGTAACAATCATTTAATATATTCAATTAAGAAAATAAAATCACAAAGAAGTTCACATAACACATAAAACACTTGTCGTCGTTTTGTGTATTATATACACCAATGTTTACTTAGCTCGAATTTATTTGAAAATAAAATAGTTTCCTCCCCATTCTATAATTTAATTAAGATCAATATTTTGAAAACATAAATACTTAATTTTTCAAAAGTATATCAACTAGGAATGCCCGACTTGAAGGAAAAGGTAAAACAAAAGTTTTACGTTAAAACGAAACACAAATTTTTGACCACCGTATAGTATTTTCACTTTCTTACTTATTTAAGTTTGTAATGGTTACTTGTAAGTATTTTTAAATGAAAGTAGACTCAATTATCTTTAAAACTCCGGGTGGCACGACTTCTACGGAGTTATGGTTAATTTTATATGATTTTTCAAAGTTTTCGAAAAACTGTCGAACAGACAGGCGGACCCCTTAAATAATTAAGGGGACCGCCCAGTATTTAAGGGGGCCGCCCAGACAATTAAGGGGGCCGCCCATCTGGTACTCAAAATTTCATTTTTTTAAAAAAATTGTTTTCTGACTTTTCGAAAAGGTGTGTAACTTTCTGATTTTGATACCGAACATATAACACTTATTTTAAGCATAATATTATTTCGAGCTAGTATAATTAGTGTATATATCATCAAAACTAATACAAGTTAATCAACAAAATACTTTTCATATTTAATCCTCCTTAATGGGTAATTTGATACATGGATCGTACTCAATTTTTAAAACCATTTGTTTTGAAAATTTGAGCGACGTGGCTCTGGTACCAATTGTGGAAAACTAGAAGGGGGGGGGGGGTTGAATAATTTTCCCCTCGTTTTCATTTTATAAAAACTTTGTTTCAAAATGTTGATTCGAATTTATTCAATTGTTTGTTTGGAAAACCTTTAATTAGAGTTTAGTATGAAAACACCATATAATCAATACGATCAATTATATATGTAAGCTTTTGGAAAAACTTAGTTTTATGAATGGAGCTTTGGTCGGTCTTTGTGTGAATACGTTTTCCTTTTAAAATCTTAAAACGTTTTGTATCAAATTATCTATCAAGTTAAACTTAATATTAGAAGTGTGAATAATAATCTATTTGACCATATCATATAATTATACACACAATCACAATATTAACTTCTATGTACAACACAATCAATCATCACAACTATATAAGCAACAACTAAGACATATAGGCAAGCATAGATGTAAAGCGATAAATGCAAGAATAAATGAAAAGAGATAAGAGAAAGGAAATGCAAACCGGACACGATGATTTATAGTGGTTCGGCTACAAGGACAACTTCCTTTCCCTACTCCACTCCCCGAGTCACCTACTCGAGAGTTTTCTCTACAACTAAACAAGCTCCCTTTTGGCGGAGAAAACTGTACACAACTTTTGCTTACACTATTTAACGACACTAAGCTAAATGTCGAGTGATACGTGGGAACCACACCAGGCTTTACCTCTCAAGGGATCTTGAGAAGCTTACAACCCCCACCAGGCAGTGTACCTGATCGTTGTAGTATAGTATAGTGACAAGTACCGGGGGATTGATCGTTCAGCTAGGAATAGTGTCGCTAGGATTAGAAAACCTAAATACTAGTTCTAAAGATGAGGGATGATTATTTTTGTATTTTTATATTTTTTTAGAAAGCAAGTAAAAATCTCGGGTTTGAAGAATTTGGGCGGAATTATTTGCTAGTCAACTAACCCAATACTAAAGATGTAATCAAAATAAAATACTAAAAATGGAAGTAGACTATTTAAACTAAGGTTGTGAGCAATAAATGGAGAAATTGTGTTTACTTAGATTTCACTACTCCCTAGATATCTTTTACACGTTAATTACTTGTTATAGTTGCGTGGATGACGGATTATATTCCTTAATACCATTCATGGGGTGGCGCACTTAATTCCCCGATCCTATGAGTGCCTACTTCACTCCTATGTCGAGCCGATTAAGAAGCTCCTAACATGGGATCATTAGAATTTACTCATGCATTAAATACAACCAATAAAACCTAGTGCACGTCAGTTCATGTTTCCTAAGACGTTCAAGCATGTTACCATTTGGAGATCTGCCAGTTTTCTTAAGCCTAACATCGAAATCATTCATCCAATACAACCATAAACAAGTAATCAACACATAATTAACATCTAGGTTTCATTAGATCCAAGCAAACACAAGATAGATCTAGCCTAGCATGATGGAATTAAGACAAGAACAAGATATAGACAACCAACACATAGACATATTGATTGAATTAAAAGAATACTTATCTCAATTACACATGAAAGGGATCAAGGGCTGAGAACCCTTAAAAAACCTGTAAAATTCGTACTAAGTTCGGCCTTAAGGTTTCTCCAAAACTTCTCTTTTTTTATGAATGAAAATTAGAAAAGTATATATAGGAAATTGAGGCTGACGGCGTCAAGAACAAATTGGTGACGCCGTCATCTCGCCGCCAAAATACTTCTCGGACTGCCTTGATCTACTTTTGACGCCGTCACGTTATAGCATTTTCCAAGCCGTCACGTATTTTACTCTTGACGCTCTACTTCGTGACGCCTTCAATTTTGTACTGGGTCGTCATGGAAATTACTCTTGACGCCATCAGAATTTCCTTCTTGACGCCGTCACCTACTGTTCCCAGCAAGGAAAATTAAGACTTTGGCGTTTTCTTCACTTTTATGCTCCAAAAACGTCCGAATTGCTTCCTTTTCCAGATTTCTCTCCCAAAGTACCTAAAATCACAAAAGGAACGATTTAGGGCAATATTTGATAAAATAAATTCAATTCCGGGCTTAAATGACCCCCTAAAAGTGGTTCATTTTTCGCCTCATCATATACCCTTACACTTGAGATTTGCTTGTCCTCAAGCAAATGCGCTTTTATTCTAGTCAAAATACAAGTTAGGGGTCATTTAACACTAATATAAAAGTAATTACAACAAATAATCATTCTACTAAAGACCAATAGACAAGCACGGAGGTCATACACTAGCACCTCACAAATAGTGTTTAGATACTCACATCTCTCGGGTGTAATAAAGTATAAATTACAATATGAAAACGGAAGATATCTCTCACTACCTGTCACAGCAAAATAGATTACCATAGGCTTGGGGAAGGATCAAACCTCCACCACATGGCGTAAGCACCTAGGATAAACTATCAAAGAGGTCTTTTAAAGGGTTGTAACGTTAGGTGTAGGGATATGAAATACACGGTTTTGTTGGATAAAGGAAGTTTTTACTGGTGGCGAGTTAACAATCTTGGTTAATTACATGTACAATATGGCGTTGCTAAGCCAAGACTAGACTCGACTTAAGCTAATAAATGAAAAATAACAAAAACATAAAATGAACATAGAATGAAACGGGATGGTAGTCTGTTTTTTTTTTTTTTTTTTTTTTTCTTTTTTTTTTTTTTTTTTTTGCATACACTCTTACCCTACCATCCAAAATAATACATCATAGGGGATGAACATTCCCCTTACACTTGAATCTTTACATACTTTACAATAAACTAATCTAATGACTCGAATTAAGAAAATCAAAACACTTGGAGTACTTTTAAGATTAACATACATATGGGGGTAATAAATGATGTTCTTCCCCATTACTCCATAAATAAGTACTTTACCCATGAGTCCCAATCGTCCCAAAACAATATGTACAAGGATATGACTCGACTTAGCAACCATGTAATCAATTAGATAGTTAACTTAGGGTTTAACAAATAACAATAATGCACTAAAAATGAGGGGTTATTACACACAGATGTCACTAAAGTTTCCAAAAAATTTGCTTTAAGTTACTATAGTTTTTTTTGGTTCAAAGAGGTTACTCATGTAAACGAGTTCGTTTAATTAGGTTACTCATTTAAACGGGTTCGTTTAATTAGGTTACTCCCAGGGTGGGCTACCGGGTGTAACAGGTTTTCACTATCTTTAATTTACATTTTTGGTCCCTGTGGCATGGCGGGTATAACGAATTTAGTCCTTAGGAAGTCATTAATGTTTTCAAACTTAGTACTTCGCGGAATATGTCAAGTATTGTAGATTGCATGTTAGAGATGCATGGTATGCTTTATAACTTAATTTAAAGGGTTGTTTATATGTAAGTTTGTAACATGATTACTCTTAACGCCGTCAGAATTTCCCAGCAAGGAAAATTAAGGAAATTAAGGAATTTTCCTTGCTGGGAAATTCTGACGGCGTTAAGAGTAATTTCCAAACTTAGTTTTCTAATTTCCTATATATAGTTTTCTTGACGCCGTCACCTACTGTTCCCAACAAGGAAAATTAAGACTTTGGCGTTTTCTTCACTTTTATGCTCCAAAAATGTCCGAATTGCTTCCTTTTCCAGATTTCTCTCCCAAAGTACCTAAAATCACAAAAGGAACGATTTAGGGCAATATTTGATCAAATAAATTCAATTCCGGGCTTAAATGACCCCCTAAAAGTGGTTTATTTTTCGCCTCATCATCGAGTTCTAATAGTAGCTAGAACCAATCTCACAACACTACTTCGATCACTACACAACTTCTACACGACTTCACGACTTCACGACTTCTTCATGGCTTCACGACTTCACGACTTCTTCATGGCTTCACGACTTCACGACTTCTTCACTACTTCACAACTTCTTCTATACTCCACTACATATTCACACATCTACTTCTTCACAACTTCATGACTTCTCCACACTACTACTTCTTCCCACTACTTCTTACTCACTCATAAACTCACTACTAAGTAAGATCATCTTGATCTACTTATTACATATACATAACTCACAACATTACGTAAACACTAACTAGATCCTAATACATCTTTGGCTTTATGATAGGGAGGATTCTTCTCTTGCACTTTGAGTGGTAAAGGATTGGATCACTTGAAACAAAGACTTATAATCTTATGATCAAAGGATTTAGAAGGATGTTTTGAAGGGATTGGGACTGAAAATTTTCGTGCAAAAGGTGAGAAAAATACCAGGTTTGAGGTGGTATTTATAGGAGAAGATTTCTGACAGAGGAGCGTGCCGGTCCCCTTAATTGTATGGCCGGTCCCCTTAATTATTAAGGGGGCCGCCCTACTGAAATAGCCAGAAATCTTTGTCTTTTCTGGTGAAAGTTTTTTTGGTGAAAAACTAACTTATTTTGGTTAAAAATTTGAATTCATATATTTGTTATGAATTAAACATTTTCCTTTAATTACCAAAATTGTTTTTCAAAAAATATATAACATGTTTATATCATTTTATAAACTTTGTAATGTTTAAATAAAATCCCTTTGATCATAAAATGTATTAGACATTTGTTTATACATACCTTAAGTGATTGTTGAGGCAAACTCGAGACGTTGAGATGTCGAGGCTTGTTGACATAAGAATGCATAGATGAATTGTGATCACAAGTAACTTAAGCACTTTACGTTATATGTTGTAACTTACATCTTTGTCATCATCAAAACATGAAGAGAATGTTTAGATTAAATATCGGAATATTCATGCCAACAAATTTAGTAATTCGCTTAATTGCAGTTGTGACAAGTATTCTATAATAAACTTGGAAAGGATACACATCTTGATGCCAGGGTTGTGAACCTCACAAGGAAGTTTTACAATCCTCTAGGCAGTGTGCCTAATCGCTGTCGTGTAATATAGATAAGTCTGGGGGATTGATCGTTCTCTAGGAGAATAGTGTCGTTAGGTCAAGATGTATGACGAGATAGGTCTAGAGGTGAGGGATGCTTTTATTTTTATTTTTATGAAAGCAATTAAAATATCTTGGGTTTTAGAAGAGTGGGCAAAATAAGTTGCTAATCAACTAACCCAAAACTAATTAAAAACTAAAATTAAACTAATTAAAAAGAAAAAGTACAATTGATGACTTCTTATGATAGGGAAAAGTGTGTTCACTTAGATTTAATTACTCCCTAGTTATATCCTACTAATTTGTCGAATTGTCACGTCCTTGTTTTAGTTGAAGCGTTGTATTCCTTAATATTGGTCGTACGGAGGTGCCGAAGTCTCCAACTCTATGAATCTTAGTCTCCCCTAAAAACCTTAAAGTCTATTAAGTTTCCTAGGATCTACAAGTCACAATTCATGCAATAAATACAACGAGAAAAACAAATAGTGCCACTCTACGATTGTGTTTCTAAGACGTTCAAGCTAGTTACATAAAAGAGGTCAGTTAGTTTTCTTAGCCTAATGCGAAGCAATCAATTAAACAAGAGATGAAAAATCAATATTCATCAACTAGGTTTCATTAGATCTAAGCAAAAACAGACAAAATTAAGCTAGCATGTTAAAGAGAAGAGACGATAAACAAGTAATCAAACAACACATAGATATATTGAATGATTAAACGAATAACTTATCTTCAATGAAACATGTGTTTTAGGGGCTGTAGAACCTTATAAAAGCTGCCAAATTCGTCCAGAAAACCCTACTCCAAGATGTTACACGAATTATGAAAAACATACGAAAGTATATATAGGATTACAATTCTGACGGTGTCAGCTTAAAGCAACTAACACCGTCAGCTCGCTGTGATCGGGGTTTCATCTTGTGCAAGTCGTCGTTATGACTGCGTCACCTTGTATACACTGACACCGTCACGTTACGTCTAACGTCTTCCTTCACTAATGTGTCTAGGCCATCTCTTGTTGTCTTAACACGCGATTCTCATCTTCAATTAACACCTGACACTGTCAGGTTTTAGGTCTTCAAAATTTGTCTGAGGCGTCTCATGTTAAACTTGAACCAAAAATCCAGATTTAGCAACAAGTGACGGCGACACGTTGTAGAATGTGACGCCGTTAGACCTTCACCTGACAGTTTTTCGCGACTTTATCGTTTTCTTCACTTTTTCATCTAAATACATCCAAAAAGTGCCGATTTCCATATTTTCCGTCCCAAGTACCTAAAATGCAAAACGAAACGATTTGAGATAATATTTGATCATTTTAATATGATTTTGGGCTTAAATTACCCATTAAAAAGGTACCAAATAAAGCCTTATCAAATATCCCTATCATTGGGATTTGTTTGTCCTCAAACAAATATGCTTTTATCCTAATCGATTAACAAGTTAGGGGTCATTTAGCATTAATATAAAAGTAATTACAACACATAATCGTTTCACGTTAGTCAAAACACGCATGAAAATTATATACTAGCACCTCTCATAAAGTGTTTGGATTCTCACATCTCTCGGGTGTATAAAGTTATATAACATATGGAAGTGGGAAAATATAACACTTACTACCTGTCATAGCATATAGATTACCATAGGCTTGGGAATGGATCAAGCCTCCACCACTTTGGCGTAAGCACTTAGGATAAACTATCAAAGAGGTCTTTTAAAGGGTTGTAACATTAGGTGTAAGGGTATGAAAGAACACGGTTTTGTTGGATAAAGGGAATTTACTGGTGGCAAGTCAATTATCTTGGTCAATTACATGTACAATGAGGCGTTGCTAAGCCAAGACTCGACTCGATTCGACTGGCTAACTACTAACTCTTTTTGTATTTTTCTCTTGACACTATTTTGACCTAAACAAAACTGAAAGAAATGGGATGGTAGTCTTGTTAATACAAATAATGTCAAAAACGACATTTGCATTATTCGGTCTCAGCAAATTTTGATAATCACAAAATATAAATACACATTACATAAAACTACATCTAATAAGTTTTTAGAAAACCCGTTTTCGGCTACAACATCACTTGAGGTATGTATAAACATCTACCAACTTGTGTATGTGATCAAAGGATTTATTTTTCATCAAAACTTCACATTTTTATGTGACAAAATGTTTTTTCAAAAGTATTTTTGTAAAATTAAAAGAAATGTTTTATTAAGAAAATGAATTCAAAATCCAAATGTGTAACAGCCATTTTTCCCGCCTAAACCCGACAAAAATTTTCACTAGATAAATTTTCACCACATAAGGACAAAAAGAGGAGCGTCTGTCGGGACGGTCCCTTAGCGATAAAGGACCATCCACCTTTAAGAGATCGTCCCCCGCTCCACCTAACGCCTATAAATACAGAACTGTTCCTTTCAGAAAAAGCACCTCTTTGCACACAAAAACTTTATGTATTCAAAACTCTTTTTATCTCATTCTTTGATCACATTATCGGGTTCTAAGATTGTTTACAAGTGATCACATCTATCCATCCTCCAAGTGCAAGAGAAGAACTTTCGTATTCATCAAGAAACGAAGTATTGAAGAAATGTATTCCATTTGGTGTTACCAGTCTCCTCTCAACCTCCATTCTTTACATTAATTCTTGCATGTAATCCGACTTGAGTGCAGGCTCAGAATTGTTGATTCGTTCCATGTTGGTACGAGTTGTGTAGCCACGTGGGCTTAGGAGTAGATTGGTTCTAGCTAGGATTAGGACTCGACATTCCGCTTTGTGTCGTTAAACATTGTGTAAGCTTTGGTGTACAGTTTGTTCCACCATAAGGGAGCGTATTGATATAGTGTTTGTGATACTCTCGAGTGTGAGACTCGAGGAGTGGAGTAGGGCGAAGAGTGAGCTTCATAGCCAAACCACTATAAATCTTCGTGTCCCCAGTTTGATCATTTCTTCCTTTCTCTTTATTTACTTGCATACTTATAATAGTTGTTGTGTTGATATCATATAAGAAGTAGATATGTGAGACAATTACGAGATGAAAAGAAAGCTCCTCAAAATACCCTTATGATAGATATAGCAAGGGTGATAAAATATGCTTTGGATGTGGGGATCCATGACACTTGGTAGGAGATTTTCCATACCAAACAAACGACAAAAACCAAAAGGTATACATGAGCGGCTCTTGGAGTGATAGCGACGAAGATGCCAAAAATGAAGCTTGTCTAATGGCCGGATCCTCAAAAGAGGTACATCTCGAAACCAATCTCTATAATGATGATACAGTCTCATTAGATTTGCTTGATTTAGACAACGAGTATGATATAATTTGCAAAATGAGTCAAAAGATAATTTTGAAAAACAAATCTCTAAAATCTATCAAGTATAAACTAGAGAAAGAAATTTTGACCTTAAAGATAAAGTATATAGACTTGAGAAATGTTAGGAATATCAATATTCATGTGAAAGACTCGGTCACCCCGAGTACGGTTTAGCATTAAGTAGCTCATAGTAGTTATCATTAGATATTGTTTAACCATGGTGTCGGGTCAGGTCTTTACCCGCTGTCAGCCCGAACCATAGCCTACTAGAGGCGTTTTGTTTGTAACTATAAAAGCCCTCTCCTGCCAAGGGAGAGGGTTGGATCTTCTAATCTGATATTCACATTTTACTTCACTTTCTCTCTCTAGAACTCCTACTCTCACTCTATCTCTCTAAACTCTCTTCTTTTCTTATTTGATTCTAGCTATACTTAGATTTGGGTGTGTGTTATGATTATTTGATAACCTACGATTGGTATCAAAGCTCATGGTTTGATTAGATAGATTGTATGTGCGTTTTCTTGGTTAGTGTTGATCAAAAGTTTGGCTCTTGAAGGGTTCTATTCTTGACTCTCTTTGATTCTCACGTTTGTAGTGTTAAAGTTGGAGTTCTTATTGATGTTATAACCTTCTAGGATCAATTAGTGCAAAAGAAATCAAGCAAAAACGTTCAAAAGGGTGATTTGTAGGTGTTTTTAGGTGAAAATTGTTGGCTGCAAGTTGATTATCGGTGTTATTTCTTAGCTACTGGTTGACTGCTGCGAGTTGATAGTGGCAGATTTATCTGGATGCGATTTGTCAGTTTGTGACTGCTGGTTGATTCACTGCTGGTTGACTCACTGCTAGTTGACTATTTCCTTCACTGCTAGTTGATCAAAAGGACTTACTAATTAGTCTACAATCAAATCAATCCAACAACGTAATCAAACTTAAAATGAATTCACCCAACCCAATCCAACAAACAATCATTCCTTTTAACATACAATCACTAATCATTGTATCGATCCAACGATTATCATAACACGTCCTTATTATCTATATCACACGGTTTTTTCTTGATTTTGTAAAATCTCGCGAAAGAATCTATTTCTCGGTTTAAATCATAGAATTGTAAAATCCCATGCACGTTCATATCATAGAATTGTTACATTATGTCTACTACTTCAGACTCTGTCAGATCCGAGAGAGAACTTCATCAGCCACAAAAATTGCCCGATAATGCAAAGGAAAGTTGCATAGAATGTGTTCGACTACTTCACTCTCATCTTAAGCTTCTCTTTAAACGACCTGGACACTTGGGAGGATACGAACGTGCATTCACATCAATCTTTGGTCAAGATATTCAGACGTTCACAAGCATAATGATTTTGAACCTAGATCAACTAGAACAACAATTTGACCAAGGAGAATTCCCCAAAAGTGGATCCATGGCTGCTTTTTGTGTGATCAACAAACAACTCCAAGTGTTTATCGATTCGAAGTACAGTAGAGATTATGACTATGATAGTCAAAGGACAAAAAAGTGTTTTGTTGATTACACTGGAATCGAGGTTGACATGTTCAGAGAAACACTTCTCCAACTCATGGGTGATGTTAAGAGGTTCATTAATGAAAGAGCACAACATCAACAACGCAGTGGCTCTGATTCTGAAAAGCATGATACAAGCGACAGCTCTGGCACTGGTACAGAAAGTGCTATTGGTCACGCCAGAAATGTGTGAAGATATGCATATAGTCACACACATTTTTTTCATTGTGTGTAACCAAAGGTCCTGCCACCGTAGGTGGCATATGGTCACATTGTTAAGTTCGTGGCCTTTTCCATCGAAAAAGAGTGACCAAAACCCCGAATATGTGTGACAAATTAGGCACAAGTTTTTTGGATTAGTCAGTATCAGTGACCGTAAACACCTTATAGTCACACGAATATTTTTTGAGAGTAACTATTGTTTGTCCTATGGCCACATAAATATATAATATATGTGACATTTGAGATGATTCTTTCTAGTAAATGTGTATTTTGTGTGACCAGTTCCCGTCTTGTGGCCACATGAATATACAACAAATGTGACGTTTGTGATGATTTAGTCACACAATGGGTGTTGTTTTTTTGGAGTTAGTCACATACAATTTAAAACAAAGTGGCCAAAAGTGTTAATAAGTGTGACCATATGCTGTCTAAAGTGAAGAAATGTGTATTTTGTGTGACTATTGATCATCCAATGGCCACATGAATTTTATGTTTGTATGGCCTTTTGTAATATTTAGTCACACAAAGCATGTTTGTTTTGGGTATTTAGTCACATACAATTAAGTAAACAGTGGCCAAAAGTGTTAATAAGTGTGACCATATGCTATTTAAAATGAAGAAATGTGTATTTTGTGTGACTATTGATCATCCAATGGCCACATGAATTTTATGTTTGTGTGGCCTTTTGTAATATTTAGTCACACAAAGCATGTTTGTTTTGGGTATTTAGTCACATACAATTAAGTAAACAGTGGCCAAAAGTGTTAATAAGTGTGACCATATGCTGTTTAAAATGAAGAAATGTGTATTTTGTGTGACTATTGATCATCCAATTTTGTAATATTTAGTCAGACAAATCATGTTTGTTTTGGGTATATAGTCACATACAATTTAGGAAACAGTGACCAAAAGTGTTAATAAGTGTGACCATATGCTGTTTAAAGTGAAGAAATGTGTATTTTGTGTGACTATTGATCATCCAATGGCCACATGAATTTTATGTTTTTGTGGCCTTTTGTAATATTTAGTCACACAAAGCATGTTTGTTTTGGGTATATAGTCACATACAATTAAGCAAACAGTGGCCAAAAGTGTTAATAAGTGTAACCATATGCTGTTTAAAATGAAGAAATGTGTATTTTATGTGACTATAGATCATCCAATGGCCACGTGAATTTTATGTTTATGTGGACTTTTGTAATATTTATTCACACAACGAATAAAGCAACCAGTGACCAAAACTATTAATAAATGTGACTATATACATCTTTTAGTCACATTTAAGAAATCAATATATATCAAAACAAATTCAAATATATTTTAAAACAAATTCAAATACAGTAAAATTGTAAATATAAATTTCTTATATAACTCTATACCCTAGGACCTCCTTTTATACACCAAGGAGTCCTAGTCGGCTTATAATACTTTACTAAGTATCTATAATCTTTTTCATAAACAACTAGTACATATTATACTATACAACCAATACTAACTATATGTAACAACAATACCAACTTATAACTAGCAGTTGTAACTAATACATTAGCAGTATTAACTTCGAGCAGTCTTAATATCTGAGCAGTCTTCACTTTATACTAGCAGTACTAACTTTCACTAGCAGCACTAACTTTTCTACTAATCTCATCATCTGGATATTCTTCGTCTCTATTTTAAGTAGAAAAGACAAAAGTTAGAAGCACATATAATATCCTTTCTTGCCATCGATGACTGTGTTTGGTTTGTATGTGTATGTGCATGCGCTTGCATTTAAGAGATAAGAAAAAATTTACCAAGAGCCGACGGAAAAAGCAGTCTGATGTGTCATCTGTTTTTAAATACCAATTTTGCTGCAGTTGTAGAACAAAACGAGCAAACAGTTTAGTGTTATTAATCTGTATGAATTTAACAGGGATCGCAAACAGTCACAATGATATGGTTAGAAGTTACAGTATTACGAAATGAAAAAAAACATGCACCAGTCCAGAATAACACCTAAAACCTACAATGGTACAAAAGGTTAGTAAACCAACTTGGTATACCTTATATTGGAATTCTTTTTCTGCTTTAGAAGATTCAAATGCATTGCCGTCATCCCAGCTGGCAGCAAGATGGTTAGCCACCTGTTCCATTAAACAAGGAAGTTAGGACCCAGAATGCTGACTTGAAGAAGGGGCTTTCTTAGAAGAATTCCCACTTAGAATGAGTTTACCATTGCTAAGACGTCAGATGCTTATCAGAAAGGTTTTGTGTAAGTTGGAGAAAAGTGCCAACGTCATCAACCAAATTTGCTTTTTGCATCCTTTGATCGATACCAAGAACCATGAATAATAGATGCCGTACAGGGATCTGTAAAAAGTTGAATACCAAAACAATTTTATTGGCTGCAATTTACAGCTAATGATCAATCCGTTTATGACTTATAACCATAAATTGAGCTTGAAAGTATTATAAACATAGAGCCTGAGAAAAACGCAATTAGTTTTAACTGTGAATAATAATCGTCCATTTCTTCCTCTATCTGCTGATGTAACTCATCCTATAAACAGATGTTATGAACTGTAAGAAACCAAAGCACTAATAACTCTGCATACTATAAGATCTATCAACCATGACACAGTAAAAATATACATGGGTTGGCTTTGGTGACTGGGATGGAGCATACCCATGCCTCAATTTAATTCCAGTCCCTCAAAAATGAATTGTGCCAGAAAATCCAGATGAGGGAATTTTAACTAGGCATCCCATGTATCATCCTCACCTGTGAAAATAGCATGTAGCCCCTGCAAGAAACAAGTAACGTGATTAATGCTAACATAAAAGACGACAAAATTAGATGTCCCAAATATAAGTTTAGCATCAAAAACCAACATACCGGGGTAGACCCTTGCATATCAACTCGGGCAACAAATAATCCAGATGGTTGAAATGTTCTGTAGTGCCAAACCTGGAACGAATAATTGTCAAACACATTACCAAGCAAGAAAATTAGAATCACTCACATTTGGTACAAATGAAACAGTTTCACAAAAAGCAACCATATTTGAGTTAATTTCCTATAATAGATGTTATGTTAATCTTTTGATAGATCACTTACGTGACTGCGATAAGCAAACTCCAACTGTTCAGCAACATCATCCCGGAGTGGAAACCAATCAAGACTCCCTTTACGAGCAAAATAGTGGCCTCTTAGAACACGTCAATTGTCTCCATTCCAATAAACAAGAAAACTATGTCGTCTTAATAAGTCTACCTGCAACGATTATCACCACACGAATTTATAATCAAAAATATGTTTTAGGCTAGTTTTAATCCACGAAAATCAATATAAATTATTTTATATTCGATTACACATTTAAGAAAATATAAATTAAATATATGTTTGAGCATACCCTTGAACAGAGTAGGATAGGTGAGATGAGGGTGATGGTGGCTTGACAGTGATGGTGGTGGTTATCTCGAACCAAACAATCGAAGCAAATAAACACACCCATTACCTCCCTTATCTTGATGACGGTGATGGCGTGGAGGAGCGATGGTTGGTAGAACAACGGTGAGATAAGGCAGTGAAGTATGGCGGTGGTGTGAGTCGGTTCTAGAGAGAAGGAGAAGAGATGAATAGAGAGAAGATAGATCTGACTAGTGTTTGGGTTTTGATTTTGGGGAAAAAAAGGGGCGGGATGTTGAGCAGGAGATTGAAATTTTGGGGAAAATTAAGGGGCGGGATCTTGAGCGCGAAATTAAAATTTTGGAGATTGAAAACCTATCAAATGAGCTCGAATTGTTTTATGAGTTGAGCTCAACCTTATATAAGTTCGACTCGAGTTATTGTTGAGTTCTCGAGCTTGTAAGTAATAAAAAATATGTTTTAAAACATTCATTGTGACTCGATACAAGCATTTGACTCAAACAAGTACTAATATGTATGCTGAATCTAGTTGTTATCGTTCATGTTCAATTCATTCTCAAAAACAAATTTGGAATTCCCTTATACTTATATTTTGTAAAATACTTTTATATGTAGTTAAGACGAGGTTAAAAACAAATAAATCATTTTCACAAGTTATATTTTTGATACATGAACAATAAACAATAAGAATAAGACATGCATACGGAAGCAAATAAATCAAATAAACAAACAAAAAGCTTGGGTTGCCTCCCAAGAAGCGCTTTTCTTTATTTACGAGTCTTGTAGCTAGACTCAAAGTCGTGCCCCACCTTGTGTCACTTATGCTCACATACCCAAGCGTGAGCCATCTAATGGTATTCTAATCTCTCTTATATTCATCATTGAGTTCTAGACATCCACGCTAGTACCTTTTGTTTTTCTCATGAGGATATTTAAGCCCCTTCCTTTTGTCATTCTCACTTAGTAAATCAATAGGGGTAAGTCTATTACATTCCTCAATCGAATAATTCATAAATCTAGGGTGCGAGCGGGGCATTTGATAGACAAAATCTTCATCTCCGTCCGAAAAGGTAATCAACCCATCTACAAGTTTTTCATCAAGCTTAGTTAACCGTTTAAAAGGTTTTCCAAGTATGACTTGGGTTAATTAATTTGTCATCAATGAATTCTCCTAAGTCCTCCATTACCATAAAATCAACCAAATACACAAAACTTCTTAAAAAAACATGTAATGGCTCAACCCTAGCTAGCAACAACATTATTTCCTTGATACTCTAACTCATTTGCCATAATTTTATTATAATTAGCACGAGAGATTATGTTCATGGGTAAGGTTGAGTTAAGGTAGGCATGAAAGTTCATATATCCGATTTTACAAGGAAACTGCATGTTAAAGAGACTATCCTTTTCAATTATTGTCCTAGGGTCAACATACTTAAGAGGATCAACTTCCTCTTCTCTCCTAACCTCATCAATAACATCACCATCACCTAAGTCCTCATCGGAATCCGAGTAATAAAAAGGGCCATTCTCATGGTCGTTGTCGTGGTCAGATTCTTCCATTTCATAATTATTACCAAAGTGATGGTCGGATGAAAGGTTTGGTGGGTTTTCAATCTCCACAACAGGAGCTGGAACGGGTAATTGGAAATTCCTACGACGAAAAACACAAATAATAGCAATCAAATGATCAATGTTACGGTTATCCATTGAAAGTGCTAACAATCAGAAACAAGAAGAAGGATAGACTAAAGAAAACCTATAAAAAGAAAATAAAAAGTCTCACTAGATATGAATCTAATGAGTAGACCTAAATTAACATAAAATTCAACCTAAATAATAATATTTCATAACCATAATTTAGGACAACATTTCGATGAAACATTCATATAATTTTGTGTCTATGATATATAATAATTTGGAAATTTGTATAATATTACAAAAAATATGAAGAAAATGACATTATAGTAGGATCTTAAGATCCCGATCCGATCTTATGATCACGATCTTGCAAAGATGAAAACGATCCTGGGTAGGATCCCGATCTTGAAAACCTTGCATCTTACCATATGTACTCTTTGGGCGACTTTTTAAATACAAAATACACTAAAATACAAATGTACCTTTAATACTTTTAGTTTTTAAACTTTAATACTTTTTATACTTTTAATGATTTTTAAACTTATAATATATACAAAGCTTATCAAACACACTTCACACACTTCAACATATAGTCCTCTCTTTAATTCTATCTCACAGTCACAGCTGCCCTTGTTCTTTCTTTCTCTCTATCACTTGAAACCCTGACATACTTAGATCGGAAGCATATGGTAACATACTTAGATGGCTTCTATATTGACCCTAAGTTTGACAGATGATTTGGTTTATCTGATTATTTAATTGTTTTTTTTGGTTTATCTGATTATTTCATTGTTTGTGTTTCTTTAATTAGGCTTAGGTTGACTATCTGTTATAAGAAGTATGTTGCATTTGTATTGATAGAATAATGAAGAACATGCTGTGTTGTTTTTGCGAATAATTAGAGCAAAAGAGATATTAAGGTTTGCTTAGATTAGCTTATTTTATCTTAGGCTTAGGTTGACTATCTGGTATAAGAATTATGTTGCATTTTTATTAAGAGAATAAGGAAGAAAAGTTGCAGATGTGTGTGCGAATGATTAGGCTAAAACATCCAAGTATCAAAGATGGAAGAAGTATCAGTGATGGATGAACAGACACCACTTTCAAGTATGAACATAAACTTGTTCAGTTGTTCATCCATTACTGATTCATCTTTGCTTTTTGTCAAAATACAGAAACAATTATCAAGTATAAGTTGTAAATAATAATTCGGGTTCGATGCTTGAGAAAGAATTTTCAAGTTTTTATGCCTTGGAAACCTTAATATGTACAACTTACTAGCTGTTTGTCCGGTCTTTAGGTACACGCTATCATATATTGTGACGTATGTGGTTCATTAGGTACCAAGCTGAAAACCTAGTGGGGGCCTTTTGATTCTCCAATTGTAGAAGACTCCTTCCTTGTAATGAGGATTGAGAAATCGGTTTTTATACGTGTTATATTTGTTAGAAAATTCATATGTGTTCAACTTGTTATTATTATATGTACAACCCACTAGCTGATTATTATTATATGTTCAATTTGTCATTCATGCACGATTAGCTCTCTAATGTCGTAGAATCTACATAACTAATATGTATGTTCGTCACATCTAAGGGAGCAATATAAATGATAGTAAGAATCTATTTTCTAATAACTTAAAGTTCAATGATCAGGCAAGATCTATCTAACATTGTAGATTGGTTCCCTTGCTTAATTTGGAAAACGTCTACTACTATTTGTGTGGTTGATCTTGATCACCAGTTTTGGCTCTTTCAATAAGATACATTTTTGAAAGTGCCAAAGCTAGTGATCAAGATCAAGCACACTACCGTTATTAGACGGTGTCCAAAAAACAAAGCAATGGAACCTTTCTGCAACGTTAGATGGATCTGGCCTGATAATTGATACGTCTTCAATGCGATAATGATAAAGTGTGTATTGTTCATGACAGGCTACAGTCGTTCATTATCTCATTCAAGATGAGTGATGTTACTTAGACTCTATTCTTTACTCTACATTTGTATCTATTCTTTACTCAACCTGTGTGCTGATTTCAACATACCTTTCCATTCTAATTTCCTATACAGTTCCTTTTGTTTTTTCAACAATCTAGCAATGCGCCTGGTGCATGCCTTTGCTCAAAAGGAGTTGAAACGACAAAAGGAGCTGTAGCGGGAAATTAGAAGGGTTACGTATGTTGGTTTATTGCATTCCATTCTTTTTTATGATCTAAAACCAACCATCCATCAAGTAATATGGCCATTGGAGTTCCAAGAACAAAGGTTGTTTCAAACACACCCTGAATTGCAACATTATCTTTTATTTCATTTACACTATATTTTTTTAAAAAAAATTTAATATATATATATTTTATTTTTTTTGCAGAAATCATACATTGACAGCAGTGACTCAAGTGATTCATGTTCATTTCACATATCAAGCAGTTCTGAAGGTCCTCCAAATCCATGGTCAGACTACTTTCCAAAGGGATATTGTGGATCAGGCACCATGGGAATCAAAAAATGCCCAAAGTTTGTTCAAAAGGGAAGAGTAAAAAGAATATGTATTAGTTGAGTTAGGAACTACTTTATTTTTAAAAAACCTGTGTTGTAAACCTTTTGTACTACTTTATTTGACTTTATGAAGTCAATTTTATAATGTGTTGAAGTAAGTTTGCCAATTCAGGGAGTAAATACTGTCACAAACACAACTTTTACACAACTAACAGATTATGAAATTTTGTAGATTTCTTCACGTCAATCATGTTCCATTGTGGCCAGTCTTTGTTGGCGACTAATGTGTATATAGTTTTGTCAAGAATTATAAGCATTGATCCCTGGTAAACGCTCGTCCCAGTGTATCATGATTGGCCAGAAGATGTTGGAAAGGTTTAAGCCAGTCTGCATAAAAAAAGAAAGCAGCAAAAAGTGAATAAATAAATAAATGGGATGGTAAATTAAATGCCAACGTGTCTTTCAAAATTCATTATTATTTTGAATTCACATCTCCACTTGTGGGAAACATCAATCCTTTCCTGTATTAAACATAGGTCTTTTGGTTTTCCCATATCCCCTTTTTATACTCGTTTCCATGTGTATCTCAAATCACAAATCCTAGTTTCTCAAATCTCTAAACAAAAACCTGCAGGAAGTATTCATAAACAATGTCTGCAAACAACAAGAGATCAACACAATGGGTTGAAGGAGAAGGTTCAAGCCGGTCTGCTTTAAAAAAGAAAGCGGCAAAAAGTGTAAGAAAAGTTAAATGGGATAGAAATGCGTGGTACAATTGGTGGACTGCTGAAAGAAAGAAAGCAGCAAAAACACAAGCTATCAAACAACATGTTTAGGATGAAAAGGAGTACAAAGCAACAAAAAGACCATCTCTCAAACAACACCCCAAGGCGTACAAGACCTTGGATGATGATGATTTGTCTGATGTGGAGTTTGATGGGTTGGATTACGAAGATGCACATGTGGCATTTGACCCAGAGAAATCTCCAAAATTAGATTAGTAGATTTTTAGAATGTGTAACTTTTATTTCCAGTATTTTGTAATTTTTCATTTCAAGTTTTAATGGAAAATGTTTAATCTTAATTCCCGTACTTTTGTCACTGCTCAATTTTCTCATTACTTGTTGATATTAATATAATGATTCGACCTTTGCACTAAAAAAAATATTCTGCTGCTAAGAAAACGTTAATGAAGCTGGGGTTGTACTGCTAGAACTGAGAGTGCAGGGGTGGATTGGCAACATTTACACTTAACGGTTTAAATCCCCAATCAAATCGATAATTCAGTTTCACGCACACATAATTTCTCTGTAATCACAAACACTAACATCTTTTATCAATCATTTTCAAAATCCCCAAATCACAAAACCCTAATTCACGATGGTGTTGGCAATTGAATCAAAACGCACATTTGTTGGCAGAAACAACATTGTTGATTTTTTTGAAGAAACCTAATGGTTCTGAAGGATTCATACAGATAATCGATTTCTTGAATGCTACCCCTATTAGGTATGCATTAACTGTGAATCCTCCTATATGCATTTCTTTTGTTAAGCAGTTTTGGGCAACTGCTAAGGTCATAACTTTTAATAAAGAAAAACAGATTAGGGCTAAGGTAGATTGCCAAGATATACTCATAACTGAGTCATCTATTAGGGAATTTCTTAACCTACCAGATGATAAAGTGATTGTTTGTCTTGAAAATGCCGCCATTTTCAAATGTTTGAAAAAAATGGGGTATGAGAAGAAGAATAATAAATTAAAATTTTACAAAGGTCTCTTCTCATCTCAGTAGAAATTCTTGATTCATACTCTCTTACATTGTTTGAGTCCTAAAACAACTGGTTGGAATGAGTTTGGTACTACCATAACATCAACTGTGATATGCCTTATTAAAGGAAAACCTTTTAATTTTTCAAAAATGATTTTGGAGGGTATGATCAAGACCTTGGATGATGATGGTAACTCTTTATTATATCTAAGGTTTTCTTGCAACTTATTATTCCAAATCAATTGACTACTATTAGAACACATAGAGGAACTTATTATGCCACCTCACTACAAAAGAAAGTATTTTCAAATCTTAAAAATGATGGAAAGGATTTTTCAGGAAGGGTTACACCACTTTTTCCATATATGGTGAACCTTCCACAAAAAAGGGTGAGGATGTCATGGAAGGGGCTGCCACTTCTGCTGCTAGCTTAGAAGCAGAGCAGGCCAGTGGTAACATACATGAGACTGAGTATACACCCGTTGATTCACCTCTCAGGGAAGCCAACACATCCCGAAGTGATGAGGGTAGATCTGAAACACATGAATTGATGGATACTGATGCACAAAATGTCAATTCAATGATCCATCTCTCGGGCTAGGTAACATAAGCCAAAGTGGTGAGTATAGAATGAAACTTATACAGGATTTGAAGGATTATTGTACCAAGTTAGAAAAGGATGTTCTTGGCCTCCAAAAGCGCACAACAAAACAAGGTGCAGAGATCAAAAGGTTGAACAAGAGAGTTCGATATTTGGAAGGTCAACAGAGGTCAAGAAAAACTCAGTTCAGAAGTTTGAAGAAGGTGGGCACAGCACACAGGGTGAGTTCTTCTAAGGCTACTAGTTTGGAGGATGCTCCCAAACAGGGGAGGAATGAAGGCAGAGTCTCAGGGGAGGAAACAACAAATGCTGAAGGTGCTTGTGCTTATATGCATGTGGATATGGATATTGGGATTGATAGTGGTGATAATGTGGATGATGACTATGTAGTTGCTGACAATGAGGGTAATGAGTCGGTTTTGGAAGATGTAAATAAAAAGTAGGTAGTGTATTTTCCAGGTGAAAATATGGTACAAGCTTCAAAGATCATGGTGGAGACTAATACTAGTTTGGGAGAAACTGCTGCTACTAGTAATGTTAAAGAAATGGCTAAGGTGGTACAAGATGTTTCTGCTACTACAACAAATCAAGTTTCTACTGCCGAAAAGGGTGCAAAGAGAGTTGATGAAGCTGAAATTGCTAACTTTATGGATGAGAAAAGGAGATCTAAAGTGTCTGAATTGGAAACAGATGAGCAAGTAGCATCCAGTCTTCAAGAAAAGGAGAAAAAAAAGCTCATGAAGATAAAATGCAAGCTTTTATTGATGATGATGAAGTTCTACAGGCTAGAGTTGCAGAACTTAACAAAGATAAGACTTTAATTGATGTTGACAGAGTACAAAGACTTGCTAATTTGATAAATGAAAGAAGTGAAGAATTAGCTTTGAGTCAGCTAAGTAAGTCAATAAAGCAAGGTCAAAGTCAGAAGAGGAAAAGAAATACCACAAGGTCTTAGCTCATCAGTGAAACGAAGACATACTTAAAGAATCAAGGTTTTTATAAACCTCATCAACTCAGGGGAAATACATATGAAGAAATTGAATGTCTATACTACCACTGCAAGAGATATATTGAAGAAAAGTTTATCCCCATGGGTACAGAATAAAAACCATCAAAGAAACAAAAGATCATTGAAGACAAGCATGCTGAGAAGAAGAATGATTCACAAAGAAATGAAGACAACTCTTCTCTGAAATGAAGACAGCTCTTCTCTTGATCAGATGATGGTGATTGTTCCTGAAACATTATATGTTGATCCTATTCAATCTAGACATCTAATCATAGACTGGGAGATTTACAAAGATAAATTTGGAAAGACTTGGAAGATAATCAGGGTTGGTGGAGGATTAGCAGTGTACAAAAGTTTTTAGGAATTGATAAGATCAAGTGACAGAGAAGACTTAGACAGATTATGGGAGTTGGTTAAAAAAAACTCAAAACAATCAAGAAGCCAGATGTAAAGAGCAAGATCTGTGGGTTGAGTTACACAGGTTATATGAACCTGATCCACCTGATATCTATTGGAACTTCCCATGTCATGATCTCTCAACTTTATGGAAGTTTTATGATAGCTGCAATGTACATCACTTATCAACACAAGGTGGAGTTGATGTTTTTATGCTTGCAGAAAAAGAATATCCTTTGAGTGCTAGTTTACTTGCTGTGATGATATCTATAAAGATCATATGTGAAGAACGTACAGAGGTAGTTAAAGATCTCATTGAAAGAATTTATGCTCAGTATGAGAGACAACTGAATGATCTGAATAAAACAAGATAAGGTGTTTGGAGGTAGCATGGGTGTAGCTTCTCTATTTTCATTAAACAGAGAATTGTATGTTCTTCTTTGTATCTGATCTTGGGAATGCCCATATCAGCAATTTTTTATGTTGTAAAAAACCTTTTGGTAAGTAATATAATTCACCTTTTGTGAGATTACAACTCTGTTGTTTGTACAAAAGTTACTAATGCTCTTATTAAGTTACTACTGCTATTACAATAGTTGTTTGTGTAATTTAGCAAATTGTAATGGATTTTGACTCCAAAAAGTCAAGCTTTTCTATGGCAATGAAATTTTTTGCAGTTTTCAATAGTATATCCACTTGCAGGCAAGCTTTATTCTATTTGCATTTTCTATTTATCATGTATATGCACTTGCAAGCACTTTAGCAACATGTTACTTCATTAAAGTTGAAAATTAGCTTTAGAAAGTCAAGTAACATTGTTCCTATAGGGGTTACAAAGTACATAAGTTAGCAGAAATGTGTGACCATATGTATCGATTTATGACTACACTTAAATAATGTGTGACAAAATAGGAGTCTATGATTTAGACACCTAAATAAATACTTCATGTGACCATATATATAACATCTTTAATTTAGTTACACAAAAACTCAGCGTAACTAATATCAAGGTTAATGATAACTGAGTTCACAGTTTGCTATAAACAATAGTCACATGAATATTTCATAATGTGACTATTTTGAATGTATTGGTCACATATAATACACTTATAATGTGGCCATAAACATCATTTAGATACATATTTGTGACATGGTGTGACTATTGTAAAGCCTATAGTAACATGATCGTGCTTCAATTTTATGTGACTATACACATTAGGTTTTGGCAAGCAAACACACCCTAAACTTTAGACACGCATATTAACTTACGTGACCATATGTATCTAATTTTGGTTACACATAATCATGTATGTCTATGATTTAGTGTGACCATATATATGACATTTGGTCACACTGTTTAAGTGTGTGACATATAGTTGTCACTTTTAAATGCATATCGTGACTAATGCTTCAAACTTACTTTTCTGTTGTCACACATTTCAAATCATATGTGGCTAAATATTCAGCAAACAATAGTAGTCACGTTTAAATAATGTGTGACAAACTTGACTATATGATTTAGCCACATACACAATTACTTCATGTGACCATATATGGATTTTGGTCACACTGTTCAATTGTGTGACATATATTTGTCACATACGTATATATATATATATATATATATATATATATATATATATATATATATAGTGTGACTAATGTCTCAAGCTCATTTGTATCTGTCACACATCCCAAATTATAAGTGACTAAATAATCCTATTTTTTTTCCAGTTACCTCTAGTTACATAAATATTCAAATGTGTGACAATAGAATTCTGAAATGGTCACACAAGTCGGATCAAGTGTGGATGTTTATTTTATTCTGGTACATGTAGTCACGTAAATATGTTACCATATGACAGTTCCAAAATATGCTATTGGTGATGAATACCAGTTTTTGTACCAGTGTGGGACATATATCACACATGATGTGGATACTGATCACATATCAGCAAATAACCAAGTTCAATCAGCTGAGGTACTCAAATTGTACAACATGGTTGATAAACATAAGATTCCCAACAAAGTTTAGGTCAGATACTGCTAATATGGGAAACAACGATGTTATCCCATGTGAACAATATGTGAAACACAACGACGCATCTGTTGTACCAAGTAGTGCATCTTCAGTTGTAGATAATGATTGTGAATTGCATGAAAACACTGTGTATATCACTGATGACACTCTGACCACTAGACTTAACATTCTTATGGATCAGGTGACCATATATGAACAACGAGCAAAACTTGAGCTAGCCGAACGTGAGCGGAAAATGGATTGGCAAATGCATAGATTTATAACAGAACGTAACAAAAGGGAAGAAACATTGAAAAGGGAGTTATATTCTTTGAAAAAACAACTTGATCAGTCTGTTAAACAAAAATAGGAAATTCAAGAAAGTGTAAAAACGCTAAAACAAGAGTTCAAATAAAAAGAAACAAAACCCTTAAATGATTTTTCCAGACTTAAAACGTTGAAGAATAATCTCGAAAACAAGTTGTACACACAAGACCAAACCAGACAAACTACTGCTCAAATGATTCAAAAGCATAAAAAGTTGTGTGATGGAAATAGTGAAAAGGATGTAGGTGAACCTAAGTCAGACTTCCTTAGGAGCGTTAGAGTCGCCCAACCTGCTTTATATGATGCAAATGTTATGCTTAAGCCTGATCATGCCCCTCCTGATGAGTCATCATTTGAAGAGAGTGATGAGATAGAAGTAATAAATAGAGAAAGATTGGCTGAGAAAATGAATGATCCTGAATGTGTGGCAAAACGAGTCATAATCAAGCCTCATGATTAGCCATTGCTTTCACTCCCTAAAAGCAATTGATGCCAGAACAGATATTTTGGAGTATAGACTTAGAAAAAATGAAAGTTGAAAATATTGGGGCCGAAACTCCTACCATTAGAAATATAGTTGATCCAATGTTGTACAAAGTCAATACACCCATGCATTTAGTTCCTGTAACTCTTCCCACACATTGTAATACTCTAGTTAGCTTATATTTTCTTTGTCAACTATTTGCTGATTTTGATAAAACATGTAAAAAGAGAATTATGCCAACGGATATTACTGAAGGGGACAGGGGTTTTGAACAAACAAAACGTTGTTACTTAACTGAGGTTATACCATTCTTTAAGCTTCTTAAAGAGCATTTTGAGGGTCTTCAAAAAACCTTAAATAAAGATGTTGATGATATGAAAAAGGTGTTTAAAGATATGGAAAACGAGGGAAAACAAATTGCAATTGACCTTAAATGTTGTGAGATTGAAAGAAATATTCTCATCACAAATGAGAATTTGATTGCTAGATGTATTGCACAGGATGTATTTTATACTTCTACTAATTCTGCATTAACTTCTTGTCAATTTCATGAGATGTCTATTGCATTCAATGTTTCCCAGAATCGTGTTGTTGATCTTGAGATGGAGAATTTAAAATAGCATGAAAAAATTTGAAATGATAACTATGATAACACGATCAGGCATTTGTCAAAACTAAAGGTTGATAATCTTAATTTGCAATTAAAATATCAACATTTAGAAGAAAGTATTTACACTTCAAATGCCAAGACATCTTTGGATGCTCCTGAATTTGACACATATTTTGAATTAAACAAACGTGATGCAAATAATCAAGCTCACACTAACACGATTTGAAAATTGAGGGCCCAAATTGCCCAATTAATGTCACACAAGAGCAATGTGATTGGCACCCAAAACCCACAGTCTCTGGATTCTCATAATTTTAACTTTCAAGACATTATCAACAAATTGAAATATGAAATGATTGTTTTCAAGATGAAAATTCAAAAGTCAAGCAACATGACAAAGAGTTATATGATTCAATTAAGATCACACGTGATAAAAACAATGAAAAGATAACTTCTTTGATGAAAGAAATTGAGAATCTAAAGACTCAAGTAAAAGGGAAATTGCCAAATATTACTTGTGATAATGTTGTTCCAAAGGTTTCTGCTTGTAGGAAGCATGCAATTGATGCTGTGAGTATTCCGCTTTCTCTTAGGAATAATAGGTCTGCTCACTATGATTATCTTATGTATCTTAAGGATTGCCTAGATTCTCTTCGTGAGATCGTAGATGATGATAGAATAGAGAAACATCTTGATAGTGTTGTTGCTTATGCTTGCATGTACACTAATCGATCTTAGGAACTCTTAGAATACATCATTGGCACATGTCCTAAGACTGATAACAAGCGAGATAGGTTTATTGCATCATCCTCAATCACTAAGAATAAGCATGTAACCTTTGAGGCACCCTCGGATACTTCAGATCCCAACACATTAAAACTTGTTCAGCAACTGGAATTGAAAAAGACCAAGATTCCCATCAGTCCTTCTACAGGATATAATAGTGACACTAAAGCTAGAAATTCAGAACCTAGGAGAAATATAAAGAATGATAAGACTTCACCAGCTAAAAGTGCTCCTAAGAAGAAAGCAAAAGACCACATGAGGAACAATAAGTCTAATTTGAGCAAAAAGAATCATAATTCAAACCCTAATTCACTTTGAAAAACATGTAATGAATGCTTATTTTGGGTAATCATGTAATGAATGCAAAACACGTCAGGAACCATCCAACAATCACATCCCGATGAAGGCATTCGTACATCACCACTTTTTCCCGATGGAGTAGAAGGTCCTATATCCTCGGCAGGGCAGTACTACTGATGCGTGGGAATCGCAACAGGCTTTACCTCTCGAGGGATCTCGAGAAGCTTACAACCCCCACCAGGCAGTGTACCTGATCGTTGTAGTATAGTATAGTGACAAGTACCGGGGGATTGATCGTTCAGCTTAGGAATAGTGTCGCTAGGATTAGAAAACCTAATTAATAGTTCTAAAGGTGAGGGATGATTATTTTTGTATTTTTATATTTTTTAGAAAGCAAGTAAAATCTCGGGTTTTTGAAAGAGTGGGCGGAATTAGTTGCTATTCAACTAACCCAAAACTAAGATGTAATCAAAAGAAAATAATAAAAATGAAAATAAACTAATTATTACAAAGGTTGTGAGCAGTAATTGGAGAAATTGTGTTTACTTAGACTTCACTACTCCCTAGATATCTTTTACACGTTAATTACTTGTTATACTTGTATGGATGACGGATTGTATTCCTTAATACCATTCGTGGGGTGGCATACATAACTCCCCAACTCTATGAGCTCTTATCTCCTCCTACACCATGACCCAGCACAACTATAGGGATTGTAAACAGTGGCTCATGCATTAAATACAACCAATAAAGACCTAGTACGCCTCGGTTCATGTTTCTTAAGACGTTCAAGCATGTTACCATTTGGAGATCTACCAGACAAGAACAAGATATAAACAACCAACACATAGCATATTGATTGAATTAGAAGAACACTTATCTCAATTACAATGCAAGGTATCAAGGGTTTGGAACCCTTGAAAAACCTGTAAAAGACGCACCAAATTCGTCTTTAGGGTTTCACCAAAACTTCTCCTCTTTTTTTATGAAAAAACTAGAAAACTATATACAGGAAAACCGAGGTGATGGCGTCAAGAGAAATGGTGTGACGTCGTCATCTCGCCGCCAAACACTTCCTCGGACGGCCTTGATCTACTTATGACGGCCTATGTGACGCCGTCAGCTACCACGGTGTTTTATTCTTTGTACTTTGACGCCGTCAGGATGACTTTTGACGCCGTCATCAGCTACGGTATTTTATTCTTGATGTCTGACGCCGTCAGGGTATAACTCTTGACGCCGTCATCTAGTGTCTTCAGCATGGAAAATTGGTACTTTGCCGTTTTCTTCACTTTTATGCTCCAAAAACGTCCAAAATAGCTTCTTTTCCAGAATTCACTCTCCAAACACCTAAAATCACAAAAGGAACGATTTAGGGCAATATTTGATCAAATAAAGTCGGATTCGGGCTTAAATGACCCCCTAAAAACGGATCATTTTTCGCCTCATCATATACCCTTACACTTGAGATTTGCTTGTCCTCAAGCAAATGAGCTTTTATTCTACTCAAAAGACAAGTTAGGGGTCATTTAACACTAATATAAAAGTAATTACAACAAATAATCGTTCCACTAAAGACCAATAGACAAGCACGGAGGCCATACACAAGCACCTCGCAAATAGTGTTTAGATACTCACATCTCTCGGGTGTAATAAAGTAATATAACATTATGGAAATGGAAGATATCTCTCACTACCTATCATAGCAAAATAGATTACCATAGGCTTGGGAAAGGATCAAACCTCCACCACATGGCGTAAGCACCTAGGATAAACTATCAAAGAGGTCTTTTAAAGGGTTGTAACGTTAGGTATAGGGATATGAATTACACGGTTTTGTTGGATAAAGGAAGTTTTACTGGAGGCGAGTTAACAATCTCGGTTAATTACATGTACAAGATGGCGTTGCTAAGCCAAGACTAGACTCGACTTAAGCTAATAAATGAAAAATAACAAAAACATAAAATGAACATAGAATAAAAATGGGATGGTAGTCCGTTTTTTTTTTCTTTTTTTTTTTTTTTTTTTTTCATACACTCTTACCCTACCATCCAAAATAATACATCATAGAGGTATGAGCATTCCCCTTACACTTGAATCTTTACATACTTTACAATTAAACTAATCTAATGACTCGAATTAAGAAAATTAAAACACTTGGAGCACTTTTAAGATTAACGTACATATGGGGGTAATAATATTATGTTCTTCCCCATTACTGCATAAAATAAGTACTTACCCATGAGTCCCAATCGTCCCAAAACAATATGTACAAGGATATGACTCGACTTAGCAACCATGTAATCAATTAGAAAGTTAACTTAGGGTTTAACAAATAACAATAATGCACTAAAAATGAGCGCATACACGGAAGGCTAAGGCGATTTGGGTGTACATTTAAGTGGGGTGTAACAAGTTCTTCCTTTAAGTAAGATGCTTAAAGTTAGAAACGAAAAGATAGGCTCGGAGGGGTGTACTAGGGGTTTCGTGTACTAAAATTGAGTACAACGCTAAGGGTGCGGGAAAAATTAGTTGACTTAACTAGCCAAGTAATATGACTTAAATGGTCAAGTAATTATGATACGGGTTTAACACAAGGGTAATCCTAATGCCTCTTATCATGTAGTAAATCCTACCACACGAATGTAGTCTCACTAGCGGTCTCGGGATGCATCACTAACACAAGTTCTAGAATCTAAATGCTACCGGTACACTCATAAGCACCAATAATGAATGCTTTTCCTATCAAATCTAAAGGTGAACCTCACATTTTTGGGTGGAAAATTTTTCTGAATATACGGTTATGTGCTAGTCATACAACCTCCTATCCATGAGACGCTTGCTATGGCTAAAGTTTCACTCCTAAATGTTGTAAAAATTTTTAAATTTGGCGCTAAAATTACACTAACAAGTATTTCTCATAGTTTTATTACACATCTACTATCAAACAAAACAAACTCAAGCGAAAGTGTTTATGTAAGGTATCATCTTTTTACCCTCCCCTTACACTTAAGATGAACATTGTCCCCAATGTTCAAGTAAAGAATGTAAAAGTGAAAAAGTAAAGAGAATGAAATCAAATACTCCCCTGATTCGTTCGGTATGGATTATAGGTTGGCCAGGTTAAATCTTCCTCCAAGAAAATGAACAATCAAAGCTTCCCTTCCAGAATATAAATCATCTTCTTGTCATACATAACCTGTAAAGCCTGAGAAAACAGACAAAAACCCAAAGCATCAACCCGAACAAAGATAACTCACAACTAGATGTAATTCCAGACTTAGGAATAGAAACAAAACAATTAAAGATATAATGCTTGTGGAATGAATGTTTGCAGATTTCCTGGAGTTTATAAAACTAAAGAATCAACAAAAACTTTAAGACTCCGGCATAAACAAAACTAGCAAAATTTCCAGAATTTTACACATGACGCCGTCAAGAGTAAACTCGTGACGCCGTCAGAAGTGACCTGCAGAAATTCTTATGTTAAGTTTCTGAAAAATTTCTGGAAAAACTTCGTCCTACTTCTTGGAAAATCCTGCAAAACATCATTATGACTCGATACAAGCATTTGACTCTAACAAGTACTAATACACATGTCCATTTATTATTGTTGTGGTTCATGCTCAATTTCGTTCTTATAAACAAATTTGGATCTTCCTTACACTTATCTTTTGCAAAATACCTTTATATGCAATTAAGACGAAGTTAAAAACAAAATAAATCATTTTCACAATTTACTTTGAAACATGAGCCACAAACAATAAAAATAAAACATGCATACGGAAACAAATAAAATCAAATAAACAAACAAACAAACAAATAAATAAATAAAGCTTGGGTTGCCTCCCAATAAGCGCTTGTTTTTGTTCGAGTCACGAGCCTGACTCTACCCTTATTTAATGGAAATAGGGAAGGTTCTCCCTACACTTAGGATTAAGTGTGGGTGAAAGTAGCCATACACACCCTTAGGGTGTGAATATGCCACGTGAGGTGAAGGGGGTGAGTGAATGGCTTCCTTCATCCTAAAACTACCCGGATAATATTGGTTGATGGGTGGGTCGGTTCCTCTTTTGTCTCCTAGAAATATATCTAAGGATGGAAAGGTGTGTAAAGATTGAGGTTCCGGTTCATCAACACTAGGAAATTCCCTAGAACTAGGAGTAAGGTTATCACTACAAGTGTTCAAACCTATATCCTCAAGTGGTGCCTGGTCCAAGGGTTCTACCTCCATTGGAATTCCTAAAGTTTTTTATACTTCTTCCGGGTAAGTCACGGGCGGTGTGTGTGCCTCAAATGATGGTTGAGTATTTTGTGGGCTTATGTTATTTACCTCATCATTCCATGTGTCAGGATCTAGCCTTAACATTCTCCCAAGTATCTCACGTGCTTCTCTAGGCATCTCAACTTCTATGTCCGAGTCATAAGGATCATCCTCAATATTCTGACTGCTATATACAAATTGCCCAAGAGATTCATCATCTGTTTCTTGAGATTCATCATCATCGATCATAGGACCAAGGTCTTGTTGATCAATGTGATCATGCTCGGCTAAATCCTCCTCAATTGTTTTCTTAGGAAGTGATAATAGCAAACCTAGTGCTTCATCCAACTTATGATTTGTTGTGATAGCTCTCTCCATAATTCCTTGGCAAACTAGGTCGCATTTCCTATTGGCCTCACTAAAACTAGATCTTAAACATGGAGATTGTTCATAAGAATCTATCCTAGGTGAAGGCTCATATGATTCATAGGTGTCTCTAAATGAGGTATTTTGAACTCTTTGGTGTGTTAGCCGCTCAACCCTATCTTGCAATCTTAGAAGTCTAAGTGTAGAGTCCATTTGAAGCAAATTACAAACAAAATCACAAAGAAAAGATAGACTACGAGAAAGCTACAAAAGAAAAAATCTCACTTGATAGGAATCTAATGAGTAGACCTAATAAAAATCAAATTCAACCTAAACAATAACTATTCCCCGGGCTGCGGCGCCAAAAACTTGATGCGTGGGAATCGCAACAGGCTTTACCTCTCGAGGGATCTCGAGAAGCTTACAACCCCCACCAGGCAGTGTACCTGATCGTTGTAGTATAGTATAGTGACAAGTACCGGGGGATTGATCGTTCAGCTTAGGAATAGTGTCGCTAGGATTAGAAAACCTAATTAATAGTTCTAAAGGTGAGGGATGATTATTTTTGTATTTTTATATTTTTTAGAAAGCAAGTAAAATCTCGGGTTTTTGAAAGAGTGGGCGGAATTAGTTGCTATTCAACTAACCCAAAAC
This sequence comes from Artemisia argyi, assembly GCA_030686995.1. Taxonomy (NCBI): domain Eukaryota; kingdom Viridiplantae; phylum Streptophyta; class Magnoliopsida; order Asterales; family Asteraceae; genus Artemisia; species Artemisia argyi. Next base: position 51,309,472 of record CM060676.1, read on the forward strand.
TAAGATGCAATCAAAATAAAATAATAAAAATGAAAATAAACTAATTATTACAAAGGTTGTGAGCAGTAATTGGAGAAATTGTGTTTACTTAGACTTCACTACTCCCTAGATATCTTTTACACGTTAATTACTGGTTATACTTGTATGGATGACAGATTGTATTCCTTAATACCATTCGTGGGGTGGCATACATAACTCCCCAACTCTATGAGCTCTTATCTCCTCCTACACCATGACCCAGCACAACTATAGGGATTGTAAACAGTGGCTCATGCATTAAATACAACCAATAAAGACCTAGTACGCCTCGGTTCATGTTTCTTAAGACGTTCAAGCATGTTACCATTTGGAGATCTGCCAGTTTTCTTAAGCCTAACATATAAAATCATTCATCCAAGACAAGAATAGACAAGTAATCAACACATAATCAACATCTAGGTTTCATTAGATCTAAGCAAACACAAAAGAGATCTAGCCTAGCATAATGGAATTGAGACAAGAACAAGATATAAACAACCAACACATAGACATATTGATTGAATTAGAAGAACACTTATCTCAATTACAATGCAAGGTATCAAGGGTTTGGAACCCTTGAAAAACCAGTAAAAGACACACCAAATTCGTCTTTAGGGTTTCACCAAAACTTCTCCTCTTTTTTTATGAAAAAACTAGAAAACTATATATAGGAAAACCGAGGTGACGGCGTCAAGAGCAATGGTGTGACGCCGTCATCTCGCCGCCAAACACTTCCTCGGACGGCCTTGATCTACTTATGACGGCCTATGTGACGCCGTCAGCTACCACGGTGTTTTATTCTTTGTACTTTGACGCCGTCAGGATGACTTTTGACGCCGTCATCAGCTACGGTATTTTATTCTTGATGTCTGACGCCGTCAGGGTATAACTCTTGACGCCGTCATCTAGTGTCTTCAGCATGGAAAATTGGTACTTTGCCGTTTTCTTCACTTTTATGCTCCAAAAACGTCCAAAATAGCTTCTTTTCCAGAATTCACTCTCCAAACACCTAAAATCACAAAAGGAACGATTTAGGGCAATATTTGATCAAATAAAGTCGGATTCGGGCTTAAATGACCCCCTAAAAACGGATCATTTTTCACCTCATCAACTACCCTATTGAGACGGGGACCCACACCCTCTCACATCCTGCTTATGGCTTTGATAAATCACAATCAGGGTCTCAGGGAGTAATGGTCCCTATATCTTCGCCGGAGCAACACAACTCTGGTGGAAAGGGGGACCTCAACATTTCATTTCCTGATGATGGTACTGGATCAAACGCACCAATCCCTGAAGGAACATCTGGGGACAAAGACTCAGGGGGCATGCAACCACCTGGTAATATGGAACCATCAGCCCTCCCTAGCGGTGCACATTCTTCGGGAACTGACCCTAAGGACCAGGCAGATAAATCCCAGTCTGTTGGAATAGAGGCGTCAGGGACTAGCCACAACGAAGGCAAGCCCTCTTCTAAGGGGGAGTTGGATGAAACCTTGGGTCTAACTCTAGCAGATATATAGATGCTCATTAACGAAGAGTCAACAGAGGACCTCTTTGATTTTGAAGATGATGCAGGTTTAGTTGCTGAAGCTGACATGGATACTAATGATCTCATTTACACTAATCCTCAGCATACTGAGCCGCAAGATGCATCATCTCCTCCTGATGAAGAACAACACAGCACTGAACAACAACCTCCATCTATTGAAGAACAACAACAATCACCATCATCATCACCATCATCATCATCATCATCATCAGTTCATAAGGCCCCTAAGCCTGAATTTTCTGATAATTAGAAGCTTGATGACAAAAAGCCTGTCACAGTGAAGACATTGTTCAAGTTTGGTGATTGGAGCAATGAATAGCTTTATGACCGTTTGGATGACATGAGCTTGGAAAGACATATTAAGGCAGCAGCTTCTTATGATGACTTCAAGGTTTCTGTAGAAGACAAACAAGCTTATCTTACTGAGGTCATCACATCCACTGAAAAGAATGTCAACGACTTGAAAACTTCCATCGAGCAACTAGGTCTGGAACAGGGGACACAATTCACCAATCTTCTTAAGTCCCTCAGTGTTATTCAGGCAGAATTTCAAAGATGACCTAGCTCTCATCTCCAAGTTGATATAATTCATGGACAATCACAAGACCACCTTAAAAATCATTGCCGAGCTTCTAAAGCTGCTTCAGGAGGCAGATCTTGTTTCCTTTAAATCTCAGCAGGAAGCTCTTCACAAGTCGATCACTGACACTCAGACCAGCCTGACCAAGATCTCCACGACATATGATCAGCTCTCCAGCAAACACAAAGAGCTTATGAGCCACTACACTGACATAGTCACCAAGCTCTCTGACGCTCAGACCCAAATGTCCAATAATTTATCATCTCTGAAGTTTGAGACCACTGAAATTAAAAGCATGGTTTCCTCCATTCTGACACTGCTTCAGTCCTCTTCAGCTAGGCCTGCTCCTCAGTTAATAGATGCTTCCACTAAAGTTCCTGCATCTATTGAGGGGGAGAAAATCACTCCAAATCAAAGACTCTTCAGGCAGCTGGATCCACGAAGGACAACTTTAGTGTCCACACCAACAACTGAGGTCATCACTGAAGTTGTTCCACTACAAAGCTTCATGCCAGGACCCCCAGCAACTCAGTCATTGGCATCGCAACTAAAGCAACTACAACAACAACGGAGATCCCTGAATCATCCTTTAGTGCTCTCCAACCTACTAACAAAGGGAAGGGAATCAAGACTATTGAAGACTCACCTCCCAAGTTACACAAGGCACCAAGAGATGTGTGTCCTGACCCGGATGCACCTGTATTGATAGAAGTAATCTTGCATAATGGGAAGGTGTTTAGAGGAACAAATGAACAAGTTGCTGCGGTTATGGAAGAGGACGATAGAATTAAGGCTAAGATGCTCAGTAGGCCTGTCATAACTGAGGTTGCTAAGGAAGTGATCAAGGAATTAAATCAAAGCATCAGGGGAGAGCAGTTTCTTTAACTTCAGTCTGACATGATCAAACAAGAAAATCAAAAACCAAGTTGAACACTAAAAGGAAGAAGAGGAACTATGAGAGGTATGTTTGGACCATGACTAAGACCAAGGGTGAAGGTCCCATCACAGACATGATCATTCATCCATACAAGAAGAATGAACCCATTGTTGTACCCATTTAGAGAGGACCAAGAATAAATGAAAGGTACGTTCCATTCAGACTCTTACAATTCAAAATTAAATAATGGGACATGATGGGACCCATCCTAAAGAAGAACAACAACAAGTGTGTTCCTGAACTACTTGAAAGCCTGACCAAGAAATACAAAGAGTTGGAAAAGGTCGCCAAAAGTTTGGGAATCGACCATCAGAAAGCACTTGCATCTCAGGGACTTGCTATCCATGAGCCGTCTCAGATCACAAGGAAGAAAAGAAAAGCAGTTGGACAGGAACCTGAACATTACATCTCTGCACTACACTGCAACAGGGATCCTTCAGCTGGTTTCAAGTTTTCTAACAACAAAGTGATCAAGGATCCTAAGTATGGAATCTTCTTCATTGATGAGTTTGGTACAATAGCCTTTCAGAGAGTCAGTGATATACATAAGGTGGAGACCACTACTCTCCCGACTTACAATATGATGGCTCGTCACTACAAGAGTCCTGAGAATAAAGAGTTCATGATGCTGATGGATAAGATGATGAGCGAACGTCCTGACAAGCATGTCTTGTTACCAAAGAAGACAAAGCTTGAACTCATAGGTATTAAGGAAGTCTGAGTACTTGAACCCTGAGTATTTTGTATTAGATAATAGGTATGTTTGTAATTTTTATGAATAAGATGATGGCCCATGTTTTGAAATGATCAAAGTTCTTTATGTGCTTTACAATATCTTCAGTGTAAGAAGAAGCCCAATTGCTCACTTACACTGATCAAACACTTTGGCTATATTTATATCTAAATACGGGGAGATTGTTGGATCCATTCAGTCCCCAAGCAACCATAAACAAGGATTTGAATACAAATTAACCCAAGTGTTAGAAGACCTTCAACAACGATCAAGTCACTGAGTAAACAGTTGCTCAGTGAGTCACCTTCAGGATGCTTAGGACGAGTGTAAGAAGAAAGTCTCTCCACTCAGTGAGTGGCACATAAGCCAAAGAAGAAGGTGATGGGTTCAGTGAGCGATGAAAATAACATACTTAACCCCTGTCTCCTCAATAACTATCAAGAATAAATATTGAAGACTAAAGACCAAAGACTGAAGAATCTTGGAATGAAGGATAGGCGGGACAAGGCGGGAAACGTTTGAAAAGGATAAGGAGAAGTCCTTATCACCCTGAAGTCAAACTTTATCTGAATGGCAAAATGTCAGGACAGTGTCATCACTGTCCCTCAGAAAGTGTTATTTTCCTATACCCAAAATAGGTTCTTGTAAGAAACAAAATACATCAGTATTTTGTCCTGATTAGCTTACGTCATCTTTTGTCTTTTAAGTAACAATTGCATTTTTACTTGTGTATAAATAGGATCATAAAGAGGGGAAAAAGTTGACAAGTTTGTGCAATTAATGCTTAAACATTCACAAACACTTTTTCTCCTCCAAAGAGCAACCTTGTCCTTGAGATAGCTCAGTGGTTCCTGATAGTTGCCACTTAAGCATATCTTAGGTTTAGAGAGGAGACTACACCATACTTGTCATTTAATCCCAAGTGTTTTTTCCGCAAACACTTGTGTGTAATTCTTTGTTAATTGCAAATAGAACTAAACGTTGAAAAACTATTTTTATTTACTTTATGTTTATCCTCTTAACAAATCTTATTTCATACTACTCAAGCCATGGAACTTGGTTAGTTTAACTTTCTAGTTAACACGAATTAAGTATAAGGGAACAACATGGGTCTTGGTTAATTGGTAGGTCTTGGTGGGGTCTCTTGGTGTGGTTGGTTTGGTTGGTTGATGGGGTCAAAGATGCTTTCATTCACCATGGTGGTAAATGAAGAGAATTACAAAACAAAGGGCACGAAGAAAAGATAGACTAAAGGAAGCTAATAAAAGAAAATAAAAATCTCACTTGATATTAATCTAGTGAGTAGACCTAAACGAGATAGAAATTGAACCTAAACAATACCTATTCCCTGGCAGTAACGCCAAAAACTTGATGCGAGGGTCGCGAATCTCACAAGGAAGCTTTACAATCCTCTAGGCAGTGTACCTAATTGTTGTAGTATAGTATAGGTAAGTCCGGGGGATTGATCGTTCTCTAGGGTAATAGTGTCATTACGTCAAAATATATGACGAGATTGGTCTAGAGGTGAGGGATGATTCTTGATGCGTGGGAATCGCAACAGGTTTTACCTCTCGAGGGATCTCGAGAAGCTTACAACCCCCACCAGGCAGTGTACCTGATCGTTGTAGTATAGTATAGTGACAAGTACCGGGGGATTGATCGTTCAGCATAGGAATAGTGTCGCTAGGATTAGAAAGCCTAAATACTAGTTCTAAAGGTGAGGGATGATTATTTTTGTACTTTTATATTTTTATGAAAGCAAGTAAAATCTCGGGTTTTGGAAGAGTGGGCGGAATTAGTTGCTATTCAACTAACCCAATACTAAGATGCAATCAAAATAAAATACTAGAAATTAGAATAAGCTAAATTATACTAAAGTTGTGAGCAGTAATTGGAGAAAATGTGTTTACTTAGATTTCACTACTCCCTAGATATCTTTTACACGTTAATTAGTTGTTATAATTGCATGGATGACGGATCATATTCCTTAATACCATTCATGGGGTGGCATACATAACTCCCCAATTCTATGAGCTCTTATCTCCTCCTACACCATGCCCAGCACAACTATAGGGATTGTAAACAGTGGCTCATGCATTAAATACAACCAATAAAGACCTAGTACGCCTCGGTTCATGTTTCTTAAGACGTTCAAGCATGTTACCATTTGGAGATCTGCCAGTTTTCTTAAGCCTAACATATAAATCATTCATCCAAAACAAGTAATCAACACATAATCAATATCTAGGTTTCATTAGATCTAAGCAAACACAAAAGAGATCTAGCCTAGCATGATAGAATTAAGATAAGAACAAGATATAGACAACCAACACATAGACATATTGATTGAATTAGAAGAACACTTATCTTAATTAATCATGCAAGGTATCAAGGGGTTGGAACCCTTGAAAAACCTGTAAAGTTACACCAAAATCGTCTTTAGGGTTTCTCCCAAAACTTCTCTCCTTAAATGTGAAAAACTAGAAAACTATATATAGGAAAATAGGGATGACGGCGTCAAGAACAAAGGTGTGACGCCGTCATCTCGCCGCCAAATACTTCCTCGGACGGCCTTGATCTACTTCTGACGCCGTCAAGGCCTAGGCCGTCACAAAAATTACTCTTGACGCCCTGTGTGTGACGCCGTCATCAACTACGGATTTTAATTCTTGGGGTTTGACGCCGTCAGGAAAACTCTTGACGCCTTCATGAACTCTCGGATTTTATTATTGAGGTTTGACGCCGTCAGGAAATTACTCTTGACGCCGTCACCTACTGTTCCCAGCATGGAAAATTGAGACTTTGCCGTTTTCTTCACTTTTATGCTCCAAAAACGTCCAAAATGGCTTCTTTTCCAGAATTCACTCTCCAAGTACCTAAAATCACAAAAGGAACGATTTTGGGCAATATTTGATCAAATAAATTCGGATTCGGGCTTAAATGACCCCCTAAAAGTGGTTCATTTTTCGCCTTATCATATACCCTTACACTTGAGATTTGCTTGTCCTCAAGCAAATGCGCTTTTATTCTAGTCAAAAGACAAGTTAGAGGTCATTTAACACTAATATAAAAGTAATTACAACAAATAATCATTTCACTAAAGACCAATAGACAAGCTCGGAGGTCATACACTAGCACCTCACAAATAGTGTTTAGATACTCACATCTCTCGGGTGTAATAAAGTAATATAACATTATGGAAATGGAAGATATCTCTCACTACCTGTCATAGCAAAATAGATTACCATAGGATTGGGAAAGGATCAAACCTCCACCACATGGCGTAAGCACCTAGGATAAACTATCAAAGAGGTCTTTTAAAGGGTTGTAACGTTAGGTATAGGGATATGAATTACACGGTTTTGTTGGATAAAGGAAGTTATTACAGGTGGCGAGTTAACAATCTTGGTCAATTACATGTACAATATGGCGTTGCTAAGCCAAGACTAGACTCGACTTAAGCTAATAAATGAGAAATAACAAAAACATAAAATGAACATAGAATGAAAATGGATGGTAGTCCGTATGTTTTTTTTCTCTTTTTCCTTTTTCTATTTTTTTATTTTCTTTTTCTTGATTTTTTCGATTTTTTTTTTATTATTATTATTTTTTTTTTGCATACACTCTTACCCTACCATCCAAAATAATACATCATAGGGAATGAAAATTCCCCTTACACTTGAATCTTTACATACTTTACATTCAACTATTCTAATGACTCGAATTAAGAAAATCAAAACACTTGGAGCACTTTTAAGATTAACGTACATATAGGGGTAATAATATTATGTTCTTCCCCATTACTCCATAAAATAAGTACTTACCCATGAGTCCCAATCGTCCCAAAACAATATGTACAAGGATATGACTCGACTTAGCAACCATGTAATCAATTAGAAAGTTAACTTAGGGTTTAACAAATAACAATAATGCACTAAAAATGAGCGCATACACGGAAGGCTAAGGCGATTTGGGTGTACATTTAAGTGGGGTGTAACAAATTCTTCCTTTAAGTAAAATGCTTAAAGTTAGAAACGAAAAGATAGGCTCGGAGGGGTGTACTAGGGGTTTCGTGTACTAAAAATGAGTACAACGCTAAGGGTGTGGGAAAAATTAGTTGACTTAACTAGTCAAGTAGTATGACTTAAATGGTCAAGTAATTATGATACGGGTTTAACACAAGGGTGATCCTAATGCCTCTTATCATGTAGTAAATCCTACCACATGAATGTAGTCTCACTAGCGGTCTCGGGATGCATCACTAACGCAAGTTCTAGAATCTAAATGCTACCGGTACACTCATAAGCACTAATAATGAATGCTTTTCCTATCAAATCTAAAGGCGAACCTCACATATTTAGGTGGAAAATTTTTCTGAATATACGGTTATGTGCTAGTCATACAATCTCCTATCCATGAGACGCTTGCTATGGCTAAAGTTTCACTCCTAAATGTTGTAAAAAAATTTAAATTTGGCGCTAAAATTGCACTAACAAGTATTTCTCATAGTTTTATTACACATCTACCATTAAACAAAACAAACTCAAGCGAAAGTGCATATGTAAGGTATCATCTTTTTACCCTCCCCTTACACTTAAGATGAACATTGTCCCCAATGTTCAAGTAAAGAATGTAAAAGTGAAAAAGTAAAGAGAATGAAATCAAATACTCCCCTGATTCGCTCGGTATGGATAATAGGATGGCCAGGTTAAATCTTCCTCCAAGAAAATGAACAATCAAAGCTTCCCTTCCAGAATATAAATCATCTCCTTGTCATACATAACCTGTAAATCCTGACAAAAATAGACAAGACAACCTCGCGTAAAATCGGCGGCATCCTATATAAGTTACTAAATCCTAGAAAACAAAATAAGATATAATGCTTGTGGAATGAAGTTTGCAGATCTCTTGGAGATTATAAAACTTAATAATTCACAAAAAACCATAAGACTCCGTTAGAAAAACAAAACCGGTAAAATTTCCAGATTTTAACTCCTGACGCCGTCAAGAGTAAACCTCTGACGCCGTCAGAATGGACCTGCAGAAATTCTTATGTTAAGTTTCCGGAAAATTTCTGGAAAAACTTGGTCCTACTTCCTGAAAAATCCTGCAAAACTTCATTATGACTCAATACAAGCATTTGACTCTAACAAATACGAATATACATGTTCATTTAATATTGTGGAGAATCATGATCGGTTTGTTTCTTAAAAACATATTTGGGGTTTCCCCTTACACTTATCTTTTGCAAAAATACTTTTAGGTTGGAGTTAAGACTAGGCTAAAACAACAAAGTAAAGTATTTCCACATTTTAGTTGAGAAACATGATCAACCAACAATAAAAACTAAGCATGCATACGGAAGCAAATAACAATCAAACAAAATGAAAATCACACAAAACATGGGTTGCCTCCCGAGAAGCGCTTTTCTTTATTTACGAGTCTTGTAGCTATACTCAAAGTCATGGGTTACTACGTGATACGGGTGAGTTCCTCATTGAGGACATCTTTGGGATCGAACTTAGGTTTCAACTTTCTATCGGTTTCCTTAGTATGGTACGACCTTTCGAACATCTCTCCATCCGGATCATACAAAGTCATTCTCATGTGCCATGATCCGTCTCCTTCTTTAGGTGGCTTGTCCCACCTCCATTTATACTTATCTCCATCTCTTTTCCATTTATTCAACTCTATATTAATAGGCATTACGCTCAAGAACTCAATCATCTTTCTAAAGACTAAGGGGTCCTCAAAGGGATCTAGCTCCTCATCTCTAGCTATGAGTTGTTCTACCGAATGTGTCTTCTCAACGAAATCCTTTTCTAGATAAAATGGGCATTGAGGTCCTATGAAGTTCCTTTCTATCCAAGGTCCATATCTAGACGGTCTCCTATTCATCTCTACCCAATGCGGTGTCGGTTCATCATCACAATCATAACTATGTTTCTTTACATCGTACACCGACCAAGTATCACCTTCACCTACCGCTATCTTAGACTCCTTACAATCTATCATGGCGCTAGCGGTTGCTAAAAATCCTCTTCCTACCAATAATGGGCATGTAGTGTCACTAACCATGTCTAGGACGTGAAAATCCGCTAATATAGTTAACTTTCCTACGTGAACAACTACATCCTTAATCATTCCAACCGGGTGGGCAATACTCCCATCTGCTAGCCCTATCAATACCTCTGTTTCCTCTAACTTTCCTAGCTTAAGAGTGGTGAATAAGGATAAGGGAATCAAGTTGAGGCTTGACCCTAAATCGGCTAGTGTGTCGAAAGCTTTGGATCTTCCAATCTTACAAGGCAAAACAAATATACCCGGATCATCGAGCTTTTTAGGCAACTTGTTTTGAACGAAGGCGGTCCCATTTTTACCTAGCTTACACTTCTCATATTTTTCTAGGAGGGCACTATAGTAAGGAGCACGCGCTAATACATCAATGACGGGGCGTTCAAGGTGAAGTTCTTTGAATTCATCGTCAAGGTCTTGCGTAAGAGGTGTTTCAACTATACTTTTGACCGGTTCTATATTGGGTGTCTTGTTTGATTGGTCCTTTGGTAGAACTTGGTTTTGTTTGAAACATGTGCTCGTTGATTTGACCGAGTAGTATTGTGGACATGAAGTGGATGACGAAACTGAAGATATGGAATTAACGTTTAGTTTCGGATTCTTGATTGTGTCGCTTGGGAGTGCTCCCATTTCTCGGTCATTGAGAACTTTCAACAATGCGTCAATTCTAGTGGTCATCTCGCTTTGCTTGTGTTTGAAATCAGCTTCAAACTTAGATATGCGAGCTTCTTGAGATGCCATAAACTTTAACATCAACCCTTCAAGATTGTTGGTACTACCAAAGTAGAAGGATTGTTGTTGAAAGTACGGTTGGATGGTGGACCGGTTGGTTGGTAACGGTTAGGCGGATTGGGGGAATTGGGTTGATTTTGTTTCCACCTAAGGTTTGGGTGATTTTTCCAAGAGGGGTTGTATGAATCACCGTATGTGTTTGGCTCGGGCTTGAAAGTGTACCACTTATCTCCCGCTTCGTCGGTACGCGTGGATGCGTAGTCCGCAAAAGCTGTTCCGGGGAGTTCCACACAATCACGAGTGTCATGGGGACCACTACATAATTCGCATGAAGAAGTGATTTTGTTCACTTGGCTTGAAGGCTTAGGAGCATCGTAAGATTTCATGAGAAACTTGACTTGGTCCTCAAGTTCCATGATCCTACGTTCGGGAGTGCTAGAATTGTTCGAAGGCAAAGATATTGCCTTGACCGTTTTGTTCAAATCACGGGGATCATTCCAACTTTCGTTGTCATAGAGAGCAAGATCTTCTATGAGTTCCCATGATTGTTCCACACTAAGATCATGTAGCTTACCACCGGCCGATTGGTCAATGGTTCGCCTCGTGGAGATGTCGATATGGTCATAAAAAATTTGGACTTGGAGCCAAAGATCTATGCCATGATGAGGGACTTTTTGGAGTAAGTCCTTGAAACGAGTCCATGCTTCATAAAGAGATTCATTATGACGTTGTTGGAACATCAAGATGTCATTTCTAAGCTTAGTAGTTCTCCCCGGTGGGAAAAATTGAGCAAGGAAACGAGTGGTGAGATCATCCCATGTGGTGATGGATCCCGCGGGTAAACGCTCAAGCCATTGACTAGCTTGATCCCGTAGAGAGAATTGGAATAGGCGTAAACGGGTAGTCTCTCTAGTTGCAACATCTAGGTCTATGGAATCTACGATTTTGAGGAAGTCCTTAAGATGTTGGTTTGGATCTTCGGAACGAAGTCCATGGAATGCACATCCGCTTTGCACCAACCGGATGGTGTCGGATCGCAAGGGAGTCACATTGGCTCCGGTGAGCTCAATGGTGTTTCGGTAGCCTTGGTGGCTAGGTCGGGAATACTCTCCTAAGGTTCGGGGCCTAAGGGGTTCTAGTGGTGGGTTTTGTTGTGGTGGGATGACGGGTTCAAAGATGTTACCACCTTCCATGATGTCAGATGGTAAAGAGTTACGAACAAAAGCACGAAGAAATAAGATAGACTAAAGAAGACCTAAAAATAAAAATAAAATCTTACTAGAAAGGAATCTAGCAAGTAGACCTAATAAAAAGAAATCCTAACCTAGACAATAACTATTCCCCGGGCTGCGGCGCCAAAAACTTGATGCGTGGGAATCGCAACAGGTTTTACCTCTCGAGGGATCTCGAGAAGCTTACAACCCCCACCAGGCAGTGTACCTGATCGTTGTAGTATAGTATAGTGACAAGTACCGGGGGATTGATCGTTCAGCTTAGGAATAGTGTCGCTAGGATTAGAAAGCCTAAATACTAGTTCTAAAGGTGAGGGATGATTATTTTTGTACTTTTATATTTTTATGAAAGCAAGTAAAATCTCGGGTTTTGGAAGAGTGGGCGGAATTAGTTGCTATTCAACTAACCCAATACTAAGATGCAATCAAAATAAAATACTAGAAATTAGAATAAGCTAAATTATACTAAAGTTGTGAGCAGTAATTGGAGAAAATGTGTTTACTTAGATTTCACTACTCCCTAGATATCTTTTACACGTTAATTAGTTGTTATAATTGCATGGATGACGGATCGTATTCCTTAATACCATTCATGGGGTGGCATACATAACTCCCCAATTCTATGAGCTCTTATCTCCTCCTACACCATGCCCAGCACAACTATAGGGATTGTAAACAGTGGCTCATGCATTAAATACAACCAATAAAGACCTAGTACGCCTCGGTTCATGTTTCTTAAGACGTTCAAGCATGTTACCATTTGGAGATCTGCCAGTTTTCTTAAGCCTAACATATAAATCATTCATCCAAAACAAGTAATCAACACATAATCAATATCTAGGTTTCATTAGATCTAAGCAAACACAAAAGAGATCTAGCCTAGCATGATAGAATTAAGATAAGAACAAGATATAGACAACCAACACATAGACATATTGATTGAATTAGAAGAACACTTATCTTAATTAATCATGCAAGGTATCAAGGGGTTGGAACCCTTGAAAAACCTGTAAAGTTACACCAAAATCGTCTTTAGGGTTTCTCCCAAAACTTCTCTCCTTAAATGTGAAAAACTAGAAAACTATATATAGGAAAATAGGGATGACGGCGTCAAGAACAAAGGTGTGACGCCGTCATCTCGCCGCCAAATACTTCCTCGGACGGCCTTGATCTACTTCTGACGTCGTCAAGGCCTAGGCCGTCACAAAAATTACTCTTGACGCCCTGTATGTGACGCCGTCATCAACTACGGATTTTAATTCTTGGGGTTTGACGCCGTCAGGAAAACTCTTGACGCCTTCATGAACTCTCGGATTTTATTATTGAGGTTTGACGCCGTCAGGAAATTACTCTTGACGCCGTCACCTACTGTTCCCAGCATGGAAAATTGAGACTTTGCCGTTTTCTTCACTTTTATGCTCCAAAAACGTCCAAAATGGCTTCTTTTCCAGAATTCACTCTCCAAGTACCTAAAATCACAAAAGGAACGATTTTGGGCAATATTTGATCAAATAAATTCGGATTCGGGCTTAAATGACCCCCTAAAAGTGGTTCATTTTTCGCCTTATCAATTCTTTTTTTATTTTTTATATTTTTATGAAAGCAATAAAAATATCTCAAGTTTTAGAAGAGTGGGCGAAATTATTTGCTAATAAAATAACCCAAAACTAATTATAAAACTAAAATTAAACTAATTAAAAAGAAAAAGTACAATTTGTGACTTCTTATGATAGGGAAAAACGTGTTCACTTAGATTTAATTACTCACTAGTTATCTCCTACTAATATGTCGAATTGTCCCGTCCTTATTTTAGTGGAAACGCTGTATTCCTTAATATTAGTCGTGGGGAGGTGCTGAAGTCTCCAACTCTGTGAATCTTAGTCTCCCCTAAAAACCTTAAAGTCTATTAAGTTTCCTGAGATCTACAAGCCGCAATTCATGCAATAAATACAAAGAGGAAAAAAAATACTGCACTCTACGGTTGCGTTTTTAAGACGTTCAAGCTTGTTACATAAAAGAGATCAACCAGTTCTCTTAGCATAACGCGAATCAATCAATTAAACAAGAGACGGCAAATCAATATTCAATAACTAGGTTTCATTAGATCTAAGCAAACACATATAAACTTAAGCTAGCATGTTAAAGAGAAGAGAAGATAAACAAGTAATCAAACAGCATATAGACATATTGAATTATTAAACAAATAAGTTATCTTCAATGAAACATGTGTTTTGGGGGCTATAGAACCCTTACAAAAGCTGCCAAATTCGTCCACAAAACCATACTCCAAGATGCAACACGAATTATGAAAAATATACGTAAGTATATATAGGATCACAACTTTGACGGCGTTAGCTTATAGCCTCTGACGCCGTCAGTTCGCCGTGATTAGGGTATTGCCTTGTGCAAGTTGCCGTTATGACAGCGTCACCTTGTATACATTGACGTCGTCACGTTATGTCTGACGACGTCCTTCATTAATGTGTATGGGGCGTCTCTTGTTGTCTTAACACGTGACTCTCATCTTCAATTAACACCTGATGCCATCAGGTTGTAGGTCTTCAGAATTTGTCTGAGGCGTCTCTTGTTAAACTTGAACCAAAAATCCAGCTTTGGCAACAAGTGACGCCGTCACGTTGTAGAATGTGACGCCGTCAGACCTTCATATCTGACAGATTTTTGCAACTTCATCGTTTTCTTCACTTTTTCATCCAAATACGTCCAAAAAGTGCCGAGTGCCATATTTTCTGTTCCAAGTACCTAAAAGGCAAAAAGAAATGATTTGTGGCAATATTTGATTGATGAGATCAAATAAGTACATTTGATTAGCATCATTTATCCTATTTAATTGACTTGTTTTATATAATTTTGTATGAGAATTGGTGCATTTATGTTTACTTTAGTGATTCTCAGGTAAAAACAAACAATAGGTGAAAGTTAATGATATTGGACAAATTATGGAGCTAAATGATCAAGATTTGTAAAGTCTACTGAAATTCAAGAGATGCGCCGTATCTCTCTCAACAGATACGTCGCAACTTCATACTTAGGTGAATTCGAAGACCATTGCCTGACTTTGAAGAATGCGCCGCATCCATTACAACATGCGCCGCATATGAAAGCTTCAAGGTATAACCCTAGTGATAAGCTAGATCACTCGTATTATTATTCTTAATAATATTGGAGCTTATAGTTTGGTTAATATTTTGTGTTCATACAATTGTTCTCATTCATATGCAAACTTACAAACAAACAAACCTTCTAAGTATTAATAAGTATATTCCGCATACTTGTTAGTATCACTCAAAGTATCACTATAACACAAGTCGTGTGTTTAGATCCATCAAACCCTATAACACACACATACACACACTTTGTCATTTTCTCACACACAAGTTTGATATCTCTCCCTCTCCTCTCCCTTGTTTGGACGACAACCACCCACTGCCATCACTACCATCTCATTTTCTTGATATAACTCAAGAAAACATCATCTCGATCTAAACCTTTGAACCATTCCTGCAACAATCAACCAACATGAATCCACCAAGAATCATCTTTAAATCCCTCCATAATCTCAGCCCTAGGTTAATATTCATATGATTTTGAAGTTATTGAAGGTAAAATATAGGTGTAAGACGGCTTGTGGCTATCTTGCACCAAAAACACATGTTTAGTCATCTTTATGGTTGATTTGTGAACACACCATTAAAGGACATTTTGATAACTTAACTACTGAAAATAAGTGGACATTATGACCTAAAAATACTCGATAAAGGGTGGTATTAATGTTTTATGAGATGGTTTGGTCGTTTTTAAGTGTTTGATAAAGGAAAATGCATGAAAACGAGCTTAAGAAAACCTAACAGCTCGCTGATTGAAAACTAATGTTGACTTCTAAGGGTCATAACTCACTCAAAAATCACTTTTGTGGCTAGTTCTTTGGCCCTAAGTTAAGGGTTTTAAGTTAGCTTTCTAATCTCAGTGGTTTAGTTAAAAGACTTGGTGTTTAAGTTATCCAAAATGATGCTGTAAGTTAAAGTATTAAAACTATCTTTTAAACTCGGATTTGATAGGCCAACTTCTAGGAGCCATCACTTGGTCATAATTTAATATTTTTGGATAGTTGTACTTCTCAAATTTAAGTTTATGTGTTGTCTTTATAACCTTAGTGGCCTTGCATGATGAAACCAAATATTGAACTCACAATGGTCGTTTGAAAATGAAAGGTCAAACTGATTAAATTTCCAGAAATGTTCATGTGACTTGTTTGATCATATCTCACCCATACATACATATCAGGACTTGAGACTTATTTTGGTAGTAGTTATATGAGTTAACTTGAGCATCCCATAAGATTAGAACCTGAATTTGTAATTTAGGCTCTCTGATCAATGAATACCTAAACATGTCCATAATTGAGTATCTATTTTATCTCGTCTATTTGAATGTGTTAAAACACTTTATAAAATCTATAAAAATTTAAGAACACACTTAAGACATAGTATTTTGATATATGTAAAGGGTTAGAACACTAGAACTTTTAAACTTAGTAAAATGGTCACCCGAAATGACATTATTTTTGGGAAAGATTCATGATTTATGTGTAAAAAGTAAGAGTGACCCTTAGTAACAAGTAACTTAATTAATAAACGTCATTGTGTTCGAGTATGTATTTTAGGATCTAATAAAGTATTATTTACTTCTGTTAGGTCGTAGTTAGAAGGTGTACGCTCGATGGATCTCTTAGTGTTCATTGTCGAGCCGATCTTATATCGTTTTCTCTACTCATTAAGATGAGTTTTCACAGTTCCGTCTTATGTACTTTTTGTGGTAAGATGCATGATTTATACTTAACTGAAAACTTGGTTGTACTTTTATGACTTCCCGTATTCTTTTTGATGTACGTATGCTTTTGATAAATTAGAAGCTTTCACGACTTGACGTTGTGATTTTATGACTTCACGTATTATTTTTGATATACGTATGACTTTGATAAATTAGAAGGTTTCATGACTTGACATATTATTTTAGGTATGCGTATGACTTTGACAAACTTTGACATATACTTGTGACTTTGACGTACTTTTAGACTTCGACATGTGCAAATTGTGTGCATATTATTGTTGTTATGTGGGTACCGTTTGTACCGTCTTTACATTGTTAGTCCTCCACTGGTTTACCGTTTGTACTCCAATTATACATACTATTCGTAGGCTCCCTTGTTGATGGAGTGTAGGTATTATGGATAGCGCTATAAGAGATCAGCCAACCTCTCGTTCCCTTGTCAATGAAATCCATAGTATTTATTTGGGGCATTTGCCGCATGACACTATTATACATGTTGCCTTTTTGCATTTTATTACAACTAAGTTTATTTTGACTATTTCACGTACTATCTATATTGAATTATTTGCGAACCCATATGTTACAAGTCTTGTATGGATCGGACTTGTAACAGGATTGGTTGATATTACTTTTTCCATGGGGACTTTTTCTAAGAGGTTCTCATATTATATAAAATCTGTGCACTCACCAACTATTTCATAGTTAACCCATTTATCTCATGCATTTCAGGTGATCGTCTGTAATGTTTTTTCTGAGGCACTTGCATTGAAGTTATCTCATGTTATCATTCTTCAAAGACAATGTTTCATCAACTTAAGACTTATGTTTTATTATCCGATGTTCGGAACAAAGATATTTATGTAATGTTGTAAACTTTTTTTTCCTTCCAGGTATAGAATTGTCTATTATCTTACGCTTGTGCCTTGAACTGTTACATTTCGTGTTTCCGCTTTAACGAGCGTGACACAAAACTGTAGTCAACATATTAGAAACCCTAATAGATTGATACACGAAGAAGAGAGAAACTGTGTATAGAAAATATCATAATAATGTGATATCTTATGCTGAGGAAAGTTCAATACGAAACAACATTTATCTAAAGAACAAATAACATGATCTCAACCATCCATCTTTCTTTCATCCAACGGTTTACATTAAAAGAACAAATATATTGTGGGGGCATTTTAGTCATTCCATACTTTCTACCTAACCCCCTAAACACACATAATGTACACACACTCATCCCCAATTCACTCAGATCCCCGAATCCAACACCTGATGACGGTTTAACATCACCGCTATCCATCTGCATACTCTGTAATTAGATGAATTTAATTACAATTTGATGATCTTACACAGGCCAAGACTACCACCAACGTCACTACCACCTATTGTTACCCACTGCCATGGTGCTGCCATCATCACCACCGTTATCCGACCAACAGTACCGCCTCCACCATAAAAAATAGAACAAAAAAGGGATTTAAAATAATTAAATCCGTTTAAAATATATAATAGATTTATTATTTTGGAGGAGAAAGACGGTTGATTTTTTGAGATACCCGTGTTGGGATATGAGTTCGAGAAGAAGGATATATAGACTGAAAAGTAAGCCTAATACTGTAATTGTTTTGCTTTTTAGGAAAGAATAAATATTAGTTTAATAAATACATTTCTACATCTAATTTAATAACATTGTCTTTTTTAATAGAAAATTTTAGTCTTTTGATGTATTTTTTTTTCTGTTTGACCCGTGACCGTTTGGTTCGTGCCCGTTTGACTCGAATTTATAAAGAATCTCATGGGATTATACAGAATCCCATGGGATTTATACAGAATCTCATGGGATTTATACAGATTAGGATCAAACAGAATATAAGTTTATTATATATTCAAAGTAAATAAGAATTTTCTCATAATATTAAAAAAAAAAAAAAAAAAAAAAAAAAAAAAAAAAAAAAAAAAAACAAAAGAAAAAATCTCAAGTGATTTTATACTTCCATTTTCTATAAAGCAAACTGAAAATCACATGGGATTTATACAGAATCCAATGTGATTCTCTCTGATCACTTGTGATTCATATAGAATCTCATGTTATCCATACAAAATCCCATGAGATTCTTTGAGAAATCACTTGTAATTTATAAAGATTACCCACGTGATTCATACAGACTCCCATGGGATTCTCTCTGATCCATTGGGATTCATATAGAATCCCATGTGTTCATATAAAACAATGATTTACTCCAGTTTACAAATCACTTGTGATTTTTTAAAAATAACAAATCACAAGTGAATTTTTTACAAATTTCGTGGGATTTTTCTACCAATCCCGTGAGATTTTTTATGAATCCCATGGGATTTTATTACGAATCCCGTGGGATTTTTCTGAAGGGAAATTTTGAAAAAAAAAAGTTCGTCGAAAGTAAATTAAAATATCTATATAAAGATGATTTAATTCTCGTCGCGATAGTATATTTTTCGTAGCTTGAAGATTTACCTTTTGCAAGATATGTTATTTTTTTTTAGAAAAGATGGAAAGTGAGTTTTTATATTAAATGAGATAAAATGCCAATTTTGCTCTACTTTTGTTATTTTTTGCTTCATCTCAACAATTAGATGAAAGGTGGATAGATGGTTGATATTATTTGTGTATGTGCAGGTACGGATATGAGAAAAATGAACGAAAACAAAGCAAAACCAACAAAAACGAGCACGAGAATGGAAAAAGGTCAAAAGCCAGAGCCGGGGAAGCAAAATGATCAAGGAAAGCTCAAATTATCAATTTAAGTCCTCAGAGATTCTTAAAGTTACAAGAAAAGTCCGTGGACAAAGTTTTGAGAAATTGGCAACATCAGTCCCTGCAGTTTCACATCTTGGCAAATATGGTCCTTTAATGAATTTTAGAAGAAAATCATCAGTGGTCCTCCAATATTCAGGAAATTACAATTTATACCCTTGGATAGAAGTTTGGTATAATTACAGAATTGATCCCTGGAATTTCAGAGTTTACACAATAGGTCCTTGTGATTTTTACTACTCCTAAATCCAAAATTAATACAACCGGATCCACATATACACTTAGCCCAAAGAAAACAAAAGCCCAACCCCCTAAGATCCTTTACCCGGCCTGCTACTAATACCCAAGTCAAAACCACCCACAACCCGGTCAACACCCACGTTTAATAATAAAAACCACCCAATTCCATTTCCCGCCCCCCAAAATTAATTTACCCAGAAAAAGTTTACTGTGGCATGAACCCTAATATTCACCACGCCCAATTACCCTTTCCAAGTAATAATTACCCAATCATCAAGCTTCTAGAAGGTGTCAGTAAGTCAGGGAATGTCAGAAGATGGGGTACGTGGACCAATAGGAATGCTCACGCAGGATCAGTCTACATCCATCAATCAATCCAAAGGCTGATATTAAAACTTGGGGACCAAGGAGAGATCAAGGGCTCATAATCGTCTAAAAAAACACAAAAGTGGCGCGGATCAGTGACATGGCAATCCAGAAGCATCCTCCAAGCTCTCCTCAGCAACTATATATACCCCCTTCTTCAGTCATTAGAATGTGTAGGTTTTGTTATAATTTTAGTTTTCTGTTTTAAAAGCTTTATTGTAATTTTCAATTTCCAAATATATTGTACTCTTTTCATTGCTATTAATAGAATTCAAGTTTATTTTAAATTTCAGCTTATTGTCTCTTTAATCTTCTTATTATTGCTTATTAATACTGCTTTTTAGTTTTAATTAATATTAGTCAAATTACTTTCCAATTCAGTTTATCAAATAAAATATATATATATATATATATATATATATATATATATATATATAGTTTAAATTTCAATTTAAGTTTCATTGAGAGTATTTGTTGTTTCATTTAAATCAGATTCATAAAAAGTTTTTATAAGTTTTACTTTGCCCTTTTATTCTCAAAAACATCAAAAAGAAACAAAAGTCAAAGGTAGTCAACTGTATCAGCTTATTAATAAGCTGAGCTTATATTGGAGTTGAGGCAGCCTTAAGGTGTCCAACGACCTGTCTTAAAAATAGGCTAGCTTAGTGAAACCCCCTCTGTTTGAGCTGAGGGGGTATTGGCATTGTAAGTTCCATGTGTACTGTTTCATCATATTAGCTTATTAAGTTTTAGATCTGATTTACTTATTGTTAATTATTGCTTATTCTGTCTGAATTCTGCTTGTTACTTGTTGTTTTGTCATAGTTGATAGATTTGAGTTTGATATTTACTGTTCCATTACTGTTTCATTCATTAACTGTCATAATCTGTGGATCTGTTTCTTTTCTGAGTGATTTGTGGATCTGAGATCTATTTTCTGAGTTCATTAGTGTTAAGTAAATCATATTCAGTTCTGAGTTTGAAGGTTGGATCAGTATTGAATTGGATTTGGGAAAGCATTTGAGATTAGACAGCCTTAAGGAGTGTTTGGCTTTGAGGTGCTTTGAGCGTTGATATTGGTTTGAGTCTTATCAGTTAGTATAGGTTAGTCACTTAGGTTGCATATTAGCTTAGTTAAACATAATTTTCAGTTAGTCAGCACTTAAAAGTCAATATCATTTGATTTCTCCTTCAATTTGCATAACAGATTAGATCTAGGTTTCCATATCATAACATCTGTAGCATTTAGTTGTAGAAGTTACTTTATTCACTCATATTTTAGGTTTTTACAACATTCTCAGTTAAAAATTAGCAATCTAAATTTCATTTTGGTCAAAGCTTTTGTCAAAATCATAAAGTCAAACATATTTGAACTCAGTTTTTTGGACAGAATTTTGGAAGCCTTTTTAGGATTCAATTTAGATTGGAAAAACATTTGGTTTGTGGATTTTAAAAGTTTAGCAGTTAGACAATCATTATCAAAAAGAAAATTTTGGTTTGGAGCTTATTTGCTTATCTGAAAAGCTAAAGGAAGTTGACTGTTTGGCCTTTCAAGTACCCTGCACCTTAATTTTTGACCAAGTTTCAAGGTAGTTTTGGGGTGGTATATTGGATTTCAATTCATTGCCCTTGGTGAATTTGCAATCTCTGCTGGTTAGTCAGTAGTTTGAACCCACAAGTTTGCTTTTCTCAGCTTAGCTGCTCACCTTAAGTATTTATTCAAGTTAGGTAATTGGAACTAAGGTCCGCCCATTAAGATCAGGGCTGCTATTACTTTCCATTGATAATAATCTAAGTTTTGTGATTCCTTCCAGTCACTTTGTGTCCCTAGTTGTTCATTTCATTGAGATCTTACCATTTGTTTGTACTGCTTAGCTTATTGCTTATTCTCATTTGCTTATTTGACCTGTTTTGAACCCTATCTGTGTTTCTGAGTTGTATTTGGCCTGAGTTCTGTTTCATTAAGCTTTTATAAGTTCAAAAATCAATTGGTCAAAGTTTCAGGTCAATTGGTCAAACATTGCTTATCAATAAGCACTCTCAAATAAGCTGTTTTGAGCCATTTAGCACTTCCAGTGCTTATTTTCCACTTTTTATATTTTTCCTAGCTTTAAAATATTATTTTAGATTTTCCCTGAAATTTTCATATTTTTCTGAGTTAATTTGCTATTTTTTCCTATTTAATTTTCATTTTTAATCATTTTTTAATTACTGAAAAATACAAAAAAATCATAAAAACCCCAGAAAAATCCAAAAAAATATTAGAAAATTATTTTTAGTTATTTTAGAATTTTAGAAATTTATTTTGCATTTTTCTCAATTTATTTACATTTTCTTTTAATTTTTAATTAGTTAAATTAGTTTTTAATTCGTAAAAAATAAACAAAAAGTCAAAAAAATATTTTTCTTTTTCTCAAAATTTTCTTTTATCATTTTTAATTTTTGAAATTTATTTTCAAGTCCGTAGGAGTAGCGTAGCTTAAAAGTCGCGTTTTATTTCGTACGTTAACGTTTATTTTCCGTTTTAGCTTACGTTTTCGTTTCTACGTTACGTTTCTAGTTACCTTACTTGAATTACGTGTTTAGTTGATTATTTGTGCTTCATTTACTATTTCATTAGTATAATCTCATTCAAATCACTTTTTACCACTTTCACGACACGTTTCACGAATCGGGAATTCGAAATTCCATTCATCCTTCACACGGACTACGACCTCGGGTTATCCGTATTTCTTTGCGGATCTCTTGAGTAATTCTATACTATATATAACTTTGATTTTCACGAATCAAATTTTGGCGCCGCTGCCGGGGAAGGTTGAAGTGAATTTTTCGTTTTCATTTTTCGAAATTGTGTTTTGAAAACCTTCCTTGTATATATTTTCTATAAAAACTATAAAAATTGAAAAATCAAAAACACTTTTCCTAAAGTGTTTTCAAAAATACCAAAAAAATAATAAAGTTACAGCCTCGACTCAACTGAAAGGAAGGGCGTTGTAAACCAAATAAGTCTCCCAATATAACTACGCGTGAAATTAGTTGCTAATCGGATTACTTTGGATTCTACCACCGAATAAGCGGAAAATACGGAAGCTTTGACATTAAATTGCAAGCTGAAGAGAGATCCATTCTTCTCTCCCGTTCCGTCGCGAGTAGGTTTAAAGGAAACGGTTTACGATTAACGTAACGTTTGAGAAAGAAAAAAAACAAAAGTATAAGTTTTTGAATTTTGCTTTAAAAAAACAAAACAATACAAAAAGATTTTCCTTTTCAAATTTGATTTTCCTTTTATTTTTCAAAAATTTGATTTTTGTGGTGTATGAACACACGTTCTACGTCTAAACGACTTGTTTCTCCACTTTCAAATCCGGAAAGTTTGTTTCATCACACACACCGAGTTCTATTTCCTAATTCGGAGGAAATGAACCCGAACGAACAACACTTGGGACCCCCGCCGATGGGTGGTATCCAGAACAATGTGATCCCTCCGATGGGACCACAACCGGTTTACGATCAACGTACTATGCAAGAATTGCTCCAGTGTCCCACCGAGGGATACGGGGATGCAATTGTTTTACCACCAATCCTTTCCGATAATTTTGAACTTAAAACTGGATTGATTCAACTTGTTACGTCAAAACAATTTCACGGTTTTGAGAGGGACGATCCTCACGCACACATCCGATGGTTTAATAAGTTAACTTCGACTTTGAAATTTAAGGATGTCCCTCACGATGCTATCAAATTGATGTTGTTCTCATTTTCACTCGAAGGTTCAGCCCGGATTTGGCTTGAAAAAGAACCCCCTCGTTCGATTCACACATGGGAAGAACTCGTCTCGAAATTTGTTAATCATTTCTTTCCACCGTCTAAAACAACTAATCTTAAGAATGATATAACTAATTTTCAACAACGTTTTGATGAGAACTTTGGTGAGGCTTAGGAACGCTTTAAGGATCTTCTTCGAAAATGTCCTCACCACGGTTTCTCCGAGTTACACCAAATCGACACGTTTTATAACGCTTTGACGCAAAACGATCAAGATTCTTTAAACGCAGCCGCCGGTGGCAATATCTTGAATCATACGCCTAGGGATATTTTGACGATCATTGAGAACAAATCTAAGGTTCCGACTTCTCGTAACAAACCGAATGTTTCGAAAGTGACTTCTTTTACTCCTCCTTCACCTTCGTCGGTCCAATCATCGGAATTGGCCGAACTTACCGACGCTATCCGTTGTATGATGAAAGAGTTTAAGTTGCAGAACCAAAAACCCGAGCCCGTTAAAGCCGTTAATGAAAAATGTGTGATTTATGGTGGACCGCATCCGTATTATGATTGTTAAGCCACCGATGGCCAAGTTTATAATGCTAACATAGCAGCCGTAAACTACAATCAAAACCAAGGTTTTCGTACTAACCAAACAAGTCCACCTGGGTTTCCACCCGTGCAAACTAATCAAAACCGTTATCCTCAAACTAACCAAGGTTATCAAAACCAAGGTTACAATCAAAACCGTGGAACCAATTATCAAGTCCCTCCACCACAACAAGTTTGTCAACCACCGCAACCTTCTCCTGAGCTTGCTAATTACATGAAAACGAACGATGTTAACATTCGAGCAATGCAAAATCAAATCAACAATATGAGGATTGAACTTAAGAAGGAGATCGACACAACCATGTCTCGACAAACGAATGAGCTTAAGCAAATGATGAGCAGCTTTATGCAAATGAATCAAGCATCGACGTCTGGTTCCCTTCCGAGTAACACAATTGCTAACCCAAGGGGTGATGCAAAAGCAATTACGACTAGGAGTGGTGTTGTAATCGATGGACCAATGGCTCCGACTACCCCTTCTTCTTCTTCGTCTCCCAAGGTAGTCATCCGTGAAACCGAGGTGACAACGGATACGGAAATTCCTAGTAATAATGGAAGGACCGAGAACATCCAACCTCCGGTGGTCCCAACGTCTAAAGGAAAAGATAAAGTTGTTTACGAATCTGAGAAAGAAACACCTGTCAAAACAAAATTACCTTATCCGTCACGCTTAAATGAACAAACGCACCGTGAGAGAGATAAAATTCAGATGGAAAAGTTTTACTAAGTTTTTCAAGAACTACATTTTGATATAACTCTCGCGGATGCTATACTTTTGATGCCTAAATTTGCTTCTATGCTAAAAGGTCTTTTGAATAACAAAGAAAAATTGTTTGAAAAATCCCGAACCCAGATGAATGAGAATTGCTCGGCGGTTATCCTCAAAAAGCTTCCCAAAAAGCTTGAAGACCCCGGTCGATTTCTCATTCCGTCTAATTTTCCTGGGATGGTTCAATGCTTCGCCTTGGCCGATCTTGGTGCTAGCATTAACCTAATGCCGTTATCCATTTGGAAGAAGTTGTCTTTACCCAATTTGACTCCGACTTGCATGACCCTCGAGCTAGCCGACCGAACTACTTCCCGCCCGATGGGAATAGCCGAGGATGTCTTCGTTAATATGGGGAAATTCCATTTCCCTGCCGATTTTGTCGTTGTTGATTTTAATGCTGATCCGCGGGTACCTCTCATTCTCGGGAGAGGTTTCCTAAGGACCGGTCGTGCTTTAATTGATGTTTTCGATGAAGAAATTACCCTACGCGTTGGTACCGAAGCCGTAACTTTTAACTTGGATCAAACCACGAGGTACTCCTACGAGTTTGACAAATATTCCGTTAACCGAATCGACGTTATCGACGAAGTTACGGAGGAGTACGCTCAAGAGTTACTTGGTTTTACCGAACATGCTTCGAGTGGCAATCCCACTCATTCTTCTGAACCGATAATTTCCGATCCTTCCCCTTCCCTTACTCCGTTTGAGGGAAGTGATTTCATTTTGGAAGAGATCGAGGCCTTTCTTGCTAATGATTCGATTTCACCGGAAATTGATCATTCCGATATTGACCCGGAGGGAGATGTTCTTTTGATTGAGAAATTATTAAATGAAGATCCCAACCCGTCCCTCCCTCCGATGGACCTTAAAATGGCCGACGTTAAAGAAGTTAAGCCATCTACTAAGAATCCTCCGGAGCCCGAGCTCAAGGATTTACCTCCTCATCTCGAATACGCATTTTTGGAAGGAACCGACAAACTTCCCGTCATTATTTCTAAAGATCTTAAAGATGAGGAGAAGAAACGTCTCTTAGATGTGCTCAAGAAGCATAAGAGTGCCATCGCTTGGCAAATTTCTGATATTAAGGGTATCGACCCTCGTTTTTGCACGCATAAGATCTTACTTGAAGATAATTACAAACCGTCTGTTCAGCAACAAAGACGGGTTAACCCAAAAATTCATGAGGTTATCAAAAAGGAAGTTATCAAACTCCTCGATGCCGGAATGATTTATCCAATCTCGGATAGCTCCTGGGTTAGCCCGGTCCACTGCGTACCGAAGAA
Source organism: Artemisia argyi (assembly GCA_030686995.1). Classification (NCBI taxonomy): domain Eukaryota; kingdom Viridiplantae; phylum Streptophyta; class Magnoliopsida; order Asterales; family Asteraceae; genus Artemisia; species Artemisia argyi. Next base: position 51,336,014 of record CM060676.1, read on the forward strand.
AGGTGGAATGACAGTCGTAACAAATGAAGATAACGAATTGATTCCGACACGTCTTGTTACCGGATGGAGAGTTTGTATTGATTATCGTAAATTGAATGATGCGACTCGTAAGGACCATTTCCCACTTCCATTTATGGATCAAATGCTAGAACGCCTAGCGGGAAATGAGTTCTATTGTTTTCTTGATGGGTTTTCCGGCTATTTTCAAATACCTACTGACCCTCCAGACCAGGAAAAGACTACCTTTACTTGCCTTTATGGAACGTTTGCCTATCGTCGTATGCCTTTCGGCTTATGCAATGCTCCAGGCACGTTACAAAGGTGTATGATGTCTATATTCTTGGACATGATCGAGAAAACCATGAAAATTTTCATGGATGATTTCTCGGTTTATGGTGATTCTTTCACTTCGTGTCTCTCCCATTTAGAAAATATGCTGAAACAGTGTGAAGACACCAACTTGGTTTTAAATTGGGAGAAGTGCCATTTCATGGTCAAAGAGGGCATTGTCCTCGGCCATAAGATATCGAAATCCGGGATTGAGGTCGATAGAGCTAAAGTCGACGTGATTGCAAAATTACCTCATCCCACCACCGTTAAAGGAATTAGAAGTTTTCTCGGTCATGCCGGCTTTTACCGACGTTTCATTCAAGACTTTTCTAAGATAGCCCGGCCTCTGACCCACTTGCTTGAAAAAGATGCTCCGTTTATCTTCTCAAATGAATGCATCGAAGAATTTAATACTCTTAAAAAGAAGTTAACGGAGGCTCCCGTCTTAATTGCCCCCGATTGGGACTTGCCCTTCGAGCTAATGTGCGATGCTAGCGATTATGCCATTGGTGCAGTCCTGGGGCAACGCAAGTCAAAACATTTTCAGCCGATACACTATGCTAGTAAAACAATGACCGACGCTCAATACCATTATACGACTACTGAGAAAGAAATGTTAGCCGTCATTTACGCTTTTGAAAAATTTCGACCTTATTTGCTTTTGAAGAAATGCATAGTGTATACGGAACATTCGGCTCTTAAATACCTTATGGCAAACCAAGATGCTAAGCCACGCTTGATGCGGTGCGTTCTCCTCCTTCAAGAATTCAAAGTTGAAATTCGAGATAAAAAGGGAGCTGAGAACCTTGCTGCTGATCACCTATCACGTCTAGAGAATCCCCACCAAAGTGTTTTCGAGAAAAAGGAGATTAACGAAGCATTTCTGTAACACCCCCAAAATACCGCAGCGGAAGACTGTGTCATAGGGGTGCTACTTCATAATACAAAGTACAAGTTATAGAAAACGAACTCTAAATGAGACGTTTTGAAAAGTTACCATTCGATTAATGAATTCAAAGTTACAAACATGAGATTCCAAAGTATGATACATAAATGTATACAAAATGTTTTGAATGGTAAATGATAAAAGCGTAAGTCTTCATAATATGCAGCTTGACTCTAAGTTCCACGCACTAGCTATCGCCTTACTAACCTGAGATAAACATGCTAAAGTGTCAACACAATGGTTGGTGAGTTCATAGAGTTTGTCTTAAAACAGTTGAAAAGTCTCAAAGAATGTTCACACAGCAAAGGCATTGAGAATCCACTCAATTGCAAGTCCCGCCATAAGAGACTTGCAACCTGTGTGTTCACAACCCACTGCTAACATATAGTATGAATAAGGCATGTATAAGTTCATCAAAACAATTAAGCAATTAGTAGTGAGTCTCTACTTCATCTCCGAAGACCTCACTTGGGAGCCAATTCCCAAAGACAACTGGGAGCCACTTCCCAAAGAAAACTGGGAGCCACTTCCCAAAGATAAAAGACAGTCATGTATGTATTAAATCAAGTATAATGTCATCAAGTATAATGTCATCAAGTATAAGACAATCAAGTATAACACAGTCACGTATAAACGTTTTGAGTATTTGTACAAGTAAGCAAGTAGTTGAGCATGTATCCCCCCAAGAGTTAAAACAAGTACGAAAAGAGTAGGGGCTATGACTCACCTTAAGTCTATGTAATGAGAAATGAAAGTGGTAGTCGAATCGCGAAAGTCTCTAAGAGCAGCCTATAATAGAATGTTGCGACTTAGGTTTGGAGTAACGTTTAAGAATACGAATACTTGCCAATATATGTCTTGCATAATGTTCATGATGTAGTACTTAGTATATAGTGTAAGTCGTTGAATATAAGTGGTCTATGAAACATGTATAGGTTGTAAATCTCTTACTACCGTTCGGGCCGACATAATTCAGAAGTCATGGAGTAAACGTTCGAGGAGCCAGGACACTTTAATTCGTAAATCCACAACTCATCTCGACGGCTTACTTAATGAACTCCTCACATGAGGCTCCCTACTATTGTAGTATTTGATAACATATATATAAGTTTTTGATCTTTAATAGTTATATGGTCTTTAGCCGTGGCTTTGCCGTGACCTTGGTCATTGTTACCATGGTCTTAAGACTCAACCTTGGCTTTAGCCATGGTTGTGGTCTTGGCTTTAGGTCATTAGACCTCTTGGTCTCATCTAATTATAACCATTATATAGTTACTTTGATCTAAAAATGGGCTGTTAAGAATTTGAAGAAATTATCACTCGGAAAGCGTTTTCAGGGCTCGAGCTTCTTTGCTCCTGAACGAAAACGTCGTTCTGAATAACTTTCGTGTTTTAACTTTTTGATGAATCGGACCAGAAGTGGGACTTTCAAAATCAAAATTTGATCAGAATGCTATTTAGGCAGTTTTGCCGTTTTGGTTTCGCTAACTTCAAACGGTCATAACTTTTGACTCGTGTACTCGTTTTGGGTGATTCAAATTGCTATGTTTTCCTTGTTAAGTCCTCTTTAACAGTAAGTAAGTGTCAAATATCAAAGTTATACTATTGTGGTCGTGGTTTTCCATAAAAATCACTAGTTTGCTTGTTTGCTTGTCATAAGTTAACATATGTATACCAATACTCGTTTTATCCATTTTTAAACATCATGAACACAATAACAAGAACATATATAGCATGAAAGAACCATAATAAGCATGAAAATGATATTGAGCAAGAAAGTGTATAAGAGTTTCTTACAACTTTTGGCTTTCTAAAGAAAGGAAGTCAAGTATGAACTAGGACACTAAACCTATGCTTGTAAACCCTTCACCATAACTCTTGTAACCATTGATAGACTTGATATAAACCTTGTGAAAACCATTTAACTTCAGCCCCTAATCACCTTGTGTAGCTCCTAATTCAACCATGGAATCACCAAACAAACTTAAGAACTAGGTAGAGAATACTAAGACCTTGAACTTTGTAGTGTAACTTGTAGTTTGAAGATCAAAGGATCATGGAGTTAGGGATTGTGTTGTGGCGTTTTTTTATTGATGAGAATGGAAGCAAATGAGCTTGCTATTTATACTAAAAATGAGGAGGTTAGGAAGGTGGCTAGGAAAGTTACATAACTTGGTGACAAAGTTGTAATTAAATCTTGATCTAATGGCTAAAGTCATGAGATTATGCCACAAGTGTGAATGCCCCCCCCCCCCTAGTGGCGGTTCATGAACTTGGAGAACAAGGTGTGGACTTTTGATGGTATTATCCTAAGTATGTAGCTAGTTTTGACTCCGTAAGTTGCTAACCGTAAATGCTTAAGTCACAAAATGTAAAACCGGGTATCGTAAAAATATGAAACTTGAAAGTATTGTTAAACATGTCAATATAGTCCATAATAAAATATAAAATGAGTGGTAGGATCTATCGGGTGCTAAAACCCTGCTAAAAACTGGAAACACGGGTCTAAAACGCGTAATTCGCGTAAAACGCTGAACTGAAAAACGTAAAATTCCGAAACTTTTGGAATTGTCCTAAAATGATAGAAAATCATATTTCTATTGTTTATAATGTTTTATGGATATATCGGGATGCTGGAAGGACGTTTAAACCTAAAAGTAAATCTCGGACACGGCTTTGTGATTTTTGCAGAAATGATCCGACGAGCGTCAAACTCTCGGATTATCGTTAAAATAGTTTAACTTATGAGAATATGAAATAAAAATTTTTGAGATGAATAGTGAAAAGTGAATAGTAAAAAGTGAATAGTAAAAAGTGAATAGTGAAATTTTCGGGAATGAAAGTTAACCTGAAATTGCGAATTGTTACAATTTCCTCTCGAGACACTGGGGAGTTTATCACACTGTGATTCTAGTACCCCATGGTTCGCCGACTTTGCGAATTACCATGCGGGGAATTTTATACGGAAAGGGATGTCGTTCCAGCAAAAGAAGAAATTCTTTAAAGATGTTAAGCATTATTTTTGGGACGACCCCTACTTGTTTAAGATATGTGCGGATCAAGTGATCCGGCGGTGCGTTCACGACAAAGAAGCCGCTGACATTCTTATGGCATGCCACAATGGACCCACGAGGGGGACATCATGGTGCCAACTTCACCGCTAAGAAAGTTTTTGATTCCGGCTTCTACTGGCCGACGATTTACCGGGATGCCCATGAGTTGGTTAAATCATGTGATTCTTGCCAGCGTCAAGGAAAAATTTCTCAGAAGGACGAGATGCCTCAAAATGCCATCCAAGTCTGTGAAATTTTTGACGTCTGGGGCATCGATTTCATGGGTCCATTCCCGTCTTCTCGTGGTAACAAATATATACTCGTGGCCGTCGACTACTTGTCTAAATGGGTTGAAGCGAAGGCACTACCCACCAATGACGCCCGACTTGTAGTGAAATTTCTTAAAAGTCTCTTCGCCCGATTTGGTGCACCTCGTGCTATTATAAGCGATCGTGGGACCCATTTCTGTAACGACCAATTCGCTAAAGTTATGCTCAAATATGGTGTCACACATCGTCTTTCTACAGCATACCATCCACAGACTAGTGGTCAAGTTGAGGTCTCCAATCATGGCTTGAAACGAATTTTAGAAAGGACCGTAGGTGTACATCATGCTTCATGGGCCGATAAGTTAGATGATGCACTTTGGGCCTTTCGTACAGCTTACAAAACACCCATTGGGTGCACTCCTTACAAGCTGGTTTACGGGAAGGCCTGCCATTTGCCCTTTGAACTTGAGCACAAGGCCTACTGGGCCTTGAAACATGCTAATTTTGACCTTCAAACCGCGGGTGATCACCGTAAAGTTCAAATGAATGAATTAGTCGAGCTTCGTGATCAGGCCTATGAGAATTCTTTGATCTACAAAGAGAAGACAAAGAGGATTCATGATGCTAAAATTAAAGATCGCATCTTCAATGTTGGTGACCGAGTCCTTCTTTTCAATTCTCGATTGAAGATTTTCTCGGGAAAGTTAAAAACCTATTGGTCTGGACCATTCACCATTACCCAAGTATTTCCTTATGGAACCGTTGAGCTTGCTCAACCTAATGGTCCCAATTTTAAGGTGAATGGTCATCGTATCAAACATTACTTCGGAGAGGACATACCACCCATGGTTGTCCCGGATCTCCAAACTTTCCCCAAGGACGATTAAATTCGGGGATCGAGTCAAGCTCATGTGACTCGGTGAACAAAAACAAGCGCTTCATGGGAGGCACCCCATGCTTATCCATTTTCATTTTCTCTATTTTCTATTTTCTTAATAACGTGACGTGAGGGGGGCGACCCTTTGCAAACTCGTGTTTTCGTGGTTGTTTGTTTATGTTCAGGAATTTCCCCAAAGTTTGAGGACTCTCGTGCTCGTGGTTTGTCGTTCTCTCCACTCGAGTCTCATCCTTCGCTGCTCTTTCAGAAATTCACCATATCCAAAATCTTATCGACTAACGTTTATCTCTTGGCATACTTAATAAACGGCCTTAGATTTTACGTAGGATTACCTTTACCCTTAAAACATTGAGGACAATGTTTCACTATAGTCTGGGGGGTGAATCTTCGATTCGATTTGACCTGTACCATCATCTGAGCTGTTTAACTTACGCAACTCCGTTTTCCACCAAAATTTTAAATTTTTGTCACCGCTTTATTTTCAAAATAAAAAAAAAAAAAAAAAGAAAAAAAAAGTGAAAAAAAATGAAAAAAAATATATGATATGAATAATAAGATTTGACACCTTGTTTTGACTTTCCTACCGGCGAGAGTAGAAATAAATGTTCCGACTTGACAGGGCGTGTTGAGCCCTAGCTTGTATCCCTTAACCAATATAATCAAAAGATTATGGCTAAGCATCCGCGGATCTCATTATTTGGGATTTTAAATTTGCGGAGATCGAGGACTGATAGAGTTTATTTAGAAGTTTCGTGCTATACACGGATCGCATTACTGGGATTTAAAAAGCCCACGAGAGGTACTTGTGGCCTCCTTGTTCCTACAAGCTTGCACACCAATAATAATAGATCTCTAGGATTAATTAAGGGTATACGGTTTGGGCAATACTTAGTTTTTTCTCGTTCCCAACAAAATCTCTGCATATGGGGGTTTGGTACACATAGGGGTACTGCCAGTGTTACGGTGAAATAGACTATTGCATCTTGCCGGTTCGCAGCCGATGTTGTGATCTTAGTAAAGGCCGTAGGACTCGGAGTTTGGCATATGATTATGAATATCAATAATAATAGTCCAAAGCCAAATAAAAAGGCAGATGAATCCAAAGCTACAAAAAGCAGCGGATAGAAATCCAAAGTCATAATAAAGCTCTTACATCTTGGCGGCTCATAAACCGTTGACTGTAAAAGAATAAAGGACTAAGGACCAAAGTATTATTAAAGTGCTTATGATTATGCAAAAATGCCAAGCTTCGACTCCGGGGGTTTCCCTAACAAAAAGCTTCCGTTTCGGGTATCAAACATGGTATGTCTCGGTCGTAAATAAAAAGGGAGCCCCTACAAATCGTGATAAATCAGAGACCTTCATGTGGACCCGATTTCTGTATGCAGGGATTTTCGAGGGAAAGTTTGGAAACTACTTAGCGTTCAAATTTCGTGCTCTTATCGGACTAACAAATATCGAAACGAGAAAATATGAAGCAATTCATTTCTCACAAATTAAAATCTTGAGATACAAAACTTAGGACCTGGGAACAAGAGGTAATACACAATTAACTTTTGTGGGCAGTGTTAGCATCTAACTTCTGGATAAACAATGATCTCGATTTTACGCTTAGTTTGGGAGCTTGTGAAAAATCAAGGATGACGATTTTTATCCGTACGGTCTCTTCTCTGTGAGAAGTGTTTCTACTCGTTGACCCTGAAAATTATCAACAGATAAGAATTAATAATGAAAGTCAAAGCAAACTGTCACATATATAAATGAAAAAGAACAAAAATAGTAGTTGCAGTGTTATTCATGAGGCAGCCTTAAGGTGTCCAAAGGCCTGTCTTAAAGACAGGCTAGCTTAGTGAAACCCCCTCTGTTTGAGCTGAGGGGGTATTGGCATTGTAAGTTCCATGTGTACTGTTTCATCATATTAGCTTATTAAGTTTTAGATCTGATTTACTTATTGTTAATTATTGCTTATTCTGTCTGAATTCTGCTTGTTACTTGTTGTTTTGTCATAGTTGATAGATTTGAGATATGAGAAAAATGAACGAAAACAAAGCAAAACCGACAAAAACGAGCACGAGAATGAAAAAAGGTCAAAAGCCGGAGCCGGGGAAGCAAAATGATCAAGGAAAGCTCAAATTATCAATTTAAGTCCTCAGAGATTCTTAAAGTTACAAGAAAAGTCCGTGGACAAAGTTTTGAGAAATTGGCAACATCAATCCCTGCAGTTTCAAATCTTGGCAAATATGGTCCTTTAATGAATTTTAGAAGAAAATCATCAGTGGTCCTCCAATATTCAGGAAATTACAATTTATACCCTTGGATAGAAGTTTGGTATAATTACAGAATTGATCCCTGGAATTTCAGAGTTTACACAATAGGTCCTTGTGATTTTTACTACTCCTAAATCCAAAATTAATACAACCGGATCCACATATACACTTGGCCCAAAGAAAACAAAAGCCCAACCCCCTAAGATCCTTTACCCGGCCTGCTACTAATACCCAAGTCAAAACCACCCACAACCCGGTCAACGCCCACGTTTAATAATAAAAACCCCCCAATTCCATTTCCCGCCCCCCAAAATTAATTTACCCAGAAAAAGTTTACTGTGGCATGAACCCTAATATTCACCACACGCCCAATTACCCTTTCCAAGTAATAATTACCCAATCATCAAGCTTCTAGAAGGTGTCAGTAAGTCAGGGAATGTCAGAAGATGGGGTACGTGGACCAATAGGAATGCTCACGCAGGATCAGTCTACATCCATCAATCAATCCAAAGGCTGATATTAAAACTCGGGGACCAAGGAGAGATCAAGGGCTCATAATCGTCTAAACAAACACAAAAGTGGCGCGGATCAGTGACATGGCAATCCAGAAGCATCCTCCAAGCTCTCCTCAGCAACTATATATACCCCCCTTCTTCACTCATTAGAATGTGTAGGTTTTGTTATAATTTTAGTTTTCTGTTTTAAAAGCTTTATTGTAATTTTCAATTTCCAAATATATTGTACTCTTTTCATTGCTATTAATAGAATTCAAGTTTATTTTAAATTTTAGCTTATTGTCTCTTTAATCTTCTTATTATTGCTTATTAATACTGCTTTTTAGTTTTAATTAATATTAGTCAAATTACTTTCCAATTCAGTTTATCAAATATATATATATATATATATATATATATATATATATATATATATATATATATATATATATATATATAGTTTAAATTTCAATTTAAGTTTCATTGAGAGTATTTGTTGTTTCATTTAAATCAGATTCATAAAAAGTTTTTATAAGTTTTACTTTGCCCTTTTATTCTCAAAAACATCAAAAAGAAACAAAAGTCAAAGGTGGTCAACTGTATCAGCTTATTAATAAGCTGAGCTTATATTGGAGTTGAGGCAGCCTTAAAGTGTCCAAAGGCCTGTCTTTTAGTGAAACCCCCTCTGTTTGAGCTGAGGGGGTATTGGCATTGTAAGTTCCATGTGTACTGTTTCATCATATTAGCTTATTAAGTTTTAGATCTGATTTACTTATTGTTAATTATTGCTTATTCTGTCTGAATTCTGCTTGTTACTTGTTGTTTTGTCATAGTTGATAGATTTGAGATATGAGAAAAATGAACGAAAACAAAGCAAAACCGACAAAAACGAGCACGAGAATGGAAAAAGGTCAAAAGCCGGAGCCGGGGAAGCAAAATGATCAAGGAAAGCTCAAATTATCAATTTAAGTCCTCAGATATTCTTAAAGTTACAAGAAAAGTCCGTGGACAAAGTTTTGAGAAATTGGCAACATCAGTCCCTGCAGTTTTAAATCTTGGCAAATATGGTCCTTTATTGAATTTTTGAAGAAAATCATCAGTGGTCCTCCAATATTCAGGAAATTACAATTTATACCCTTGGATAGAAGTTTGGTATAATTACAGAATTGATCCCTGGAATTTCAGAGTTTAAACAATAGGTCCTTGTGATTTTTACTACTCCTAAATCCAAAATTAATACAACCGGATCCACATATACACTTGGCCCAAAGAAAACAAAAGCCCAACCCCCTAAGATCCTTTACCCGGCCTGCTACTAATACCCAAGTCAAAACCACCCACAACCCGGTCAACGCCCACGTTTAATAATAAAAACCCCCCAATTCCATTTCCCGCCCCCCAAAATTAATTTACCCAGAAAAAGTTTACTGTGGCATGAACCCTAATATTCACCACACGCCCAATTACCCTTTCCAAGTAATAATTACCCAATCATCAAGCTTCTAGAAGGTGTCAGTAAGTCAGGGAATGTTAGAAGATGAGGTACGTGGACCAATAGGAATGCTCACGCAGGATCAGTCTACATCCATCAATCAATCCAAAGGCTGATATTAAAACTCGGGGACCAAGGAGAGATCAAGGGCTCATAATCGTCTAAACAAACACAAAAGTGGCGCGGATCAGTGACATGGCAATCCAGAAGCATCCTCCAAGCTCTCCTCAGCAACTATATATACCCCCCTTCTTCACTCATTAGAATGTGTAGGTTTTGTTATAATTTTAGTTTTCTGTTTTAAAAGCTTTATTGTAATTTTCAATTTCCAAATATATTGTACTCTTTTCATTCCTATTAATAGAATTCAAGTTTATTTTAAATTTTAGCTTATTGTCTCTTTAATCTTCTTATTATTGCTTATTAATACTGCTTTTTAGTTTTAATTAATATTAGTCAAATTACTTTCCAATTCAGTTTATCAATATATATATATATATATATATATATATATATATATATATATATATATATATATATATATATATATATATATATATATATATATATATATATATATATATATATATAGTTTAAATTTCAATTTAAGTTTCATTGAGAGTATTTGTTGTTTCATTTAAATCAGATTCATAAAAAGTTTTTATAAGTTTTACTTTGCCCTTTTATTCTCAAAAACATCAAAAAGAAACAAAAGTCAAAGGTGGTCAACTGTATCAGCTTATTAATAAGCTGAGCTTATATTGGAGTTGAGGCAGCCTTAAGGTGTCCAAAGGCCTGTCTTAAAGACAGGCTAGCTTAGTGAAACCCCCTCTGTTTGAGCTGAGGAGGTATTGGCATTGTAAGTTCCATGTGTACTGTTTCATCATATTAGCTTATTAAGTTTTAGATCTGATTTACTTATTGTTAATTATTGCTTATTCTGTCTGAATTCTGCTTGTTACTTGTTGTTTTGTCATAGTTGATAGATTTGAGTTTGATATTTACTATTCCATTACTGTTTCATTCATTAACTGTCATAATCTGTGGATCTGTTTCTTTTCTGAGTGATTTGTGGATCTGAGATCTATTTTCTGAGTTCATTAGTGTTAAGTAAATCATATTCAGTTCTGAGTTTGAAGGTTGGATCAGTATTGAATTGGATTTGGGAAAGCATTTGAGATTAGACAGCCTTAAGGAGTGTTTAGCTTTGAGGTGCTTTGAGGGTTGATATTGGTTTGAGTCTTATCAGTTAGTATAGGTTAGTCACTTAGGTTGCATATTAGCTTAGTTAAACATAATTTTCAGTTAGTCAGCACTTAAAAGTCAATATCATTTGATTTCTCCTTCAATTTGCATAACAGATTAGATCTAGGTTTCCATATCATAACATTTGTAGCATTTAGTTGTGGAAGTTACTTTATTCACTCATATTTTAGGTTTTTACAACATTCTCAGTTAAAAATTAGCAATCTAAATTTCATTTTGGTCAAAGCTTTTGTCAAAATCATAAAGTCAAACATATTTGAACTCAGTTTTTTGGACAGAATTTTGGAAGCCTTTTTAGGATTCAATTTAGATTGGAAAAACATTTGGTTTGTGGATTTTAAAAGTTTAGCAGTTAGACAATCATTATCAAAAAGAAAATTTTGGTTTGGAGCTTATTTGCTTATCTGAAAAGCTAAAGGAAGTTGACTGTTTGGACTTTCAAGTACCCTGCACCTTAATTTTTGACCAAGTTTCAAGGTAGTTTTGGGGTGGTATATTGGATTTTAATTCATTGCCCTTGGTGAATTTGCAATCTCTGCTGGTTAGTCAGTAGTTTGAACCCACAAGTTTGCTATTCTCAGCTTAGTTACTAACCTTAAGTACTTATTCAAGTTGGGTAATTGGAACTAAGGTCTGCCCATTAAGATCAAGGCTGCTATTACTTTCCATTGATAATAATCTAAGTTTTGTGATTCCTTCCAGTCACTTTGTGTCCCTAGTTGTTCATTTCATTGAGATCTTACCATTTGTTTGTACTGCTTAGCTTATTGCTTATTCTCATTTGCTTACTTGACCTATTTTGAACCCTATCTGTGTTTCTAAGTTGTATTTGGCCTGAGTTCTGTTTCATTAAGCTTTTATAAGTTCAAAAATCAATTGGTCAAAGTTTCAGGTCAATTGGTCAAACATTGCTTATCAATAAGCACTCTCAAATAAGCTGTTTTGAGCCATTTAGCACTTCCAGTGCTTATTTTCAACTTTTTATATTTTTCCTAGCTTTAAAATATTATTTTAGATTTTCCCTGAAATTTTCATATTTTTCTGAGTTAATTTGCTATTTTTTCCTATTTAATTTTCATTTTTAATCATTTTTTAATTACTGAAAAATACAAAAAATCAGAAAAACCACAGAAAAATCCAAAAAAATATTAGAAAATTATTTTTAGTTATTTTAGAATTTTAGAAATTTATTTTGCATTTTTCTCAATTTATTTACATTTTCTTTTAATTTTTAATTAGTTAAATTAGTTTTTAATTCATAAAAAATAAACAAAAAGTCAAAAAAATTATTTTTCTTTTTCTCAAAATTTTATTTTATCATTTTTAATTTTTGAAATTTATTTCCAAGTCCGTAGGAGTAGCGTAGCGTAAAAGTCGCGTTTTATTTCGTACGTTAACGTTTATTTTCCGTTTTAGCTTACGTTTTCGTTTCTACGTTACGTTTCTAGTTGCCTTACTTGAATTACGTGTTTAGTTGATTATTTGTGCTTCATTTACTATTTCATTAGTATAATCTCATTCAAATCACTTTTTACCACTTTCACGACACGTTTCACGAATCGGGAATTCGAAATTCCATTCATCCTTCACACGGACTACGACCTCGGGTTATCCGTATTTCTTTGCGGATCTCTTGAGTAATACTATACTATATATAACTTTGATTTTCACGAATCAGTCACCAGTAAACTTATAAAAATACGATAGCGTTTTTAATACAAATAATTATTTTGGTCTATGATTTGAGAGACATCACTGCTGATATTTTGGTTGTTGGTTGGTTCCCATTTGATTGGTATCATGCCATGATTGTTGAGAAATACTTATTTTAACATGTTACCTAGCTAGCTAGCTCGTTCATTTCGACTTGTAATACCAAATACATTAGTTAGTACTATACATGTTCGATAGAATGGTATATATGGCATAATCTTTGCTTTGCGGAAAAAGGATTTGCTTATCTAGTAACGACCACGAATGAAGATGTCCTTCGATAACTTACTTGCTAAAAAGAAGTTAATAACAAACCAACTAATTTAAGTTTTTTTTTTTTTTTTTTAAATGCTAAAGCACTTGTTATCATTTTCTGGAAGAAGTTATACTTATTCATCAATTATAGTTGTGGAGTTGGATTTTAACTACAGTTGTAAACCTGTTCCTTTTAGAAGATCCAATATGAATATATGATGGTGTCCTGGCCTCCAATTTCATTAAGAAAAGACCCCATATCATAAAAGGAATCTTTGATCTAGACGTTATATTTTGTCAAAATATTGATAATTACATTGACAATGATATATGAATTTGACCTTTCTTTTACTATAGATCATGTCGAAAGGTTGAGAAAGTACACAAAGTAACCCTGTGCATGTTCTGATATTCGAAAGATTACTTAATACCATAAGTTGGAGTATATGTTTCAATTTCAATCATATATTTAGGTATGATCAATTGCTGATCGAAAAAAATAGTCGCGTGGAGATAGGCAAGCATACAAAGTATGTCGATTTGATTTTGCTTAAACAAGTTTATAATTTTCCATTTGTTTTTATAATTATGGCTCAGTTTGATTAACTTCTGGATATTGATGCTCTTTGTGCTTACTAGTTAAACTCTAATCTATCTGATTTGCTAAAAATTTTGTATAATTTGTAATATTGTTTACTGTTAGGATCAAGAATATCACAGGTTTATTCATAAGTGATACATATAAATCAATATATAACTCATATTTGTCATAGAACCAATGAACCAATAATAGCCACTCATTTTTATTTTTCATATTTTTTTTAAAACAACATATCTTGTAAACGGTAAATCTTCAAGCTACAAAAAAATATCATCGCGACGAGAATTAAATCATCTTTCTATAGATATGCATTGTTATATACTTTCGACGAACTTCATTTTTTCGACGAACTTTTTTTTTTAAATTTTCGCCCAGAAAAATCATATATGATTCGTAAAAATCACATATGATTTGATTTTTACAAATCACATATGATTCTAATCATATGTGATTTGTAAAAATCATATATGATTCGTAAGAATCATATATGATTTATACAAATCATATATGATTTTTCTGGGCGGAAATTTTGAAAAAAAAAAGTTTATCGAAAAAAAAAATTCGTCGAAAGTATATAACAATGCACGTATATAGAAAGATAATTTAATTCTTGTCGCGATGGTATTTTTTTTTGTCGCGTAACGATTTACGGTTTGCGAAATATTTAATTTTTTTTTAAAAAAGGTGAAAGTTTATTTTTTTTATTTTGATATAAAAATAAGTGGATAAAATTGCTTGATTGTTTTATGGTAAAAATTGGTTATGCACGGATCTTTTGTCATACTGTAAAAGTAATAAACAGTACTCAAATCGGACACATACTATTAAGAGCCCAAACATCAGGAAATCAAGGTCCTTAAGATATTGGGCTTCCACTGGTTTATCCATGGATCTATAAATAATACCTCATAATGCATTTGTACTATTGTATATCAACGAATTAAAATTAGAGAAAACTAGATTGGCAACGGACGCCGCGTTGCAGGCGTGCCTGTTTATTTTGTCAAATATATACAACTTATCCATCCTGTACTCCAGCTTGCTATTAATGAATTGTCCATGTCAAAAAGACCTTAGTATGCTTTCATGATAATATAACATGAAAGCTATAATGCAGTTTCGTTATTAATGAATTGTTTATAATAATATAACATGAACTGCATTTTGCTATAATGCAGTATAGCTTTCATGGACAAATAAAATTCCCATGTGATATATACAACTTACCCACTTCACACATAAAAGTCCCAGTATAGCTATAATGCAGTATAGCTTCTTTCATGTTATATTATCATGAACTGCATTTTGCTGATGTGTTTGGTCGCTCAATGGGTTAGTCAAAAATTATAGCTTTCATGAACTGCATTTTGCTAAAAAAGACGCAAATGTGTCTTACACCTCCTAATGTCCATGTCGGGTATAAAATAGCAAAATCCAACCAGACGATCAAACTTTCAAATTTAAATATTAGAATTAAACACACCTGAGAAACTTTTAGCAGGTCTCCAAACCTATGTCGGGTCAACGATACACTTTTTTTTTACCAAACCAAACAGTTCATTTTAGAGATACATAACACAGAACAGGCTAGAAATTGCAAGATACACGCTAATATTATATCGCATCAGATTGAATCAATTTTGACATACGAAAATTAGCTTATTTTACGTTGCTCACCCGATCACATGGTACCTCACTTTCAGGCTTCCTTTTGTATCTTGTTGGATTCTTGCATAAACATGTAACAGCCGGATCTGCAAACAACATAAAACTGATAAGAATGAGTTGCGTTTTATGACAGGTTACAGTTATAGAGTTTTGTGAACGATGAGAAATTAGCCAATTACCTGTTAAGAGGCACTTCTTTATCCCAAACGGACTCATTTGAACCCCATTTCAGTACCCGAAGCCACCCTACTCATCTCCTAAACCCACCTGTTTCATCCCTCATTTCAGAGCCCGAGCAAGCGTTTTTCAGGCCTGGTTTCAGTACCAAAACCCGCCTAACTCAGCCCCCACGTCAGCACCCAACCGTACCTACTTCAGCCCCGTTTCAGCCTAAAAACCCACACACTTCAGCTCGTAAACACACCTGTTTCAGCATCTAAACACACCCATTTCATCTCCTGTTTGAGCACCCAAACTCACCTGTTCCAGCTTCCAATTCAGCGTCCAAACTGAGACCCACTTGAGCTCCCAAACCGACCTGTTCCAGCTTTCGTTTCAGCAGTACATGATATAAAGTTATAACAGAACTTACGCGCTTTAAATTTTTATATATTGGCTCTTTGCTAAATCCCGTTGGAAACAAACCATCTTCAAGCTTACGCACTCGCCTCTGGTGTTACTTGATAATCCTTACACTGCCACTGCAACAAATACAAACTTATGATGCTTCTTATTGAATGCTCGTATCAGTTGCTTATACTGTTAGCATAATAGGTTACAAATTACCTTTAAATAAGCCCCTGGTCGGGCTTGGTCTGCTGCAACAAAGACAAAATGTTGTTTCAGTATGTAGAATGAACAAATCTCATATGCAGGATACTATTAAAGACACATAAAAAGATACAAATTTATATGATTGGATTACATATGACCAAAAAATGGTACCTGTAATATCATGAGCCACAGGCATGGACATTGCTGGACCTTCAGCTATTGAGTGTAAGGTTTGGATAACATGTGGTGTAGTTAGTGGGCTTGCAAGTTTCCAAAGAAATACCTGGATCTCTTATCATTCCACATTTGTTACTTCGGCTGGAACAAAACAATAGTCTCATTTCAATATGTAACATAAACATACATTATAAATGTAAATAGAAACATCGATGAAGCAGACAATTGCTAATCGTAATTACTATTAATGAAAAGTACTGATACTTACATGTAAATGATATGTTTACGGCTTAATGAATATGGCAGACATGAACCCGTAGAATTCATCATGCCCCAAAGACACCCATTTCGGCCCTGTTTGACCGTCAAAACCCACTGATTTCAGGTCCCAACTGTACCTACTGCAGGCCTCGTATCAGCACGCAAACGTTCTGTCTATTCAACTCCATAAACTGAGTGACTTGCAATGACGATAACTTGCCTTCTCGTAACAAACAGCCTCACACTTCCTGCATAATTCATCACATAAATTAGCTAATCAACTTCATATAAAAACACCATGTTAAGATCAGTGGATAAATAGAAGTGTACAGTAGTAACTTAAAACTTACACCACCTTTCCCCGAGCGTTCATTCTTTCTTTTCCTCATCCTATGACATAACAATTGTACTTTTTCTTAACTCCTAGTGAAAGTGACTGTTGCTTGGAATCGCAATGGAGTCTGTGGATAAAAAATGTCAAAATGAAACAACGTGAGTGTAATGCCATTTCGAAGGATTGGTTTGGCAGGAATTTTACCATGATCTATAACGGGAAGCTTTTCAGGTGAAGAAACTGCAGAAGCAAGAAATACCAATTAGCGTCCTCAAAGAAAAAATAAAAGGTATCTAAGATATCTATTAAGCAACGGCACACGTGTTACATAGCTTTTGATACCGGCACATTAGCCCTCTTGAAACCGCTGGTTTCTGGTACAATGCTCAACAGCAATCACAACAGTTGGTGCCATATTCTTTGTGAATACCTGCAGCCAGGTTGAAAAAACACGTGCTCATAAGCACTTCAGAACTTAGTAAAATATTTCTTAAACATTCAAATTGCACCTGAAACAACTATAGATTCAACATGAGATACATCTGAAAAACATGTTTTTAACAATAACGTACCAAGAGGTTGTTCATAGTTGCTTATTTTTTCTACTTATTTTGGAGCGAAAGTGCTTATAAGGCTTGTCTTACTCCTTCGTGCCTTTTTTATCTTTTCGTCACATTCTTGCATATAATAAGAAAATCCAAACACTAATTCCTAAACTACTTATCCCTACGTCACTTTTCTACTTATAAGCGCATAAACTAAACATCGTATACATAAAGAAAACATTTTTACATCTACATACTGCAACAACAACATAACAATACGAAGCTTACCATGCTTCCATAACTGAATACACGCGCGCCAAACTACGGAGAATATCAACTCTAATCGAAGCCATCAATACTCATCACTCCAAAATCTTACAATCAATACCTAAATAAAACATATCAACACTAACTTCAGATCATCTAACCCCAAAGCTATTTATAATAAAAAAAAAAAAAAAAAAAAACCCAAACCTAAAAACCCAATTCAAATCCTTTAACTCCAAAAGATATTTATAAAAACACTCAACCCCAAAATTATAAGTAAACCCTTAGTTTCACCTTTTTTTCACAAATCATCAAAAACTCATAAATGATATAAATAATCAAACACAAAAAAATATAAAAACTCTATGGATAATCATAGTACCTACCTTTTGGGTATGTGTGTTTCTGGCTATGTAGATCTGTAGAAGAAAGTTTGTGTCTGTTCTTCTTTATCTGAATCGGTTGCGCCACCGTGTTGTGTATCATCTTTCTACCTTTGATCTTCATCACTGCATCTTCTTTGTAAATATGATTTTGTGGTGTGTTGAGATTGTTCCGGAATATGATAGATATGACGAGATGTTATTTTGGGTTCTTCTTTATCTTCATCCGGACAAACAGGCCAGGCTGAAAAAGGCCAAAAGGCACGGGCCAGCTAGCCCAACAATTTTGGCGGGAAACCCAGGGGATAAAACGGCGTCGCACCTGAGCTCAATTAATAATACTTATAATTACAGCAAGATACCAGAATGATGGGTTTTGGCACATTATCTATTACCGAGTATAAATTGAACTTTTTTCTATATGAGTTTAAATCAACGTAAATATCTAATGAAACAATACTAACCACTCATTTTTCCATCAAAATAAAAAAGCCCACTTTTCACCACTTTTTTAAAAATAAATTATTTTGCAAACGGTAAATCGAAAAAAATACACCATCACGACACGTGTTTTTGTATCTTTCAATACACGGGCACTTCGATATACTTTCAACCATTTTATTATTTTTGTATCTTTTGTATTTTTTTTCCAGTTACGTCTGAAAAAATCACATGTGATTTGTATCATAAATCACATGTGATTCGTGATACAATCACATGTGATTTTTTCAGATATAACTGAAAAAAAATCGAAAAAAAACTTCGTCGAAAGCATATCGAAGTGCCCGTATATAAAAAAATGATTTAATTCTAATCGCGATGATATGATTTATTTTCCGTAATTAACGGTTTGCTATATATTTAACTTTTAAAAAAAGGGTGAATGTTTTTGATTTATTTATTTATTTGATAAAAAAAAATGATGATTATGATTGGTTTATTGGATCCAAATATTAGATCTAAATTGAATTTTTCTCTATCTACTATATGTAATTATGATCCCATTTTTATTGTTCATCGGAACCAAAAATTGCATTACCTATTAAACATGCATAGTAGAAAATAAACAACTAAAGCCATGCAGAACAAACCCTAATAACAAATCTAATAATCAGAGATATAACTTAACGATAAACACATATAAGTGTGTTTAAAAAAGACTTACTTGATCCTACAATAACGCAAGCTTTTGATTCTTGACTACGACTAGCTGCGTGCACAGAGTCACCTTCTTCTTTCTTCTTAATGGTTGATTGATCCCCTTTTTGGTTTATTGGGGAAAATCACAACGTTGGTTGCATCGGTATCCACGGTACTACACAGGTAGAACGAGAGCTAGATCCTATGCAGAGTTTGAATACGAAGTCGACCCAATCGACTTAGAGATCTACCTAGTCGATTATAAAGGGTTTCAACTGAATGGAGGAGAGGGGAACAAGTAAATTCGGTTATGGTTTAGGAGGAGGTTAATGTGATCTAGTTTAGGATCTTGGTAGTTATAGGGTACCAAAAATTATTTCTAACACAACTAGAACTCCCTATAACTATCCCTAAGTATATAAATTTGTCAATTTGTCAAACTTAATTCCTCCTACCATTATCGGCCGAATCCCCAAACTCTTAGGGTTTGTGGTTTTGCCTTTTATGTACTTAATATATTTATCCCAGATAAATATATACGCCCTGAATAATTACTATTTTACCCATCCATGACAATACTGTCATATCCCTATCATTTTCATTTCACCTCGTATCTCTTTTCTCATTACCATCTTGCATGTTCTATTTAGTGTGCATCGGTGTGACCCATCGACATTTCTATGAGTATCAGTTTAACAAATTGTGCAAACCAACAACAAGAGATACACTTTCACAGTACAAAGAGGTTCCTAGCAAAGCATTCACGTACATAGTGATGCGTGGATTGTGGTCTACACAAAAGTTTTACTTCTCAAGGGATTTTGAGAAGCTTACAATCCCCACTAGGCAGTGTACCTGACCGATGTAGTATAGTGAGTTGGCAAGTACCGGGGGATTGATCGTTCTCCACAGAGAATAGTGTTCGTTAGGATTGAAATTAATCTAACTAGGTCTAGAGGTAAGAGATGATTCTTTTTGTATTTTTTATATTTTATGGGAAGGAAATAAAATTCTCAGATATTGGAGGAGCGGGCGGAATTAATTGCTAGTCAACTAACCCAAATAACTACTTAAACAATTACAATAAAATAACAAGAAAATAAAATATGAGAACTTCTAATGATGGGAAAAACGTGTTTACTTAGATTTCACTACTCCCTAATTATCTCTTATTGATTAATTGGTTTGTCACAATTGCATAGGTGAAGGGTTGCATTCCTTAATACCATTCGTGGGGCCGTGTACGATCTTCCCCAACTCTATAAGCTTCTGTTGAGGCAACATGATCAAGATCTCTTTATGTTTTAATGATGACAAATAAACCATCGAAACACATAAAATAACAAACGTTAGCCAAATTCCCCGGAGCCCATATCTGCTCCTGGCGCGCTACCCGCGCGTCAACGCGCGGGTGACGCGCCAGGCCACTGTATGGCTTCGGGCGAATTTTCAAAGTCGGCTTTCCCCTTACCCGACAAATGTGGATCTTTCAATACAGGTATGAATTTACTATGTGCTTAATTGAGAACACTCGAAACAAGTTTTGGGATTAGAGAGATCCAACTTTTAAAGCACCCATTTACAGGAAAATGCCAACTCATGTTTTCTAACTATCGCCTCTAGCCAAGGCTTTTCTAAACTTAGGGAGCTTATATAATTCACGTAACATCATGTGAAAGCATCCATATGCTCATATCCCGTGCTTACGTCTTCTCTAATCACGTAACGGGTTTACTCCCTTATTGGTCAAACTAAGTCAAAGGTCACTTTACGTAAACGCATCCTTTCCCACTTGGGTTATGCTTTACATCAAGGCAAAGCACTTAACTTGTTTGAACCAAGGTATTAGTTGAGAACGTCGAGTCGTGGAAAGTCACGAGATATGAAACTATGGATTCTCGACGTTGTGTTACTTGAACTTATAAGTAATTGATAACGCTCAAAATTAACATGTTTTTAGTCGCGTTATTGTTTGATTTATGAGTGGAAATTGGTCATATTTGTATATATTCGTTATTTAATCGTGGAAAAGTGTTTATACATGCAAATATAGCCAAAAGCAGGTAAAAATGATTAAAAGATGAAGAAATGAAGTGGACATGCATTTTTTGAGAGTTTCAAGAGGATCAAGGAAGAAAGAAACGTTGCAGGGACAAAAGGATTTGATAAAGAAAGGTTGTCTACACGAAATTATCAAGGAAATATCAAGTTCTAATGGACAAAGTCATGCCACGAAGAAAGATAATGCATGCAACGTAAAACGACAAAGAAAAGACATAGAAATACGGTTCAGACAAATTCCAACCGATCGGTTGCAACCCGCAACCGGATCGCCTGGAAACGTGCCAAAGATTGACCATCCGATCGGATGGCGAGAAACCGATCGGATGGGGTTGACTGAAGTTACAAGTTTTGCATTTATTGGCGAATTTACTCCCCATAATCATGTGTGGCTGATCATTTCTGCTTATTAACTGAGGATGAACGTTTTTACTTGAAGGATAAGTGTCATTATGTTATATAATGAGCACTTAGGGCCTATAGTTACTTGTACCACCATTATCTAACTTAGTATTACACCAAATCTTGTTAGTTTATCTTATATTGCCTGAAAGTTTACTAAGTGTTGTAAAAACGTCCAGAACGTGTTGAGTTAGAGTCTCAAGCATTGGTTCGAGTGTGGAGTTGTTTACTTACGTTAGTGAGCAATTGGAGGAGTGTGGTTGCTATAGTTTTACAAGTTTATTCATTGTAATTCTCAAGACTAGGTACACCTTGATATTTATAATGAACAATTGTTACTTTAAGTTTTATGAAAGTTTTCTTATTTACTTGTGTTTTAATATGATTGCTATGGAGTAATTTGTGATATACTTGTGTATATGATGTGGTTGGTTAATGGAGTATTATTTTATGAAAAGGTGATGCATGAAAACATATCTATTTTATGAGTTTGTTGAAATAACATCTTTTCTATCTTAATTTGTCGGTAAAAACAATTTCTTGAAAAATAGGTCCAAAAGGAATTTCAACTTGTTTTTATTCCAAAATATTAATACACCAAATTAGTATGGAATAGGATGCTTGACAACCATCTTATTTACTTGTTAAAATAGATTTGAGACGATTTCATCACGAAAAAGGACCGAAAGGATTCGTAGGAATTCATAAGAAAAGAATTGATTTTCTAAACAACCATGTGTTTATAGGATTGTCATACTAATTTGATATGTCCGAAAGGAGTCATTTAGGTGATAGAATTCTTAGTAGTAGTGAAAACGTGACATACATCACAGATTATATAACTACTCATTTTTAGTTGCGCATCATAACAAGTTTTACACCAAACTTTGTACTCAAATTGTTACAATACTCTTAATTACCAATCAAGGAATTATACACAAGTATATGTTTAGTTTTTATTGAGTTTCTTTTAAATTAAGATTTTACGTAAATTTGGATTGACAACCCTTATTTAACAAACGTTTTTCTTATTACTAAAACAACCAAATCCCTTGGGACGATCTCGACTTACCCACCTTTATTAAACTGGACGAGTATACTTGCTCGTATGTACTAGATAATAATCGGATAAATCATGTTTATAAATTTTAAAACTTGTACTAATAAAACGCACATCAAGTTTTTGGCGCCGTTGTCGGGGATTTGATTAATTTTCTTAGTTTTTAGTAATAAAATTGTTTGTAATTTGTGAAATTTTAAAGTTTTTAGAGTAAAAAAAAAAAGTTGGTTTTTGACCAACCGAATCGGATGGATATCCATCCGATCGGTTGGTGGTCTCGGTAAATTTTATAGGATTCTGTTTTTAGTAATTAATTTTTATTTTTCTGTTTTTAGTTAATTAGTTTTAATAATTATATAATTAATGTTAGTTATTAATAGTTTTAAGTTGCAATTATAAGTCATTTTAATGTTTTAGTAGTTTTAATTTTAATTAATGATTTAGTAATTTTAAAGACACCTTAGTTAATGCTTTCATTGTTTTTAATTTTATAATTATTGTTTTATTAAATATTAGTTTAAAAAAAAAATTAAGTGCAGAAAACTCCAACCGATCCGGTTGCGGGTTCCAACCGATCGGTTGGAGGTGGTCATTTGTGCCAACCGATTCGGATGGGTTTCAAACCGATCGGTTGGGCGTCTTGGTAAAATTTTAGACATTTTAATTTCTAGTTTATTTTCAATTCTTAGTGTTTTATTTAGTTAATTTACTTGTTCTTATTTCATATTAAGAGTTATTTGATTATAACTAACCCTCATGCTAATGATTTGAATTTTTTTTTTTATGGTTTTGTTATAGTTAGTAAGTGCTTAAGTTGAAATGGAGAGTTTGAGTTAGATTTCTGCGTATTTGAAAGACTTGGAAGATATGTTCAAGGATTCCGGTGATTCATTGGAAAAGTTGGAGAACATGTTAGAAAAAGCTAAGTTGGATTTAGAAGGAGAAGAGGTTGTTGGTGACAATATTTCTTATTTGCCACATGAAATGTGTTACCCAAAGAAGGAGAACGAGAGAAAAGTTGGTGTTTTCATTAGAGCACCACCTAAGGAATATGATGCTCCACACATGAGGTATTCTACACCTTGTGCGGTGGAAGGAGCACTAGAACAAAAACTGGATTTGGCTACACCCAATAAGTGTGACGAAATACATATAGTCACACATGAATTTTCGAGTGTGTGTGACTAAAGGTCGCGTGACCATAGGGTACCTATGGTCACATGTTCGAGTTCTTTTTAGTCTCGATTACAAAACAGTAACCAACACCTAAATATGTGTGACTAATTTGGTACAAAATTCGTTGGATTAAGCAGTATTAGTGACCATAAACATTGTATAGTCACACAAAACATGTTATTTTTATATATTTAGTCACATACAATTAAGCATAAAGTGGCTAAAAGTGTGAATAAGTGTGACCATATAAATGTGTGTTTTGTGTGACTATTGATC
The DNA here is from genome assembly GCA_030686995.1 of Artemisia argyi. Taxonomy (NCBI): domain Eukaryota; kingdom Viridiplantae; phylum Streptophyta; class Magnoliopsida; order Asterales; family Asteraceae; genus Artemisia; species Artemisia argyi. The sequence goes on from CM060676.1 coordinate 51,360,122, forward strand.
ATCCAATAGCCACATGAATTGTATGTTTGTGTGGCCTTTTGTATTATATAGTCACACAAAGCATGTTACTTTTTGGTATTTAGTCACATACAATTAGGCATAAAGTGGTAAAAAGTGTGAATATGTGTGACCATATGGTGTTTAAAGTGAAAAAATGTGTGTTTTGTGTGACTATTGATCATCTAATGGCCACATGAAGTGTATGTTTGTGTGGCCTTTTGTAACATTTAGTCACACAAAGCATGTTACTTTTCGGTATTTAGTCACATACAATAAAGCATAAAGTGGCCAAAAGTGTGAATATGTGTGACCATATGGTGTTTAAAGTGAAGAAATGTGTGTTTTGTGTGACTATTGACCATCCAATGGCCACATGAATTGTATGTTTGTGTGGCCTTTTGTAACATTTAGTCACACAAAGCATGTTACTTTTTGGTATTTAGTCACATACAATTAAGCATAAAGTGGCCAAAAGTGTGAATATGTGTGACCGTATGGTGTTTAAAGTGAAGAAATGTGCGTTTTGTGTGACTATTGATCATCCAATGGCCACATGAATTGTATGTTTGTGTGGCCTTTTGTAACATTTAGTCACACAAAGCATGTTTCTTTTGGGTATTTAGTCACATACAATTAAGCATAAAGTGGCCAAAAGTGTGAATATGTGTGACCATATGGTGTTTAAAGTGAAGAAATGTGTGTTTTGTGTGACTATCGACCATCCAATGGCCACATGATTTGTATGTTTGTGTGGCCTTTTGTAACATTTAGTCACACAAAGCATGTTTGTTTTGGGTATTTAGTCACATACAATTAAGCATAAAGTGGCCAAAAGTGTGAATAAGTGTGGCCATATGATGTTTAAAGTGAAGAAATGTGTGTTTTGTGTGACTATTGACCATCCAATGGCCACATGATTTTTTTTTTTTGGGCTTTTGTAACATTTAGTCACACAAAGCATGTTTGTTTTGGGTATTTAGTCACATACAATTAAGCATAAAGTGGCCAAAAGTGTGAATATGTGTGACCATATGGTGTTTAAAGTGAAGAAATGTGTGTTTTGTGTGAATATTGATCATCCAATGGCCACATGAATTGTATGTTTGTGTGGCCTTTTGTAACATTTAGTCACACGAAGAATGTTTGTTTTGGGTATTTAGTTACATACAATTAAGCATAAAGTGGCCAAAAGTGAATATGTGTGACCATATGGTGTTTAAAGTGAAGAAATGTGTGTTTTGTGTGACTATTGATCATCCAATGGCCACATGAATTGTATGTTTGTGTGGCCTTTTGTAACATTTAGTCACACAAAGCATGTTTCTTTTAGGTATTTAGTCACATACAATTAAGCATAACGTGGCAAAAAATGTGAATAAGTGTGACCATATGGTGTTTAAAGTGAAGAAATGTGTGTTTTGTGTGACTATTGACCATCCAATGGCCACATGAATTGTATGTTTGTGTGGCCTTTGTAATATTTAGTCACACAAAGCATGTTTGTTTTGGGTATTTAGTCACATACAATTATGCATAAAGTGGCCAAAAGTGTTAATATGTGTGACCATATGGTGTTTAAAGTGAAGAAATGTGTGTTTTGTGTGACTATTGATCATCCAATGGCCACATGAATTGTATGTTTGTGTGGCCTTTTGTAACATTTAGTCACACAAAGCATGTTTCTCTTGGGTATTTAGTCACATACAATTAGGCATAAAGTGGCCAAAAGTGTGAATAAATGTGACCATATGGTGTTTAAAGTTAAGAAATGTGTGTTTTGTGTGACTATTGTTCATCCAATGGTCACATTAATTGTATGTTTGTGTGGTCTTTTGTAACATTTAGTCACACAAAGCATGTTTCTTTTGGGTATTTAGTCACATACTATTAGGCATAAAGTGGACAAAAGCGTTGATATGTGTGACCATATGGTGTTTAAAGTGATGAAATGTATGTTTTGTGTGACTATTATTCATCCAATGGTCACATGAATATTTGTTTTGTGTAGCCTATTGTAATATTTAGTCACACAAAGCATTAAGCAAATAGTGACCAAAAGTGCTAATAATTGTGACTATATGCATCTTTTAGTCACATATAAGAAATCAATATATATAAAAACAAATTCAAATATATATATTAAAACGAATTCAAATACAATAATATTGGAATCAATATATATAAAAATGAATTCAAATACAATAAAATTCTCAATAATTTAACGACTTCTGAATCTTGATCTTCTTAGCTTCCTTTGATATGGCATCAATGGAGACGTAGTTTCTGCGCTTCGTTGGTAATTTAGGTGCAACTTTGTTCTCACCAATCATTTGTATGGTACTTGGTGGTGTACTTGCGTGTAGGAAGCAAAAGCCGGGTGTATCAAACACTGAAATTAAAATGATGAATTATATATATATATATATATATATATATATATATATATATATATATATATTTTGATAAAACACATGCATGTATGTACCTTTTCATCGAAAACCACTTGATCCTTTGGCCATGCATAAAAACCACCAACTGCATCCTTAACTATTTTGAAACCGTTACTTCCTACATCCGGGATGCAAGCTGCATCCACTAAAGATTTTTGAATAGACACCTTGTAGCAATCCTTTGATTAAATATGAAGAATTATATATATGTAGGTTGATTTTCTTTGAAGTTCATGAGCATCACTAAATCCATCTGAGCAGTATTAACACAAACATGAGCAACATTAATTCAAACAACATCAAAAAGACTTTTAATCCCAACAATGAACATAATAATAAAATTTACAATCAAACTTACAAGTTTTTCTCTCATTGATCTAATCTCATCATCCGGATATAAGCCTTGTAAATGTAGGCCGCTGCATATCAACAATAACCACATCAAGATGAGAGGAGAACCAGAACATGTCAAAGCATACAACATAACAAAACTAGATGAGCATACCTTAATAACCAAAATTGCACATACTTCTGTTGATTTTATGAGTCGTAAAACACATATGCACACCGTCTATTTATTTTATATCAACAACAAAACACATATGGACCATTCCATTGATTTTATATCAACCTTCAAACATATATGCACACAATTCTATTTATTTTATATCAGATACAAAACAAATATGCACCATTACAATAATATTATATACTTCTACCAAATGTCAAACAATCATATACTTCGAGTAAAAGATGAGAAAAAAATGTACTCAATATTTGTTAATTGTATCTTTATTCGAGTAACATGTGTGTGTTCCTCATGTATGCAATAAACCACACCTGTTAACACCACAAAATAATCTTCTAAATAGAAAAACATTCAAACAAAAGCAACAAGCCAACAAGTAACAGTTAAAACAAAGATGTCAAATGATAAATTTATTGAGTTACAAGTTTAACAAAACAACACATAGTCAAAATAAATTATAGACAAAATATGTTAACATTCTTTTAGATCTTAGTGAGTAAATATTAATAATTTATTATTGAGAAAAACATATTAATAAATTGATTTGTGTTTATGAACTCGTACAGTTATCAAATCTTAGGTTAGCATGATAATTTCAATCATTGAAGAATGCCTTAAAAAGTCATACTGTTATATACGGAGTACTTTACACCTATGCACTAACAATTAGCAAACACATATGCACTAACAATTTACCAATACTTATAAACCATAAACACGTATGTTGTTCTTCTATTTTTTTAATTTCGCTTAAACAACAATCAATAACTATTGTTCCCGTTTTAATTCCATTTGATAATAACTACGAAAAAAATAATAATCCAAACCTGGATCTAATTCGAAAAAACAGGGATAACACCATCTTCGAGATTGTTGCTCGTCATTTTGAGGATAGAAGAATCACATGAGAAAACTAATAGATTTTATTGTGGGATGTTAGGGGTGGCGGCTGAGACTTTGGTTGATGTGAGAGGAGGCAGTTACTAGGTTAAAAAAATGAAAGAGATGTAATTTGTGAATTGGGCAATTTCGTATCTCTCTTTTTTTTAGTTGGAAATTAAAAACATTGTATATTATGCATTTAATACTTGCACTTTGGGTATATATGAAATTAATTATAAAAGTAGGGTGATATATGAAATTAATCATTTGTGAATAAAATGAATTATGCAGTTTTTTTTAGATTGATACAAAATTACACAAACGCCCTTCCATCCTTTTTGAAATGTAACTTGATATTTAAGTTTATTAATATTATGTCATCAATATTTCTAGTCATTGATCAAAAAACAAATGGATCAAATTGTTTCTCGCAGTTCTCGCAATTATTTTGTTTCTGAAAAGAACATCACACTATATATATATATATATATATATATATATATATATATATATATATATAGAGAGAGAGAGAGAGAGAGAGAGAGAGAGACTTTCTTATGAGAACCACCTTATCTGCGTGAACTGCGGGAACCACCAAAAACATACATGCACGCCTTCAATAATTGTATTTTTCCATGTATGTCATAAAAAGAACATATATGTTTTTAAAAAAATATAGTTGTTTTAAAAAATTTGATGAGAAATTGGATATACAAAATATTTCTTTGAAGGTGTGCATAGATGTTCTTATAAGGCGTGTAACGACTATATTGCGGCCATATATAAGGTTTTTATGAAAGAAGATGAAGAGTTCATGATGATATTAAATAAAATAGGTGGATACTATGTAATTTTATGATTTTAAAGGGTGTGCACGTATATTTTTGGGTGGTTCTCGCAGATAAGGTGGTTCTCGGAAGAAAGTCCCCATATATATATATATATATATATATATATATATATATATATATATATATATATATATAATTGAAAAATAAAATAAAATTTGGGATTCACATTTACCTATAACATGTTATGCTCAACAAAGCTTTTATAGGTTTGATGTTATACTAGGCACCAGGCTATAGGCGACCATAATGAAAACTTACCGCGTTAAGGAAATATTATCCTAAGAGCAGTTCCATCAATAACGCACGAGGTGCGTTAAACTCGATTTAACGTGCGTTATTGAGGCATTAACCGATGTGAGCTCGTGCGTTATTTGTGCATTAACGGGCCAAGTGAATACACTAACATTGCGTTAAAGCTGATGAACGAACGAAAAAAAAAATTACATTTTACTCCCTTTAAACGGTAAAGTAGCCGTTGTTTTCAAAAAAAAAATTACACTTTACCCCCTCAAACGTATATAAACGGTTACATTGTTTAAAATACAAAATAAATAAATAAATAAATAAATAATCAACCTTTTTACTACAAATATAAATACCCATTCAACCCAATTCTTTTTTTTCACACTTTCACAACTCAAAATACTAACTACTACACTTCTAATAGCCAAAAAAAAAATGTCTCAAGGCAACAACGACAACTCGTTTCAAAACCTTCTCGGTGGGTGGGGGAACCCATATGCAGGTTCATCATCAAATCCGAATTGTGTTAACCCTACCCAATTCGGTATGTCGAGCGAGGAAGTTTTCCGACAACATCAAGAGTTACGGTATTGGCAAGAAAGCCAACAACGAAACTCCCTAAATACCGATTTCCAAAACCTCCAATTCACTCAACAATCACAACATTCTCAAACGGAAACAAACGAAGTTCCCGAAACACATACCTCTCCACCAAAGAAATCGAAGGGACGTATTAAACGAAAGGCCAGAAGAAACAAAGAACCAGTTGACGATGATGAAGGACATGAAGAAGGCATACATACACGTTGGCAACCAAGTGAAGAAAAATTACTTGCTACGTGTTGGGTGGCCGCTAGCGAGGATCCGCAACTCGGTCGTTCCCAATCGGGGGAAACGTTTTGGCAACGGGTTCAAAGTGAGTTCAATAAAAACAATTATCAGCAACGCGGTAAAGATATGATACAAGGGAAGTGGCGCACGTTGAACCATGCTTGCTCAAAATTCAACGCGTGTTTCAAACGTGCTCAACGCGAACAAAAAAGTGGAGAAAATGATATGGGCATCCTCACACGTGCCATAGAATATTATCGTGTGGAGAACAATTTTGCCCCGTTTAATAATGTTGTTGCTCCATAAATCCTAGTGCATCGGATGAAGTTGATGCACCTGGTCCAAATTGTTGGTTCTGTTGTGATACAGAACCAATAATTTTGTTTTCTTGATAACTCCAACAGATTTTGTTGCTAATTTGGTCCTGTACCTGTGAAACACACCCCTACAATGTGTCACTAATGGCGGCGTCTTTCTTGGCTTCATTGGTAAAAAATTAGTAAACCACAGCTTGTCTTTCCGTAAAAATGTCCTTACACTTCGCGTATCGTTGTCTCAATCGTTGTTTCTTTGCCTTTGCGAGCTCAAATTGCTTGATAACTTCGACAATAGCCTATTGTCGAGTCGCATCATCTTGATCGCATTGTTTTTTAATATATGCTTGCATTTGTTCAATGGTTTAGGGGAGACGACAAGCCATAATTTTGTGTTATTGTGTTTGAAGGTGTTTAGAGAATTGTGTGTTTATAAGTGTGTTTGAGGTTAGTATTTATAAGGATGTAAAACTGGTAAATTTTAAAAAAAAGTTTTTTTTTTTTTTTTTCAAACGGTAACATTTTATTTTTGGATGTTTGTGTGTATTAGAATTCGGTCGTAAATCCAACCTAGTTTGAGTTTCTTGGACTCGACGACCGATCGGGATCGAATCCCCACAATGGGGTCGACCGACCACGACCTAGCTTGATCGAGCCTTCAAGACCGACCACTATGACAAGACTAAGAAACCGTGGTAAAAAAAAAAAAATTGAGTTTTTTTTTCCTATTCAGGAGAATACTTTTAAAGTGTTAATTTTTGTAGCCTTTTAAATAATTACGGTAACATTTACTACTAAAATATATTTTTACTCTCCCTCCATATCATTTTCATGTTCCCGCCCCTCCCTTGAAAAATTTGATGTCCCTTCCCATTTATTTTGGATTCCCTCATCCTCTTTACTCCGTATTTCTCTTGCTCAAAAAATAAAACTCTTTACTTCTCTTTTCATTTCAAGAGATCAAAAGATCTCGTTCTACTACTTCTCGTCAATTCTTTGCGGTAGAAAAAAGAACAATCCCACCATTGATCTCCGCTAAACTACTACTGTATATTGATATCAATATCATGTTCGCGAAAAGATATCTTCCTCCAGTCATGTTTCTCGCCAGGTATATCTTATTTTGTTAAATCTACCTTGTTTAAATTTAATATAATCATTGCCTTTCTAAAAAATAAAATAAAAAAATATAATCATTAGTTTAGTTTTTGTTATGCACACTTGAACTTATTGTAATCTGCTAGTATAGATTGTTTATTAGTTTTTTTATTCCTATAATCTTGTTTATATGGTTTACATGTCTATGAGGTTAAAAATTTAGGAACGGATTATTTGTTCTACTGCTTGTTGGATTTCGCATATTTCATGCCCAATATGTGTTTGTTGTAAGTCCTGAACTAAGTCTAACCTATGTTCTAAAGTAACATGTCATGGCGATGAAGTTAACATGATCAGTAAGGTTTTATTTGCAGTTTGCTAATTCTCAAGACTCACATAATTGATTATTTAGTTTTTAACTTAATACAATGTATCTTCAATTTGGGATTTTCAGGTGATTATTTAGTTTCACCAGCATAAGGTGTTTATGTGCAGCTTGTCCCTTGAAGAAAGGAAGATAGATTCCTGATTTTGTCTTGTTTTTATTTGCTTTATCTTTATCTATTTTATATATGTGTATCTGATTGGTATTTGTGTATCTGCATGCTCTTATTGGTATAGCTCATTACTTTTTACCAAATAAAAAAACCTTCGCTTAAATTCTATATGCTTGACCAGCCCCATAATTAAATATGTTTGATAATAGTAAAACTGTAAAAGTAAATAACTAATCAAACACTGTTCAATTAAGACTATCGTATTTGATCATTAGTCGTATACCCAAAATAACCCTCAATTCCCCTAGAATTTCGTTAGTTTTGGCACTCATGTAAAATGCAACAAATGCATTTATTTCACAATGGTTGAAGTATTTGCTTCATTCACTTGAGTCTATTGTATGGTTGTAAAAGTCACTAGGCGGTACTATATGTATGACATATTCATAGACCATAAAAATATGTTTAGAAACTTAAATGCATTTGTTCAAATACTTCAAACCGAGTTCTGGTGAGTATAACCTTTTTAGGGAGTAATTGGCAACTACTCTGCCTTGTAATCCATGTTTAACAACACTGCTTTGTTGGCTGTTCTCACATGACTACATGGGTCATAATTCTCAGGGGTTGTTTACACAGGTTGGGTTCAATGACCCATCACAAGATGATGCTCCACAAACTCAGTATGGTGTGGCCCATGCCGATTCTCTTCAGACACAGGTTTCTTATTTTTTGGTCTCATTGCTACTTTGTAGCTGCTGAGCTACGAAATTTACTTCTTATTTGTTTTGAGAGTTTTCAACTGTAACACATTAAATGGGGTTACATATGAAAAATTAGCTAAAAGGGGAATGGGTCAACTTTGTTAAAACATATTGGAAGTCTGCCAAAGTCTAATTTTTAGTACATAAAACCATATAATTGTTTCATTCGATTGTTTGATTATATTTGTAACAACTTTTTTTGATCATAAAGCAATTATTTTATCTATTTTTTAATGGGGAAAAACACATGTTACGGGTCACTCGACCCGATCAGTACCACCTTGCTCTAAAGATTTGTTTCACCTTAACAATAAACACGATGTCAATTGTTGCTCAAAATCTACTTTTATGCAGAATGGTTTGCCAATTGAAGTATTTTTTTGTTACTTGCAGATTATGATGAATCCTCTATACTCCCAGCCATTTGCACACTATAACTCGCAACCTGTAAACATGCAAGCTCCTCAACATCAACAACAATCACAACAACAAACACAGCAGGGACAAAGATGATCATAGTGTTACCATCTTGTGAAGGGTTAAAGTAGGTCCTTGGATCCAGCCACTTTGTCTTTGCCTCCACTGTGTTTGACCAAACCATATCTACCTTCTACCCTTAAAATACTTTGAGGTGTGACAATGAACTCTTTATAGGATGATTCTCGACCTTCTGCAGATTATATATTGGAATTTGAACTTAAGAAGCTAGGCGTTTTTTTTTTAAAGTGTGGTTATAGGTAGGTTAAACTTCAGTGTGTGCACAAATAATATCCTAAGATTCCGATTTCTAAAGTATCAGCATTCGCAGCACTATGTTTGTCTAAGACGTGAACCTCTTGAATTATCAAGTTATGTGACTTGAAAATGAAACTGCAGTTTTACCTTTTTGGCATAACAATGCAGGAGAATCTGCAACACGGGCTTACTGATGAGAAAGGTCGAGATCAATTTGTTATTCGTTATGGATCAGACACAGAGGTCATGTGGAATGATGCAACACAAGTGAAGGATGATCCTGTTTACAAACGCCCTGTTCATCGACAGGGAGCTGCTGTTAGGGGTGATGCTTCTACATTCAACCGCCTGATGCGCTATTCTCATCCACAGGTTTTGTATGGTCATGCTTTTCTTCTTTCTTGATGACTTATTTGTGTGTTTTTTGTCATCTCTTCTGTACGCAATTTTAATATTCTGCTGTTTATAGTAGGTTAAACTCATTGATCTAGGTTTGCATCTTCTGAGTTTGTATAAAGTTGATTAAAAATAGTTTTATTCTCTAAACCATGTTTGCTAAACTATTGTTGGAGTAGCCCTCAGATGATCGTATGTTATTCTTACAGGTGAAGTTGCTCCTTGAAATGCTTGTGAAGAAATGTGGTCTTGAGGCTGTTAAGGAAGTTATGCCCGAAGAGCATATGAAGCTGCTCATGAATATAAGAAAGGTTTGTTGTGGATTAGTTTTTTGTATAATTAGATTGAACAGAACAATATGTGTTGTTATTGATAACTGTTAAAATGCAGACGAAAGAACGGAAAGAACGAAAATATGCTGCTAACACCGAGGAAACTAAATCTCGTCTATCAAAAGCAACTACATCCAGGTACGTTCTGCTATATTTCTATTAAACATAATGTGATCCCCAAACATCTTAGAAATATTGTCGACCTCATTCTAGTTACTGAAATTGAGTAACTTTTGTTATCCGAGGAACCAAGTATTTTGAAAAGTGTTCTAAAGCAAGTGTAAAATGGGCATTGATGGTGATTGGGAATACTATTTAGAATATATCATTGTAGTAAGTAGTATTAAGGATTGATAGTTTTGTTGTCTTCTCTTATAGGATGAGCAGATGGAATCATACAAAAATATTCTTTGATTTTGGCGAAGAAGAAACTGACAATGGCAATTCTGATGATATGGATACAAAGACGTTTTCTGGTCGACATAGCTTGCCGAATTCCAAAAAAATCTCTACACAGTTTTATTTTTATTTATTTTTTATTTTTTAATCTTAGAGAACGTATTCAAATGTGGCATTTTACCATCATCATGAAAGCACTGTGAAACTGGCCATTTTATCTATTCAAGTGTTGATGATTTTGTGTTAATAAAAATCCTATTTCTTTTTGCAAATAAAAAAGAAAAAGATAGAAAGAAAGAAAACCATATTTAAAGCACCGCTTGTTTTGCTTATGCCAAAATATCAGTTAAAACTTGCATGCTGCTGTTGAAGCTCTTGTGAATTATTTTGAACTACATAAATGATTATTTCCAGATCCAAGCGAGTAGGGAAGAGTTTTCCAGAAGATACATATGAGCAGTTAGATGATGAACCACTTGACTTGCTTGACCGTAAAAAGACACGACTATCTCTTAGATCATCTGATCGTCTAAAGAGGAAGCTACAGTCAGACGAAGAGCCAGAAATAGATGCTGATGGATGGCTTATAATTCAGAAGGATGGGACAACACTGAAAAGAAGTACATTGAGGAAATAATTCATTTGAAAGTGGTATTTGGGGACTTGGGGTTGCTCCAACTCGGCTTGTTTATAACTATAAATCTCGAGCTTGACTCATTTTTTGTGACAAGTAAAATGAAATAAAGCTCAAATCAAACTCGCTTTGTTAAGCATACTAGGCTCGTCTTTGGTTGTTAAATGGGAGCTCGTTTATACATAAGGCGTGTACACAACATAGATACGTATATATTTCTTATGCTTGTTTAATCTCACGGGCCTAATACATATATTTCACAAAAGGTGTAGATTGGCGGGAACACTCTGACCCCGGGTGCCTACTACATATATAATTCCCGGACTCGAGCTCAATTATTAAATGAACTCCAACTTAGGCTCGAGTTCATTTAAGCCCGGCTCGTTTCAAGCTAGGCTTGTGTGACTATTCATCATCCAATGGCCATGAATTTTATATTTGTGTGGCATTTTGTAATATTTAGTCAAACAAAGCATGCTTGTTTTGGGTATTTAGTCACATACAACTAACTATAAAGTGACGAAAAGTGTTAATAAATGTGAGCATATACTATTTAAAGTGAAGGAATGTGCATTTTGTGTGACTATTGATCATCCAATTACCACATGAATATTGTTTTTGTGTGGCCTTTGGTAACATTTAGTCACACAAAGCATGTTTTTGAGGGTGTAGTTAGTCACATACAACCTAGCATAAATTGACCAAACGTGTGAATAAGTGTTACCATATGATGTTTAAAGTGAAGGAATGTGTATCTTGTGTGGCTATTGATCATCCAATGGCCACATGAATTTTGTTTTTGTGTGGCCTTTGGTAGCATTTAGTCACACAAAGCATGAATTTGGGGGTGTATTTAGTCACATAAAAGTAAGCATAAAGTGACCAAAAGTTTGAATAAGTGTGATCATATGATGTTTAAAGTGAAGGAATGTCTATCTTGTGTGACTATTGATCATCCAATGGCCACATGAATTGTGTTTTTGTGTGGCCTTTGGTAACATTTAGTCACACAAAGCATGATTTTGGGGGTGTAGTTAGTCACATACAAGTAAGCATAAAGTGACCAAAAGTATGAATAAGTGTGACCATATGATGTTTAAAGTGAAGGAATGTGTATCTTGTGTGGCTATTGATCATCCAATGGCCACATGAATTTTGTTATTGTGTGGCCTTTGGTAACATTTAGTCACACAAAGCATGTTTTTGGAGGTGTAGTTAGTCACACACAACCTAGCATAAAGTGACCAAAAGTGTGAATAAGTGTGACCATATGATGTTTAAAGTGAAGGAATGTGTATCTTGTGTGGCTATTGATCATCCAATGGCCACATGAATTTTGTTATTGTGTGGCATTTGGTAGCATTTAGTCACACAAAGCATGATTTTGGGGGTGTAGTTAGTCACATACAAGTAAGCATAAAGTGACCAAAAGTATGAATAAGTGTGACCATATGATGTTTAAAGTGAAGGAATGTGTATCTTGTGTGGCTATTGATCATCCAATGGCCACAAGAATTTTGTTTTTGTGTGGCCTTTGGTAACATTTAGTCACACAAAACATGTTTTTGAGGGTGTAGTTAGTCACATACAACCTATCATAAAGTGACCAAAAGTGTGAATACGTGTGACCATATGATGTTTAAAGTGAAGGAATGTGTATTTTGTGTGGCTATTGATCATCCAATGGCCACATGAATTTTGTTTTTGTGTGGCCTTTGGTAACATTTAGTCACACAAAGCATGTTTTTGGGGGTGTAGTTAGTCACATACAACCTAGCATAAAGTGACCAAACGTGTGAATAAGTGTGACCATATGATGTTTAAAGTGAAGGAATGTGTATCTTGTGTGGCTATTGATCATCAAATGGCCACATGAATTTTGTTTTTGTGTGGCCTTTGGTAGCATTTAGTCACACAAAGTATGAATTTGGGGGTGTATTTAGTCACATACAAGTAAGCATAAAGTGACCAAAAGTTTGAATAAGTGTGACCATATGATGTTTATAGTGAAGGAATGTGTATCTTGTGTGACTTTTGATCATCCAATAACCACATGAATTGTGTTTTTGTGTGGCCTTTGATAACATTTAGTCACGCAAAGCATGTTTTTGAGGGTGTAGTTAGTCACATACAACCTAGCATAAAGTGACCAAAAGTGTGAATAAGTGTAACCATATGATGTTTAAAGTGAAGGAATGTGTATCTTGTGTGGTTATTGATCATCCAATGGCCACATGAACTTTGTTTTTGTGTGGCCTTTGTTAACATTTAGTCACACAAAGCATGCTTTTGGGGTATAGTTAGTCACATACAACCTAGCATAAAGTGACCAAAAATTTGAATAAGTGTGACCATATGATGTTTAAAGTGAAGGAATGTGTATTTTGTGTGACTATTTATCATCCAATGGCCACATGATTTTTGTTTTTTTGTGGCTTTTATGTTTGTTTTGGTAATTAGTCACATACAATTACTAATAAAGTGACCAACACGGTTAATAAGTGTGACCATATGGTGTATGTTTAAAATGAAGAAATGTGTATTAAGTTACGTGACCATATGTACTTGATTTTGGCTACACTTAAATAGTGTGTGACAAACGTTTAGTGTGACCATATATGACATTTGGTCATACTATTTGAAGTAAATTTGACTATGTAAATAAGCTTTTGGAAAGCTAACACAAACTAAACTTTAAACACACATATTAACTTACGTGACCATATGTACTGGATTTTGGCTACACTTAACCAATGTGTGACAAAACGTTTAGTGTGACCATATATGGCATTTGGTCACAGTGTTCAAGTGTGTGGCATATATTTGTCACTCTTTATATGTATATTGTGACTAATGTTTCAACCTTACTTTTCATTAGTCACGCGATCCAATTTGATATGTGGCTAAATAATTAGCAAAACATATCAGTCACCCTTAAATAATGTGTAACAAACTTGACTGTATGATTTAGACACACACAAAATTACGTCATGTGACTAATGCATCAAGGTTACTTGTATTTGTCACACATTCCAAATTCATATGTGGCTAAATGATCTGAAACAAAACTACCAGATACCTTTGGCCACATAACGATCGATTGTGTGGCGATAGAGTCCTTATGGTCACACAATCAAAACGTTCATGTGTGACTAATTAGTAAATGCTGTCAATTTTCGAACCTTCAGCCACACAAATATGTCAATGTGTGGCTGTTCAATTTTGACCATGTGTGACTAAATCCATGTTTTGTACTAGTGGAGTTAAAGCGTGGGATGCGGAATTGAATACGGAATATGGAGACAACTACATTTCGGAAGAAATGCTTGACAAACTTGGTTTTGTTAGGCTTGATTATGGAAGTTATGGTAAGAAGGAAGTGAAAGGAGTTAGGGTGAATATTCATGGTCACATCTTTAAAGTTGATTTTGTTGTTTTGGAGTATACTAATGAAGATGAACCGGAAGTGATCTTTGGTAGAGATTTTTTAGTGAATACTAAGTGTACTTTGGATTTTGCACTTGGGGAGTTAAGAATTAACATAAGTGATTTGGAAGAAGGGAAGAGTGTGAATGATATGCTTGTTGATGTTTGTGAAGGAATGGAATTGATGAAGGAAGGAAGGGATGAAATTTGTAAGATGGGGAAAGCTAACCGAAACAAAACACCATTGAACAAATTAACCCAACCCTCCACCCAAAAAGAAAACAAATCATCATCATCCAAAACACCACCAAATTCACCAAAAAGTACCAAACCTTTAACCAAAGAGCAAAAACAAGCTATCTTGGAGAATCTTGAAGCAAAAATTAGTGAATTGATGGAAAACAAATCGGTCATTGAGGTGTTGAGAAATTATATGGAGTATAGGAAGAAATTAGATGGAGTTATGTTGGCAAAGTCTAAATTGGAGGATAATAGTTTTGATGAAGTAGAGGAGAGAAGGATAATTGAGAATGGGCTCCCAAAGAAAATGAATGATCCCGGAAATTTTGTTTTACCGGTTAAAATTAATGGGACAACTTCGTTATATGCATTAGCCGATACGGGTTCTAGTGTGAGTATTATGCCTTATCCATTGTATCATAAGTTAGGATTAAGAGACCCTATACCTAACAATTCTAAACTCACTATGACGGATAATTCTAAGGCAAAAGCGATGGGAGAAGTAAGAAATGTGAGAGTTCAAATTGGTTATCAAGCATTCTTGGCGGATTTTCTTGTGTTGGATGTTACGGTTGATAAGGAACTACCTTTGTTGTTAGGTAGACCATTTTTAAGAACTTGTGGAGCTATAATAGATATGGGAAGAGGTACCATGACAATTGATGATGGAGTTCTTAAGAATACTTACTATCCAAAGCCTAGAGGGGGTAGTAATGGAGATGATAATGATGAGGACCAAGAGGAAGATTACCTTGGTTGCTTTGAAGTAGGAAGGGATGAAGATGGTAGGCCTAAGTTTGGTCCATGCACACCTAGTTTCTTTGATATTGAAGATGAAATGGAAAGAGCTCTAGCAATGGAGGCTTTCTTTAATCAATTTAAAAATATTTTTGTGTTTAACAAGTTGACAGATTTTCTTGGATCTTTACCGGTCCAATCGAAGAACTTGGAATGGGGTTCCGAAGGTCATAGCATTTACAAAAGAGAAGAAGGAGATGGTGATTGGCATTGCAAATTTGATATCACATGTCCTAGCGGAAGGAACTTTGCACGAACTTTCAAAACTCAAAAGACTACTAGGAAGTTGGCAAACAAGTATCGTGGAGAAGACATTCTTAGGAATGAATATTTCTATGGATGAAGAAGAATGATCACAAGAATAAAGCACATCTTGTGCTAGTTTGTTTGTTTCGTATTTTTATTTTTCATGCATTTTATTTTATGTTTTTAGGTTTTATGCATTTCATGTTTAAATGAGACTATTTATTTATCTATCTATATTTATCTATTTATCTTTTGATTTGTTTAGTTTAAGTTTTTAGTTTTTAGAGGTTAAGTTATGTTTTAGTTTTAAGATTAGAAGTAGAAGTAGATGACCAAATTTTTGGTAGACAAAGTGTGTTTGGAATACATACAAGAATAATAAGTTTTAGAAAAGAAAGAACTACTAGCACTTGTGTCAAGTTTAGTAGTGGAGGAAAAAACTTTGAAAAATCAATTTCATACCAAACCAAACGGATGTATTCACAACTGATCGGATGGAGTTGAATATATAAACCAAAATTTTCAAAAACTTAAGAAAAACACATACACACAATCCACCAAAAATTGGGGTTAAAAATTCGACCATAAGAAGTTGTTAGAAGGTTGCAGGAGTGATAATTAATCATCAATGGCATCAAGTCAAGTAAGTTATATCATTAATTTTTTTCAATTAAGTTTGAATTCGGATGATTGAAATTAGGTCACGAATTGGGTATTTTTGAATTAGTTCGAATTGAGATGTAATATTTTGGGGATAAGTGATTAGATGATAGGAGAAGGTATTGCAAAAAGAATTAGATCAATTGGTTAAGTTTTGAGTAAGAATTCATTGATTGAATTTTCGGATTGAATTGGGTATAATCTTTAGAGCTAGTTTATTTGCAATTGATGAATCCCAGAAGTTACATGATTGATAATTAGTGATGTTAGGTTATTGCATTGTTGATTAGAGCACTAATTGGAAGATGTTAGTAGATGATGTTCTTGGTTTTTATAGAATCATTAGGTTGATGATTGGAAATGTTAAGAATCATTGATAGGAGAGTTTGAATGTTAGAAGTACTCAAGAATGGAAGATTACAAGTTAGAAAGAAGTTCGGATTGATTGGGAAACGTTTAGGATGGATTGAGGATGAATGTAGTATGCAGAAACTCCAACCGAATCAGTTGCGAGTTGCTGCCGATCGGTTTGGAGTGTGCCAAAGTTGCATCCGATCGGTTGGACCTCAAACCGATCGGATGGACGCCTCGGAAAAATTTTTGACATTTTTTGAAAATGTGTTTTCTAGTTCCTAAATTGATTGGTATTAGTTCTTATACTTATATAATAACATAATTTGAGATTTATTTGAGGGAAATGTTGCAAGATTGGGACGAAATCCGATTGTTAACAAGTATTTGAAAAGGAACGAGAGGAAGAGGATCACTTTCAGTTTGAAACCGGAGTCTAATGATAATGTCAAGTTTTCTCATGTGCAAAACAAAGATGAGAAGAATGCGTATAGGGAACGTCTTTCAAAACTTCAAGAGAGGAAGATTGCTAAGCCTAGGTTGATTGATTGGGAATTGCTTGCGGAGTATGAATGTGAGGATCAATTGAGGAGCATGATGACTATGATTTATGTGTATCTTGGAGATGGAGATAGGTTTGAAGATTATTCGAAGAGCTTTTAGTATTCGTGAGGATGTTTACAAGGAATGGTGTTTGGAGTTCTTTTCTTCGTTCTACTTTGATAGAAAGGTAAATGATGTTCTTGGGGATGTTTGTGTTTGGTTTAGATTGTGTGGTCGCGAACATGCTTTATCTTTGCCAAAATTTGCAGTTGCACTTGGTTTGTATGAGGAGAGTGAGGTTAAACATAGGTTGTTTGGACAACATTTTGTAAGTTTAGCTAGAGCTAATGATCAATACACGGGTATTGATGAATATTGGAATAGAATTGGTGATCCAACTTGTCTTAGGAGAAACTCTTCTAGGATTAGGAATCCGTTGTTGAAGGTTTTACAAAAGTTGATTTCTTGGGGATTGATACATAGGAGTGGTGGACAAGACAAATGTAGTCAACCGGACCTATGGGTGATGAAGTTGTTGGAGGAAGACAAGAATGGGAATTTGGCATGGATTATTGCCGAGTATCTTTCTAAGAGAGCACCGGGGATTAAAAAACAAAGTGATGTTTGTGGAGGTCATTATGTGACCACGTTGGCTAAAAATCTTGGGTATTTTAATGATGATGAGTTGAGGAAGTGTAGAGTGAGATTGGAGAGTGAGATATGTGATACTTTTAGTTTTGGAAAAGCATTGGATAGGATTAACAAGACTTTGGGACCTTGGATCGAACCAAGTGTGGGGGCACAATCCGGAGCTTATGCGGGAGCGCCATCACAACCTCAAATGGGGAGTTTTCGGGGTAACACCCAAAGTGGTTTTGATTCAGGATAGGGTGATTGGAACCGTGAGTTAAATGCTATTGAGTGTAGGGAAGTTTGGAGAGATTCAATGCAGATGAGGAATAATTACAACTATGATTATTCCATGCCTATGATCCAACATTTGGCACAAGATGCCAATTATGAGGTACCTCCCTACAACCCACCAAATGTTCCACCATACCCTTTACCGTATTCTCCATATCCTGGACCATACCCCTACCCTTATCCTGGTTATTCACCATTTCCCGAGCCATATCCTCCATACGGTAGACTTCCCGAGTATGGTAGTTCAGGTGTTAATGTGGGTAGACCAAGTTTTAATCCTGGAGGATCAAGTTATGATGTTGGAGGTTCGTCGTCAAGAGCTGGAAAGAAAAAGAGACGAGTGGTGGACGAAGACGATGAAGAAGATGTTGATGAGGAAGAAGAGGAAAGCGAGGACGAGTTCATTCGTTCCGATGTGAGTTATTGATGGTGACGTTTGATCACATGGATTATGGTTGGTTTTAAAAACAATTATGTGTCGAACAATTTCTATTTCTATTATCTTTAACTATTTCTTGTAGGATTTATAACGTAACTTAATTTTCTATTTATTTGGTTTAGATTTTTGTTTGTATTTGTTTGGTTGTTTTGTATATTTTGCAGTTTTCTTGCAGGAGTTTTGTTACGGAAGCATATAGTTGATCAACGTTTGGAGTCGGTAAATTCATTTGTTTATTATGATTAAATATGCATGTTGCGTATTTAACTCCGGTATTTTCTAAATTTTTCCATTTTCCTTTACTTTGAAGTTATTTTTTTATTACATTGAGGACAATGCAAAACTTAAGTGTGGGGGAAGGAAGAAAATAGAAAAATTGCATAATTTTTTTTAATTTGTTTTAATTTTTAATTTTTTTCGTTTTTAGAGTCGTGAACTTTAGTAACTAGTAGTAGTTCGCCCTTCATATTTTAGTTAAAATAAGGTTGATTTCATGGTAAATAATAATGATATTTTTGGAGAATAAATTCAAGTTTTAAAGAGCAATTTGTCTCGGAATTGATAACATTTGCTAGCATAATTTTATACCCTTATTTCTTTAAATTGTGAGGATTAGTTATTTTATGAGAATAATATTTCTTATACTATTTACATATTTCATGATGAGTGTGCCGGTGGTTGTGTTAATTTTAGAACTTGTACTTGTTATGCATTACGGTTAAAATCATTTTCGAATGATACGGATATATTCATATGATAAGAGGCAAACTTAGGAATAAAACCAAATGGCCATCCGTTTACAAAATAATTTTTGCTAACCACATTGGTTAGTTACCCTCGTATTTGGAACCCATTTGTTAGCGTTTATCTTTAGCGCTAGATACCCCTAGTTTCACCCTTTGAGCCATCCTTTTCATTTTGATTAAATCCAGAAAAATACAAAAATATTTTACACTTTAAACCTTCGCCTAACCCTTGTCAAAGTCTAAATGGTGGATTGCTAGTTGCTTGGTATGTTGGATTGTTTTTGATGATTATTAGTTAGCCACACTTCACAAATCATGTGTGTGCCATTCCAAAAAAGATGAAGGTGCGCAACTTCGTGTTTTGTATTTTTTGTGGTGACGCTTATGCGAAGTGTGGGGGAGGTGTGATAAAAAAAAAAGAAAAAAAAAGAAAAAAAAGAGAATAAGTCATCGCAACTATAAGATGACAAATATAGCCAATGTGCTATATTATTATGAATAAAGAAAGTCATGAGATATGTTGTTAGCCGATGTGCTAAGTTTGAAGAATATTTTTATGGTGAATCGATGTATCAACATGTGGAAGTAGAAGAGGAGAATGATTGTAACTATTATCATTTTTGGGTTTGTGGATTATTTGAGATTAGCAACTATGGGGCTTAGACTTTGATTTTATTTTTCTTTTAAAACCAATTTCATAAATATTCTCATGCCTTATCCTTACCTTTTTGACTTAGTGTAATTATTTTGCAGGAAAGTTTATAAAACCCTTAGCCTAAACATTACAACCCGAATAAAAGACCTTTTTGATGAATTATTCTATTGTTTTGATACTTGTACAAGCCTATGGTAAGAAACATAAATCATGACTGTGCAATGAGTGATCTATTAATCGTTACACATATTGAGTGATGAGTGAATTTCAAATTATCTTCAGGAGGTGCTTAGAATTGTTATCAAGCTCTTTATTTACTTGATTGAGTTCAAATAAGATATTTGCACTATTGCCATTGAATTCAATTTTCTTTTGATTAAGACTTGCTCGAGGGCGAGCAAAGCTCAAGTGTGGGGGATTTGATAACGCTCAAAATTAACATGTTTTTAGTCGCGTTATTGTTTGATTTATGAGTGGAAATTGGTCATATTTGTATATATTTGTTACTTAATCGTGAAAAAGTGTTTATACATGCAAATATAGCCAAAAGCAGGTAAAAATGATTAAAAGATGAAGAAATGAAGTGGACATGCATTTTTGGAGAGTTTCAAGAGGATCAAGGAAGAAAGAAACGTTGCAGGGACAAAAGGATTTGATAAAGAAAGGTTGTCTACACGAAATTATCAAGGAAATATCAAGTTCTAATGGACAAAGTCATGCCACAAAGAAAAATAATGCATGCAACGTAAAACGACAAAGAAAAGACATAGAAATACGGTTCAGACAAATTCCAACCGATCTGTTGCAACCCACAACCGGATCGGCTGGAAACGTGCCAAAGATTGACCATCCGATCGGATGGCGAGAAACCGATCGGATGGGGTTGACTGAAGTTACAAGTTTTGCATTTATTGGCGAATTTACTCCCCATAATCATGTGTGGCTGATCATTTTTGCTTATTAACTGAGGATGGACGTTTTTACTTGAAGGATAAGTGTCATTATGCTATATAATGAGCACTTAGAGCCTAGAGTTACTTGTACCACCATTATCTAACTTAGTATTACACCAAATCTTGTTAGTTTATCTTATATTGCCTGAAAGTTTACTAAGTGTTGTAAAAACGTCCAGAACGTGTTGAGTTAGAGTCTCAAGCATTGGTTCGAGTGTGGAGTTGTTTACTTACGTTAGTGAGCAATTGGAGGAATGTGGTTGCTATAGTTCCACAAGTTTATTCATTGTAATTCTCAAGACTAGGTACACCTTGATATTTATAATGAACAATTGTTACTTTAAGTTTTATGAAAGTTTTCTTATTTACTTGTGTTTTAATATGATTGCTATAGAGTAATTTGTGATATACTTGTGTATATGACGTGGTTGGTTAATGGAGTATTATTTTATGAAAAAGGTGATGCATGAAAACATATCTATTTTATGAGTTTGTTGAAATAACATCTTTTCTTGCTCAATTTGTCGGTAAAAACAATTTCTTGAAAAATAGGTCCGAAAGGAATTTCAACTTGTTTTTATTCCAAAATATTAATGCACCAAATTAGTATGGAATAGGATGCTTGACAACCATCTTATTTACTTGTTAAAATAGATTTGAGACGATTTCATCACGAAAAAGGACCGAAAGGATTCGTAGGAATTCATAAGAAAAGAATTGATTTTCTAAACAACCATGTGTTTATAGGATTGTCATACTAATTTGATATGTCCGAAAGGAGTCATTTAGGTGATAGAATTCTTAGTAGTAGTGAAAACATGACATACATCATAGATTGTATAACTACTCATTTTTAGTTGCGCATCATAACAAATTTTACACCAAACTTTGTACTCAAATTGTTACAATACTCCTAATTACCAATCAAGGAATTATACACAAGTATATGTTTGGTTTTTATTGAGTTTCTTTTAAATTAAGATTTTACGTAAATTTGAATTGACAACCCTTATTTAACAAACGTTTTTCTTATTACTAAAACAACCAAATCCCTTGGGACGATCTCGACTTACCCACCTTTATTACACCGGACGAGTATACTTGCTCGTATGTGCTAGATAATAATCGGATAAATCGTGTTTATAAATTTTAAAACTTGTACTAATAAAACGTACATCAGTAACCTATGATTTTCTCAACTCATAATCTTAATTGTCTAAACTTTCTATTCTTAATGACAATTAGATTATTTCTTAATCTTCACTTAATCTCATTTTTACAAAAGACAACAAAACCAAATCTCCCACAATCCTTCCCAAAATCATTCCCAACATTCTCTTACAATATTCTCTTACACTCTCTTACAAAAGTGTACCTATGTCCCTTCACATACTCCCACACAATATTCCCTCAATCTACCAACTTCCCATACAATCCAACTCATCCCTTACACACTCTACATCTCAACCATCCATTCCCTTACAACACATCTCAACCTTCCAATTTCAATACATGGGATTTAATTTGAATCCCAAATTTGGCTCCTCTCATCCTAGCCATTGAATTCAAACTAGAACACATCTCAACCATCCATCCAATCTCTTCTCTATACCACCACATGTGTTTAATCCTCACTATACATTTCAAACCAAAACCATCTCAACCATTGATCTCTCCTTTCCCCCCAAGCAAAGCATATTCCTTTGGAATATCCTCTTTCAATCCAAACACAAGGTATCCTTGATCCTAGCCATTTATTTCAAATGAACTCATCTCAACCATCCACATTCAACACTTGCCAAATAGTTTGAAAACCAAGGGAGGCTCCCTTTGATCTCCACCATCCAATTCAAACCATTTCATCACAACCCTCCAACTTATTCTTCCCCCCAAGCATTGGAATATTCCTTGGCATATTCTTTCTCTCTTTTCTATGCCATGTGAGGTGATACACTTCTACCCCTTTGTGACAACTGGCAAAATAGGGAGCTATTTAAAAACCCGCATTACTTTAAGTTTAATGATTTTTGGAATATTTGAAAATTTATTCGCGATAAATTTGTAAACCTTGAACGCGTAATTTTGGAATTATGAATCATATGTGGAATTTATTTGAATTATTGATTGGATATGGAATATATGTCGTGATTTATTGTTGAGACGTCTTTTAGGCACTACGTTGACTCCGGCACTAGGAAAAACTGAAAAGTTTAAAATTTATGAGTTTTGATACGTTTGGATTTTATTAACGTATTTATTACGAGTTTCGGTGTAATAATATATTTAAGTTGTTATACGACAAATATAACGTGTTTTGGGGACGTTTAATATTTTTAGTAAGTTTTTACTTACGTTAAGGAGACGTTTTTATAAAATAAAGTTGATGGCAAAAGTTTGGTGTGTAAAATATAAAGGAGACAAACATGAGGGACCAAAGTGTAACATACTCTTTTATAAACCCTAAACCTAATCCTATTATCTCATTTTCATAAAAAAAATACACCAACTCCCTCCTCTCCATCTAGCAGCCGCCGACCACCTTTTTCCGGCCACCACCGCCGCACACCACTGTACACCGCCACCACCAAACTACTCCCCACACCTCCCTTGTTCTTGTGTTGTAACACACGCACCAAAAGAGACCTCCCCCACCTCGTTTGAACACCACCGTCGCCGTACATCTAATCACCACCACTTTTCTTGGTTGATTTTTGTATATCCGAGGGTAAGTATGCACGTGGTGCATCGGGTTTGTTGAAAAACGAGTTAAACTCATGATTTTCTTTATGTTTAAGGGCGGATTTGTGGAAAAGTGATGAAATAATAATGGTTATTTTTGAAAGTCTCGTAATATGACGAAGTATATATATTTTGGCTAAAATTGGTTTAGTGGTAAAGTTGGTATATATTGTGGTATTATTGTGGAGTTGTTGACGAAAGTGGTTATGGGAATCGTTTTTGATACGGTTCAATTAGTATGACGGAGATAGGATAGTCGGGTGCCGTAGTCGGACCCTATTGTTGTAGTTTGTGAAATGGGATGATTGACGGAGATGGATTTATTATGGTTGAGATTGATATTTTTACTTTGGACTTTTGGTTGTACGAGTCGAAGTCACGTTGACTTTCTAGTCAACGATTGATTTCGGCAAAACGCCTTAACACTTGGACTTGGACTTGGACAATGAGCCGAGGGTGATGACTCGGACATGTGACCATCTTTTATAACTCGATATAAATTATAATCAAACTTAATAATAAAAACTCGTAATACTATTATTAACAATATAAACGTTTATATAAATATATAAACGTGAAAACGTATATATATTTATACAAGTTGTGGAAAACTAGAAGGGGGTTGAATAGTTTTACGTCCTTTTAAAAGTTTATTACCAAAATATTTTGTAGCTTATTAAAAACTTTCGATTCGATCTCTAGTGAATTCAAATGACAACTAATATAAGCAATTCTAATGTAATAATGAAAGTATTGAAATGTAATGAACAAAAGATAGAGTTAGAAAGATCAAACCACAACACGCAAATTTATAGTGGTTCGGCTACAAGGACACCTTCCTTGCCCTACTCCACTCCCCGAGTACCACACTCGAGAGTTTTCTTCACTATGTCAACAAACTCCTTATGGTGGAGAAACCTTACACACCTTGGCTTACACGAGTTAACGACACTAAGCTAAATGTTGAGTTCTAATCGTAGCTAGAACCAATCTCACGACTTCTTGAAGGCTTCACTCCTTCTTCACAACTTCACGACTTGTTCAAGGCTTCACACCTTCTTCACACCTTCACAACTTCACACCTTCTTCAATGCACAACTAATTCACAACTACTAAACTACTTTACAACACACCTATTTTCTACACACAACAAATTTACACAACACTTTTACAAATATCTACCACAACTACAATATGAATCTAGCTATTCACAACACTACTACAATTAGATGAATGTAGAGGAGTGTTCTTCTTCTTGCACTTGAATGGATGAAGCTTTGGATCACTTGGAAATAAAGACTTATGAATTATATGATCAAAGGATTTTAGATCTAGAGAGGGAGGTTGGATCAGAAAGTTTATAGTGCAAAAAGGTGAGAAAAATGTGTAAAATGATCCAGTATTTATAAGGCCAAATTTTACTGTTTGGGAGCATGCCGGTCCCCTTAATTATAGGCCGGTCCCCTTAATCATTAAGGGGGCCGCCTAGTAAAATTAAGGGGGCCGCCCTCCTGAACGTTTGAAAAGTTTTTCTTGATAAAATTTGCCCTTTTTGGTTGGAAATTTGAAATCATATTTTTGTGGTTTAATATAGCATTACCAAAAATGATTTACAAATATATATAAAATGTTTATATCATTTTATAAGATGTTATGTCTTAAGACAAAATTTCCTTTGATCATGTAATGCATAAGATGCTTAGTTTATGCATAACTTAAGTGATATTAGATGTAGAAGTAAATATTTGTTACCAAATACTTGTTTACTTCTTAATCTTGACTTAATTTGATTTAAGTTTTGTGATTATCAAAACATAGGTTTATTGAGAGATATTAATAACCTTTTTAAGCATTATTTATATCAACAATCTCCCCCTTTTTGATGATTACAAAACTTAAACTCATTAACTCAAAAATTAATTTTTAAACAAGTATTTTAGTGAGTTTATATTTACTTCTCCCCCTTTTTGTAGAATCAAAAAGGTTTTGCCGATAATCTTTAAGTGCGAAAAAAATTGACGGGTAGAAGCTCCCCCTTGATGTGTACTCCCCCTCGTTTGGGGGCACCAAGAGAACGAACTATGGAATGCTTTGAAAAAAAATATTAGAAGCACAAGTATATGCACGCAAACATGTATAAGGTGAAAAAAAAATAAAGCATGTTTGAAAAGAAAGCATTCATATTAAATAAGTGGTTGTGTCAAGACACAACCATACAAGTAGCAATTTGAATTACAAGGAGAAAAGCTAGTTCACAAATAAGCAACTAGGAAAATACATCATCATGCAAAAAGTACATGGTCTTCATAGAGCTTGCAAGCAAAAGGGTGGTAGAGGCTTTATTTATTAAGCATATGAGATGCTTAATTAGGAGAGCATGATGGTGATGGTGAAGGAATGGGTGAGAATTATGGTGGAGGAATTATTGGAGAGGATGGTGGAGTTGGTGGTGGTGGTGGGTTGTAAGCAAATGTTCAATATATGAAAACATATATTGAATTTCATCTCTAAGGCCAAAGATGACCGTGCGGTTGTGGATGCAACAAAGACAAGTATCCCCATGGGATTCAAGTAGCCTCCAAGGCACGGGATTGGCAAAGAATGGTGGTGTAATTGGTGGAGATGAGAGATGAGCATCAAGTGGTGTTATTGGTGAAAGTGAGATGGTAAGATGGGTGGACATGGGTTCTTGTGTAGGAGGTGGTGATGATACTTGTGGTGACAAGTGTGAGTTGATGTAGTCATTGATTGATGAGGTTGAGGGTATGGAGGATGAGGAAGTTCCATGAGTGGAAGGTGTTTTAGATGGTGCATTGGGTGCACATGGGGATGAACATTTGAGTGGAGGTGATGGTGTTTTGTTGTCTTCATTTGTTATGTCAATGAAGAGTTGTTTTGGGGGGATGACCACAAGTTTTTGTTTCTTGGAGGTTTTGGAGTGTGAGGTGCTTGGTGGAGTCATGATGATTAAGATGGTGAATGATGAGATGAATAATGGTGATTTTGGAGGGAATTTATAGTATGGGAATGGTTGATTTAGGTATGTATTTGAAATGGTTGAATAAGATTCTGAAATCAGTTGGGTTAAAATGGGAAATGGTAGCTGCAACTAGAGAAAGGGTTCACAAGATGCAAAAGAAAACAGTGAATCCAGTTCCAGATGGCCGGTCCCCTTAATTGTATGCCGGCCCCCTTAATAATTAAGGGGATCGCCTAGAGAATTAAGGGGGCCGCCCATCTGGTGTTTTCCCAGACGACCAGAAACCCAAAATTTGCAGAATTTGGTGATTTTTCAAGTGTGTTTTTCCAGCAAGCTCTATTTGAAGTATATACTCTAGGAATGATTATATATATATATATATATATATATATATATATATATATATATATATATATATATATATATATATATATATATATATATATATATATATATATATATATATATATAATATCAAATTTCATGCAAGTAAACATATTCTAATCCATTTTGAAAATAAACATGGCATAACATTAAAATAGTAGCATGATAACAATTAGAATCTAAACATCATTCAAGAGATAACAAGAAATAACACAAGTATTTCCGAATAAATCGGACAAATAGCAAATCATACAAATGTCAAATAGAACCAAGTAATAACAAGTAGCAATACATCAATATCTTCTACTTCTTTTTCTTTCCAAGCATCTTCCTAAACATCTTCCCAACGGATTTGAAACCCCCTCGAAGTTATTCATGCATTTGTTGTTGACGATTGATGATAGACGTTTGACGAGTGAAGAGAAGCTCATCGGTACGTTCATGAGGAAGAGGAATTTGATACTCGGTATCATCAAGATCGGAAAGATCCTCAACAAAGGTCGTGGGGGATGGAGTACTAACACGTGAGGTGTCTTCCTCCTCATCATCATCGTCATCACGATGAGATGTAGAACCACGAGGCCTAGAGTACAAAGGAACACGAGATTTTCCTTTGTCACTACGAGGACGGTGAGTACGAACGAGAGTGAGTTGGTTCAAGGTAGGAAGGATTTGAACGTAGTAATCTCTTTGAAGATGAGGGTAATGTTCCATCACATAATGATAAAGTCGTGTGAGAAACATACCATAAGGAAGATTGGCATTTGGGGTGTTTTTGGCGGACATGATTCGATGAATGAAAAGATAAGCCAAATTGTATTGCTCTTCAGCAATAACACAATAAAGCATGTGGGCAATGCTTGCCGTGACATGATCACGGTGACCACTAGTACCGAACGCATTCTCTCGAATGAGTTCTTCCCACTTCTTCATATCTTGGCTTAGCTCTTTGAGAAGGATTTGATTGGCATGAATATCGAAATTCTTTGACTTGATTACTCGACTAGTCGTACGACGTTCTAGTTCGAGCATTCGACGAATGTCTTCAGGACTAGGAATCTCAGAATAGTAGGGGCCATCCTGAGGACGATTTCTTTCAAGAGAGGAAAGATCCCATTCATTTGAGAAAACGGCTTGGCCGTTGTATGGGATTCGAAGAATTTGACCGAATTGAACAAGATTGAGAGTGATGAATTGATTTTGAATCATGAAGGAGATGAGGATATTGCCATAGGGATCGGTTTGCACCGTCACTTGGCTATAGAAATCGAGGACAAAACGAGGAATGATTGGTTCGTTGATTTGGAGAAGACATTCGAAACGAATATTGGTGAACATTCGTTCGGTTTGATCATTTTCATAAAAAGATGGATCGACAATTCGTCCTTCGTGAATGTTTCTATTTTCAATAGGACGATAGAAACACACAACTGAAGGAGACATGCCGGGAGTAGAAGAGACATTTGTAATGTATTGTTTGGTTTTGGATACATCACCAACCGTGGTCTTAGGCATTTTCACCTAAACAATATAACAACAAAAATAGAATTAATATAAAAACAACTATCATGCATATGTTATATATATATGTATATATAATTATATGCAATATATGTGGAACGAAATTCTACTTTGACACAAAAAAAATATTCAATGAAGTAGTTTCATAATGTTCCTTTTATTTTGATTTTAAACTCGTTTAGAATATATAATATCAAAGAGTATGATATCATAATTCATTTCGAAATAAGGCTAGATATATATTAGATTATATATCTTCCATTTCGTAAGAGTTTGACACAACATGAGCTTGTTTATAAGATTAAAAAGTGAATTTTAGTTTTCAAAAATATCATTTTCGAGATAAACCAAACGCTCCCTTAACTAGATAAAGACATCCTAAAACATCAATATATATATATATTGATTATATATCTTGATGACGTCTATTGATCTTAGTAGTATTAACAAGTTTTATGAACAAGTTTTAAGTTTCAAATAACTACGTATAGTTATAGTTTGTTCATGAACCAAACGCCCATGTTGACTTCATGAACCATTTTCTAATAAATTGAAAAGTATGTTTTGATTGTTTAGGACGTTAAAATAATGTAATGTAGTAAGTTTTAAGTGGTTTTTGAGAGTTATATCAACAATGTGCCTCTTGAAAAATAAAATTTAACAAGGGTTTATGAGCGATTAATGATTTTGACAAAATAATATGTTATACTAATTTTGAGTTGCAATACATCATTCTAATCCTATGGGAAGCATTTGGTAGTTCAATTTCTAGCTTCTATTGCACTTAAATTCGAATTAAAATAAGTTTTAATAAAATGCATAATAATTGATTAGACACCAAATTGAATGAAATGTGATGAAATGCATGTTGGAAAACTTACAAAAGATGTTGTTATATGTTTGGTTGATGTTTGCCCCTTGCGAAACAACCCCGGATTGGTGATATGATGGAGGATTTTGAAGTTTTTGGGTGTTTTGGTTCGTACTCAGTAGCAGTGGGGAGGAACAAATGAGTGAATGGAGTGTTTGGGAATGGAATTAAGAAGGAAAAACGGATTTGGAAGTGTCAGATGGCCGGTCCCCTTAAACATTAAGGGGACCGCCCTCGATAACAAGCCGGTCCCCATAATTATTAAGGGGGCCGCCTTTGAAATTTTCCAAATTTCGCGGAATTAGTTTCTGGAAAAAAAATATTTATACGTATATAATTAGATTTTTAATATATCAAAAATACGTAAACGTTCATTGGCACGATGATAAAATTCTTAACAATTTTTAATTACCGTTTCGATAATTAAAATATACCTTTGACAATTTTGGATAAAATGATCAAAGTGTTAAGTTGATGAAGGGTTTGAGGTGTGTTCGGGAATATGTGAATAAGTGTATATATATATATATATATATATATATATATATATATATATATATATATATATATATATATATTATATAAGTATAAATGTGAGTGAAAGATGGGTTGATGGGTGAGGTTTGAAAGATAGTAGCGGAGATAGGATATAGTCGGCGAGAGGAGTTTGTTTCATCCATAGTGTTCACGTGCGAAGGCGTTCTTGCATCATAAACGTCCACTTGACTCATATCCCTTCATCATCATGAGTCTCCTAGAAGAGGACTTACTAGAATAACGCGAGGGGGGAAGGAAAGGGTTCGATAAAGAACGATTTTCTGGAGTTCTAGAAAGTCAACTAATGACGTATCTAGGTTATGTGCAAGCAATTATATATATATATATATATATATATATATATATATATATATATATATATATATATATATATATATATATATATATATATATATATATATATATATATATATATATATATATATATATATATATGTACACACACACACACACACACACACACACACATATATATATATATATATATTTAATATATTAAGTATAGAAGTATATATATATGTAAATAAGTATATAAATATGATCAAAACAAGTAGAGAGAAAAAAAAACAAGCTATATCTATGCAAACAATATGATCAACTAAAGCATATTTATCTAAGCATGGCAATGAGTTATGAAGGAATGGCATACCCGGTGGTCTTCAAAAAAAAATCTTCAAAATCATCAAGATGATATATAGACTCTGAAAAAGTCTATGTTGAGAAAAACTTCAAGATTGTCTCAATGAATGTTCATCTAGCCATTCGATCCCCATTGTCTCTTTGGTCCAAAGTTGCTTGGTCCAAACATGTTTAACATTTGACTAGGATGTATGAAAGGTGGTAGTATACCCCAAGGATTGTAGCTTTGTTGGTAGTTCCACATTTGATTACTATTGTTATTATAGTTTTGCCTATTTTGGTTTCTTCTTGGTTGAGGTGTTTTAGACCTAGGATTAGGATTATTTGATTTTCTAGGTGGTGGTGTTTTGGATCTTGTCTTAGATTTAGATGATCCTACCTCGTTTTTCAAAGATGATTTATAAAAAGCTTTTACTTCTTCATTGTTGGCAAGAGGTATTTTTCTATCATTAATAAGTATATACTTAGGATTAGATTTCAGAGATTTTTGTTCGTTAGGTTCATTTTCGAATTTGACATTTTTAATCTCACTTGTTGAAGCTTCATTTGAGTTAAATCCTAAACCGGTTTTATCTCCGGATGTTCTTTGACTACTTATTATTTTATTAAGAGAGTGACTACTATTTTCAAATTTATTAAGTTTCCGAATTTCTTCCCTAAGTATTTCGTTTTCATCTTTAAGCATTTGACATGACTTGCATTCTTCAAAAGTTTCTTTACCTTTTTCAAGTTGATGTATTTTAATTTTTAGTTCAAGTACTTCATTTTTCAATTGATTGTTTATGTATTTTAGTGATTTGTTTTTAGCCATTACTAGTTGTCCTAATTTGCAAAGCCTATTATATTCATTATCTAGATCTTTTTCATCTAATGATAAACTTTCATCACTAAAATATTCGGTTTCGGAACGTACCTCATTTGATGTATTCGCCATAAGACACTTTTCTTCTTTTGTCGTTTCTTTCTCATCTTCGTCACTATCACTCCAAGCACCTCCAACAAAAGCTCTTTGATTTTGATCTCTTGTCATCATTGGACATTTTCCGATGAGGTGATTTGGATTACCACACTTGAAACACTTTCTTTCAATCTTGTTGTTCTTGTCATCTTTACTCTTTTGAAATGTTTTCTTTTCATCATACGGTTGTCTTACGAATCTTCCTCGCCTTTTGAAGAATTTTTTGAAATCTCTTTCGGCCATGGCGTATTCTTCATCATCACTTTCGGAAGATGCGCTATCTTCGATACTAGATTCCTTTCTAGCTTTCAAGGCGATTGACTTGCTTTGCTCTCGTTTTTCTTTGACCATTTCGGAGTCCTTCTTAATGATGACTTCGTAAACTTTTAGATTTCTAATTAATTCATCAAGTTGCAATGTTGATAAATTCTTCGATTCTTCAATAGCCATCACTTTAGCTCGCCATTTTGGGTGAAGAGCCCTAAGAAACTTCTTAACAAAATTCTTACTAGAAAAATTCTCATCAAGTGCTTTTAAACTTGTGAGGATAGTGTTAAATCTAGCAAAAGCATTATCAATTGATTCCTCTTCCGGAATCGTGAATTGCTCATATTGTTGAACAAGTAGATCTATCTTATTATCTTTAACTTGACTATTACCTTGGTGAGTTATTAGTAAAGAGTTCCAAATTTCTTTTGCGGTTTCACACATAAAGATCCTTTCGTACTCTTTACGTGGTAGCGCATTATAAATAACCATTTTTGCTTCATTATTTTTAGCAAGTTTTCTTTTTAAATCATCATTTTGTTTTTCAAAAGGTACGATTTCATCTTTCTTAGTTTCCGGGTTATTTTGAATAGGTAAAAAATCACCATTAGTAATAACATGCCAAAGATCTAGATCTTTTGACTTCACATAAGTTTCGAATCGATTTTTCCAATATAAAAATCCATCACTTTCAAATAGTGGTGGTCTTTGCACAGATTGCCCTTCTAAATATTTTTCAGATTCCATAGATCGTTACAAGTTTTAAAATACAATATATTTTAAAGATCTTGCTAGACGTGGCTCCTGATACCAATTGTGAAAAACTAGAAGGGGGGGGGGGGGTTGAATAGTTTTACGTCCTTTTAAAAGTTTATTACAAAAATATTTTGTAGCTTATTAAAAACTTTCGATTCGATCTCAAGTGAATTCAAATGACAACTAATATAAGCAATTCTAATGTAATAATGAAAGTATTGAAATGTAATGAACAAAAGATAGAGTTAGAAAGATCAAACCACAACACGCGAATTTATAGTGGTTCGGTTACAAGGACACCTTCCTTGCCCTACTCCACTCCCCGAGTACCACACTCGAGAGTTTTCTTCACTATGTCAACAAACTCCTTATGGTGGAGAAACCTTACACACCTTGGCTTACACGAGTTAACGACACTAAGCTAAATGTCGAGTTCTAATCGTAGCTAG
Source organism: Artemisia argyi (assembly GCA_030686995.1). NCBI lineage: Eukaryota > Viridiplantae > Streptophyta > Magnoliopsida > Asterales > Asteraceae > Artemisia > Artemisia argyi. Next base: position 51,393,180 of record CM060676.1, read on the forward strand.
AACCAATCTCACGACTTCTTGAAGGCTTCACTCCTTCTTCACAACTTCATGACTTGTTCAAGGCTTCACACCTTCTTCACACCTTCTTCAATGCACAACTAATTCACAACTACTAAACTACTTTACAACACACCTATTTTCTACACACAACAAATTTACACAACACTTTTACAAATATCTACCACAACTACAATATGAATCTAGCTATTCACAACACTACTACAATTAGATGAATGTAGAGGAGTGTTCTTCTTCTTGCACTTGAATGGATGAAGCTTTGGATCACTTGAAAACAAAGACTTATGAATTATATGATCAAAGAATTTTAGATCTAGAGAGGGAGGTTGGATCAGAAAGTTTATAGTGCAAAAAGGTGAGAAAAATGTGTAAAATGATCCAGTATTTATAGGGCCAAATTTTACTGTTCGGGAGCGTGCCGGTCCCCTTAATTATAGGCCGGTCCCCTTAATCATTAAGGAGGCCGCCTAGTAAAATTAAGGGGGCCGCCCTCCTGAACGTTTGAAAAGTTTTTCTGGATAAAATTTGCCCTTTTTGGTTGGAAATTTGAAATCATATTTTTGTGGTTTAATATAGCATTACCAAAAATGATTTACAAATATATATAAAATGTTTATATCATTTTATAAGATGTTATGTCTTAAGACAAAATTTCCTTTGATCATGTAATGCATAAGATGCTTAGTTTATGCATACCTTAAGTGATATTAGATGTAGAAGTAAATATTTGTTACCAAATACTTGTTTACTTCTTAATCTTGACTTAATTTGATTTAAGTTTTGTGATTATCAAAACATAGGTTTATTGAGAGATATTAATAACCTTTTTAAGCATTATTTATATCAACACAAGTGCGTATATTAAAAATAAAACGATCACGAGTAATATTATAATAACGTAACAATATATATTATGCTATGAGAATAGTATAATAAATGTCGGGAACGTCATTATGAATAAACAATTATAAATGCCGATATAATTATAACGTTGGACGTTATACGGAATGAAATACTTTTTGGAAAATAAAACGGGAAACTTACGAGTTATACGGGATCGTGGTCACTTGAGTCCAAGTGGGCCATATTATTCATTTTATGACTTTTGTGCTTGTCATGGATATGTGATATTAATACATCCATTTTCTATAACTACGTAACTTATTTGATCGACGGATTAAATAGGATTAGTTATATAAAATGAGTATATTAATGGGTATTGTATCCTACGACGCCCGTAGGTTGTTGTATGTGTATGGGATTTATGTGTTACTAAATATCTCGTGAGGTTTATCAAATTGACGAATTTGGTAAGTTTGACGATATATTTAGGGAACTTATTAAATTTAGAAACATACCATATAGTATCCTACGTGCTATGTGATTTAGGTTTTGGGTATGATATTGGAATAATATATTAGGTAAATAAATTGTGGAAGGATACCAAGTCGACGGATTTGATAAACTTCGAAGATTTATTTAAATAACATATTGGACTAATATTAGACCCGTAGATTGTTATTATTATATCTTTTGGTTGTGATTTCTTGGTTTGAGTTGTGTCGACCCTCCATCTGCATGGATACCAAACTCCAAACTAATACGAGAATAATACGAGAAATGGATTTTTGGAAAGTAAAAAGGAATACGTTCGAGATTGGGAATATTTGATTTTGAGGAAATAATTCTGAAAAGAGTTTACATTGTTAGGAAGTGTCGAGTCCGTAGTTGCTGTCTTTTGAGTTGTGATACATCTTACTTCTACCGGTTTCTTTCTGCTGATTTCTGGACTTGAGGTGAGTCATAGCCCCACTTTTACTCTTGAACTTTGTTTTCAATGCTTGGGGTGAGAAACGTGCAAATTATTTTATGTGGACTTTTATCGCTTTTATTTAAAACTTGCTATGCTTATAGAACTAGGTAGGCTATATCAACCTTAGTCACACAGCGAATTTGGTTATCGCGTGGGGACTAGATATGGTTAGATAATATTGGAAGTGATATCAACCTTAGTGGCACAGCGAATTTGGTTATCGCGTGGGGACTAGATCTGGTTAGATAATATGAATGGTTATCGTTGAGGTTATGTGATTGGACTATAGTGTGCACCTATAGGATTGGTTTAGTGGATTGAGGCCTAGTCTAGTTAGCAAGCGTTTTGCGTATATGTCCACTTGATTGAATTGAGAATATAAACCTATGATCTCACCAGCGAAAGCTGACTTTTAGCGCGTTTTCTCAGGTAATTAAGTAATGATTTTGGATGCTTGGATTGGAGGCTTGGCTTGGCAATGCGGTTTCAGGATCTATTTTCTAAAACTCTGATATGTATTTGTGGACCTACGTTTATTTCTTTTGGGCCTTACTTTGGATAAATTTGGGATAAATGTAAACTTTAAAACCCCGTTTGGTTGTGTTTTACTTATGTTTACTTTATCTCGTTCTTTTATGACTTGTGTTAGATACCAATCCTCGTAGCACCCCGAAAGCTTGTTGAGTCTTCCGCTGTACCAAATTTTGGGGGTGTTACAGATTGGTATCAGAGCCAAGGTTATAGAGAACTATGTAATAAACACCTAAACTATAACCGATTTTCATAGAAAATGATCCTCGACCAATGCCCGCCAGCCCGCCAAGCCGAAGCATCTTCGATTATATTGAGGTATTATGAGATAATGATTAGATATGAGATTTTGAGATGATTTGAGAATGTTGGATATGTTGATTATGTGATATGATGGCGTTTTGAAGAATTATATGGCTTAATTGTTTTATAAATGTTTTAGTAATGCGTTACTTAAAAATCTTTCTTGAAATTATATGATTGGAATTTTATGATGAATTTGATACGGTATTTTGAGTTCGCAGTTTAGTTGTTTTGAAACACTTACACCTACCCTACGCCGTTGTCACAGACTATGGCCTCCCATACGTTCGATGTTACTAAGGATATTCTTGCTGACCCTTTCCGCCCAACACAGATCACCATGACTCCTGATGATCCCTACAGGATTGCCATGCTTTCAGCTACTTCATCACCGACAGCAGCTACTTCTGCACCACCTGCTGCATCTACTTCTCAGGCACCCTCATCTTCTTTAGGGCTCCCTGGTAGTTCGAGACAGCTTACACTTCATCAGGCTTTGGCTCGTGTGGCTCCACGTTTTGCCAATCGAGCTACGACACGCATGTCTGTGCGCCCTTCGTCGCCACCCATGCACTTTGATGCTCACGCTCTTCTGTCAGATGCACCACCCGCATCATTCAGTCGTCGTCCTAGATCACCTACCATATCACCACATGATTCACCTGTTCGGAGACGACGATTGATGGAGTACCCCTCGGATGAGGAGGAGGAGTACGAGGGTGTTGGGAATTTTGCTAATTAAGAATTCTGCTGACGGTTACTGCTGAAGGATACTGCTAAAGAGTTGGTTCCTGCTGAAGCAGTGTATCTGCTGAACACTAGTTTCAGCATTATTAGTTTCTGCGGAAATAGATATTTCGTATATTATGTAATATAGTTAGGATATGCATGAGTTTATTTAGGAAGTGATAATGCATATCTTTTGAAGTTTTTAGAAGATACGTTTCTTGTGTACAAAAGGAACACACGACTATGTATTAGATACACGTTTTTTAGAAAACACTTTCAGTATTATTAAAAGATCCATAGAGGATCAAGTGTTCTTAGTATTCAGTTGTTTATACTTGTGTTTGTTTCCGCTTTAGAATACAAGTTTCAGAGATTTTCTTTTAGTGTGTTAGTGATTACATTAACATAACTAACGATCTACGAGTGCTCAAAGATCTATCAAGGTCTGAGGTTCAACAAGTGGTATCAGAGCCTCGGGAGAGTCTCTGTGATACTAAGAAACATCAATCTTACACCCTCCCAATAAAAAACAACCAAAAACAATGCCTGGAACAGATGATGAATCTGATGCAACTCAGAACTAAAACCACTTCTTTCAAACAACTCACTCTGACAAACAGCAATGCCAAATTCCCATACCTTAATAATGCAGAGGAGTATGAATTGTGGTCTATGAAGATGCAAAACTGGATCACAAACATTGACTGGAATCTTTGGGAAGTTGTCCGTAAGGGTAACAGCTTGAAGAAACACGTCAAAGATGCTGATGGGGTGGTTACCATCGTGGGTCCTAAAACTGCTGAAGAAGTTCTAGCCGTTCAAAGGGAGAATAAAGTCAGAACCATTCTCCTTCAGGCTATACCAGATGACCACATGGGTGACTTTCACTTCATGGAAGATGCTAAGGACATTTGGATGGCAATCAAGGCTAGATTTGGTGGGAATGAGGAGTCAAGGAGGATGAAGAAATCAATGCTGAAACAACAGTTTCCTAAGATCTTTGCCACCATCTTGGTTGCAAGTAAGCATTGCTCTCAAAGCTAAAGGTGGATTGGATATGATATCATTTGATGACCTATACAACAGACTTAAATCTCTTGAGCCTGATGTTAGAAGTCCCATTCGTAGATCTACTCACTCTGCCTTTGTCATCACCACATCCAATCAGGTGCATCATGCCTCAAGCCCATATTCTTCAACATCAACTTCCCACACCAACACAAAATCAACACCTCAACCAAAATCCAGTAATATAATGGAAGAGGTTCTTCACTCTTTTATTGCTGAATATGAACATCAGCAGTGTCTAGCGTATGAGGATTTTGAACAGTTGGATCCCTTGGATATGGAAGAGATGAATTTGAAGTGGCAGTTGGCAATGATCTCAGTGAACATCAAGAGGTTTGAAAATAAGTCTGGGAGAAAGTTTGGCTTCAAGGGAAGAGATCCTGCTAGATTTGACAGAAGGAAGGTCAAGTGCTTTGCTTGTGGTCAGATGGGACACTTCTCAAGGGAATGCAAAGATAGGAAGACTGGTGATGAGGTTAGATATACTACCTATCAGCAGAATCAAAAGGAGCTGGAACCTCTAAAGCTGGAACTTCCAAAGCTTTGGTCACTGTGGATGAACATATCAACTGGACTGCTCATGAGCCTGCTGTAGAAGAATTTTCTAGTTCTGAGCAAGTGAATATGCTGGCATACTGCCCTACAGAGGATAAGAATGATCAAGTTTCCTTAATGGGCATCTCTCAGGTACATAACTATGTTTTTGGCTGTAGTGTAAGATATAATGAACTTAAAGAAGCATATGATGAATTGAAACCTAAATATAATGAATGCTATGTAGAAGTTGAGGCTTATAAAAAGGCTTTAAAAACTTTAGAAAGACAAAAAGTATGGTTTCAAAAGAATCAGCTTAAATATGAAGAGAAAATAAGAGTGTTAGAAAGTGATTTAGAATGTGCTAAGATTGATTTAAGGCGTACTGAGAAAGAGAAAGCTGATGTAGTTTCAGAAAATCTAATGCTTAAAGAAAAACTAAATGAAGAAGTAGCAAGACATAAATCATGGTTAATATCAGGTGATAACTTAGCTAGTGTACTTTATGGTAGTCAGGCTGTTAACTCTGGAATAGGTTTAGGATTTAAAAAATATGTTGGCTTAGAAGCTAGGAATGACTTAGGTAAATCAACACCAGCAGGATTAGCTAACTATGTAAAAGAAGGTAAATTACATGCCGTACCTGGACCTATTAGAGGAGAACACATACCCACAGACCTGTCCATAACTGTTGACTTTGATGGATCACACCATCTTTATGGCAAAAAGTCAAGTGACTTGCCAGACCCTGATTCTAAATCTACTGACTTTGTCTCTTGTTCTGACAGTGACAAGTCATCTGACCAAGGGTCTACTGCATATACCAGTTGTGATTCAAGTGAAAAGTCAGACCTTCCCAACACCTCACCCAAGACATCACCCAAGACCCCCCACAAGCCTGTTAGAGATACTGCTGAGTCCAAGACAGTTTCTTCTGAAGACTTGTTATTTAATTCTTTGCAAAACAATGTTTTTCATTATGTCAAAAACAATTCTGTTAATGTTTGTGGTTTGAATTCTTTTTCATGTTATGGAACATCTTTCACTTTGAATAAATCTTCTAAAAAGAAGAAATGCTTTGTGTGTGGAAGTAAATTTCATTTGATTAAGGATTGTACTTTTCATGAGCAAAGAATGGGTGTATGTGCTAGTCAAAGGAAACCTAGGCAAATGTGGAAAAATGTTAATGATATACCATCTTTTGTTCCACATCAGCAGAAACACAATTCTGCTGAAAAACATTCTTCATGGAGAAGAACTGGTACTAAACCATATGTGCGACCCACTAGTTCTTATTTTCATAATGGTTATTGGCCTAGACATTTTGACTCTATGTATGTTGGTGGAGGGTATTGGGATACTGCTGTGAAGCCCTCAGCAGGTTGTTCGTGGCCAAAGAAGGGACCTAATTTTCAATACAGGCCTAAGAACAATGGTGGATCTAATACATCTATATGGCCTAACTCTTATGATCCACAAGGCAGGCTCAAGTCAGCAATGACTTGAGCCTCCAATGTGTACTAACTATTGTATATTATCTTGTTGTTGTTGTAGGATCATCCCCTGAAGAGTCCAAAAGTAGGCATAGTAGATAGTGGTTGTTCCAGAAGTATGTCAGGGAACAAGGATAAGATGCATGACTTTGTACCTATAGAAGGAGGAGGCAATGTGACTTTTGGTGGAGGAGATGGCAAAATCACTAGGAAAGGCACAATTAAAACACTTCTGTTGGATTTTGAGAATGTATATTATGTGAAGGAACTTCAGCACTTCAATTTGTTCTTAGTATCACAAATATGTGACACCAAGAATAAAGTTTTCTTCTTAGAGGATGAATGTCTTGTGCTCTCAAAGGATGTCCAACCTGAAGGTGATTTAACATGTTTGGTGGCCAAAGCTTTCCTGGATGAATCTACAAGATGGCATAGGAGGATGGCTCATGTGAATTTCAAGACCATTAACAAGCTTTCTAAACTTGGTCTGGTTCAGGGACTTCCTTCAAAAGTTTTCACCAATGAACATAATTGTGTTGCTTGCAACAAAGGAAAGCAACACAAAGCCTCATACAAAGCCATAACAGCTGTGAGCACCATCTCAGAACCTCTTCAGTTGCTGCACATGGATCTATTTGGTCCAACTCCTATCAGAAGTATTGATCATAAGTACTTCTGCCTGGTTATCACTGATGATTATAGCAGGTTTTGCTAGGTATTCTTTTTGAAAACTAAAGATGAAGCAACTCCTATTTTAAAAGAATTCATTACCCTGATTGAAAACCAGCTAAATAAAAAGGTTAAAGGCATTAGGTGTGACAATGGGACAGAGTTCAAAATGTCATATTAACAGAACTTTGTAAGTCTAAAGGGATAAAAAGGGACTACAGCACTCCAAGGACCCCACAACAAAATGGGGTTGCTGAAAGGAAGAATAGGACCTTAATAGAGGTAGCAAGATCCATGCTTGCAGACTCTAAGTTACCCACTATGTTCTGGACTGAAGCAGTAAGCACTGCTTGTTATGTTTTGAACAGGGTATCCATCACTAGACCTCATGTCAAGACACCTTATGAACATCTCACTGGGAAAGTTCCTGATATTCATTACCTTAAATATTTTGGTTGTAAAGTGACCATTTTGAATACTAGTGATACACTGGGAAAGTTTGATGGGAAAGTTGATGAGGGATATATTGTGGGTTATTCAGCTCATAGCAAGGCCTATAGGGTGTACAATTTAAATGCTAAAAGGATAGAGGAGACCCTTAACCTAAGATTCCTAGAAGATCAGCCTAATGTTCAAGGACAAGGTCATACTTGGTATTTTGACCTGGATTACTTAACTGATCACTTGGGTTATACTAGACATGTTTATAACCAATTTGCAAGCACAAAAGAGTCTCCTACTAACCCTGCAGGTACCCTGGATGATGACTCAGAGAGTGACTCTGAGAAAGATGAACAAACCATTGTTGTACCTTCTTTTCCTCCTAACCATTTTGCAGGTGATCATTCTGCTGATGAGCATGAAGATGAGTCACACTATGTAGAGGATCTTGCTAGACTAAAGAAGCAAGAACATGCAGCCACTCAGGAAGCTAAGAGGCTTAGTGAGAAGTTTGCAAAAGAGACTGAGGCTTTACTCCAACAATCAGCACAAGCAGTCAGTGGAAACCAGGATGCTGCTGACAGTTCTACTGAAGGCTCTCCGGTTCCTTCTGATGTGATCAAATCTGCTGATAGTCCTGCTGCACAATCTCCCATTTTCACTGAAGTGTCCACAGACTTTGGGAAACCATCTACTAGATTTCCAAGTCCTTCTGATCTTGGTAATCACCAACCCAAAGCTGGCATCTTCAAGTCCTCTTCCTATGACAGTGAGTTTGGACCCACTGTGAACAATCTTGACACCACCATAACTGTCAACCCCACAGCAACTAAAAGGATCAATATTGCTCATCCCCTATCAAAGGTTATTGGTGATCCTCAAGCACCTGTTCAAACTAGAAGTACTGTGAAGAACACTAAATATGGTGAAGTTGCTTTCATTTCCTATGTCTACAATCAACAAAGGGACAATCATACAGACTTTAAACATTGTCTGTTTGCTTGCTTCCTTTCTCAAATGGAGCCAACTAGTGTTCCTCAAGCACTTGCTGATTCAAGTTGGCTTGAAGCAATGCAAGAAGAGATGCTGCAATTTAAGAATCAACAGGTTTGGATACTGGTACCTCTCCTTGAAAGTAAATTTGCAATTGGGACAAAATGGATTTTGAAGAATAAAAGAGATGCTAGGGGTATTGTGGTAAAAAACAAAGCAAGATTAGTGGCTCAGGGGTTCAGGCAAGAGGAAGGCATAGACTATGATGAAGTCTTTGCACCTGTGGCTATAGTTGAAGCAATCAGGATCTTCTTGGCCTATGCATCTTATATGGGTTTTATGGTATATCAGATGGATGTAAAAGGTGCTTTTCTGTATGGTGAGATTGAAGAGGAGGTTTATGTGACTCAACCCAAGGGTTTTGAAGACCTAGATCATCCTAATCATGTTTATAAGGTTGTTAAAGCTCTCTATGGACTACATCAGGCACCAAGAGCTTGGTATGCTAGGCTTTCTGCATTTCTGCTGAAGCATGGTTACAGAAGAGGTGCCATTGACAAGACCCTCTTTCTTAAGAAAGACTCTAGGGATATCATTCTAGTGCAAGTTTATGTGGATGACATCATAATTGGTTCCACTAAAGAAGAATGGTGTAGGGAGTTTGAGGACTTGATGAAGGGAGAGTTTCAGATGAGTGCCATGGAGGAGCTCACTTTCTTTTTAGGTTTACAAGTTCAGCAGAAACCTGATGGTATCTTTATCAGTCATGATAAGTATGTAAGAGATATGTTGAAGAAATTTGATATGGAAAATGTCAGAACTGCCACTACACCCTATGAAGCTCCCAAACCAAAGAACAATCTTAAACCTGATCTTCCTGTGAATGTCCATTTGTACAGGTCCATGATTGGTTCTTTGATGTATTTGACTGCTTCTAGACCTGACATTACATTTGCTGTGAGTGCTTGTTCTAGGGACCAGGTCACTCCCCTTACTTCTCACTTGAATGCTGTCAAAAAGATCTTCAAGTACCTGAAAGGCCAACCCAAATTAGGTCTTTGGTACCCAAAAGAGTCCCCTTTTAAGTTGGAAGCATTTAGTGATAGTGACTATGCTGGTGCCAATATGGATAGGAGATCCACAACTGGACATTGCCAATTTCTTGGAAGAAGATTGATTTCTTGGCAATTGATCGACTCCAAACGGTCAACCTAATTGACCAGGTGATGGTCAACCAAGTCAAACTGCCTAGAGTCAATGCTCCGCGGAATATAGTGTTTCCCCGGGTCGTTATGTCCCGACGAGGTGTGGATGGTTATCAAACGGGCTTTGTGATCGGGTGAATTTGGATGGAAAGGGGGTTTGTGATTGATATGAACTAAGGAATCTACAATGAAATAGCTTAAATAAGGTATATGAATAATACTGGAAGCTAGGAAAAACCAGAAATGTTTAAAACTTAAAAACGCGTACGTTCACGTTTTAAATAACGCGAACGTACAAAATAAAATGTGAAAAATGAAATCTGAAAACCGCCAAGGGGTGAAAATGACTTTTTTACAAACTAAAAGATAAAAGAAAATTTTTAGAAAAAGAAAAATAATTTTTACACTAATTAATTATTTAATATTAATTAAATACTAATTAATACTTAATTATTAATATTTAAAATACTTAAATACAATATAATATTAATTTAATACTAAAAAGGTAAAAATAAAATTTCTAAAATTATAAAATAACTAAAAATAAGTTTTAAAATTTAAAAATATGTATTTTTGTCTTTTTGTGATTTTTCCATTAATTAATTACTAATTAAACATTAATTACCTAATTAAACTATTTTAAATTATAAAAAAATACTAAATGAACAGTAAAAATTCTAATAAAATTTCTAAAATTATTTACATTATATAAAAGCTAGAAAAAATATAAAAACTAGGTTTTGCTTTATAAAAACTAATTATGCTATTTAATACTTAATATTAATTAATTATTAATAAAACTAAGATTAATTCTAATAAATACTAAATGATGAAATAAAAATCTGAGAAAATTACTATAAATACTTTAATATAAGAGGAATTTAAGAAAAATATAAAATTGCTAAGTTCTTAATAAAAATCTAAAAATGAAAAATAAAAGTTAAATTATATTAAATAGAAACTATCACTTAAAATTAAATTTGTTTTTCTTGATTTTTCTTTTACAAACCTATTTTATACTTTAAAACAACTAACTTTTATAAAAACAAATTTTTAGAAAATAAAAAATAAGCCAGAATAAGCCAAAAAGTTGTGACAGTTGACTTTGTTTGACCAAGGGGGAAAATAAGCTCAATTGAGATCAAATGGGACCCACTCTTGATAATTCTGATCCAAACTAGTGTATTGGACAAGTATAAGCCAGAAAAAGCAAAAGGGACCCACAATATAAGCAATTAAGCTCAAATAAGCACTTGGCTTATTTGTTTCAACACTGAAAATGGGACAGCTTTGGGGAGCTGATTCAGGTGGGTCCCAGGGCTTTTCAGGTCAAACCATTGGTCAAAACTTGGAGTGTGGTAGGAGGGGGGTGGAAAGGACCAAGGTGGAATGGCTGTGGACCAATGAGATAGCCAGAAAACCACCACCAAGTGGTGGTGGTGGGCTGTTGTATGCTGATGCAGGGGAGTGATGCCCCCTGCAAGTGTTTTTGAGGCTAAGTGGGGCCCAGGGTAAAATTTGCAAAAATACAAGGATGATGGAAACTTAAATTTGAGCTGATATACTTCAATTAGGAACAAGTTTCACCCTTTGAAAGCAAATACAAAAATCAAAACAATTACTTGAACTTTTGAAATTTTCTGCACAAAGTAATTTTGACTTTTTGAAATAAACTTGAAAGTTGACTTATATGGATTTGTGAAGACCACAGATGATTGTAAAAGCGATACTAAGCTAGGTTAACATGAAATTAAGCTACTCTAACCATTTAAGAACTGATATGTATGATAATGATATCATAAACCTCAACAGTGAACTCCCAAAATCAACTTGAAGGTACATTTGACTATTCTGCAACTGAGGTATAGTTTTAAAGCTTTGACTACAATATAATGGCCTATTGTAGTCTGTTTATACTAAAATAGCAACAAAGCAACCACAAACACACCCAATGCAGAGCTCATCCAAATAGTCCTTTATAGGACTTTGTTTTTGATTTGTGAAGTAGATTAGTGATTTAAGCTAAGAAACTAAATTCTAATGATCTAATATGCTATAATTGGTTAGAATAAACATAAAAACATAAGATCAAACCACATGAATCTAGAATTCTAAATTAAGCTAAGATGGCAGTGAACATGAACAACTGAGTAATCAAGATCTTCAATGAGTGAACAAGTAATAACCATAAACAAATCAACTTATCTTAACTAAATAAGCACCCATCAACATATAAGCTTGGTTCAGGGAGATTATTACATGAATTTGCAAAAATGTAATAAAAGACTTACATTTGATCCAGTGTATAAATCAAGGTACCAAGAACAAATTACACATCCTACACCTCCCCTGAGGTTTCTAAACCAAATGCAATCATAATCCTCCCTGCTAAATTACCTCACCACACCATTTGTCCATGTGTTGACTTTCATTGACTTTCTTGGGATTTTGAGAATGGGGTAGTATAATGGAAACAATAAGCTCACCACTAGCTATAATAAGCTATAATGAACCTTAATGGACTTCTGGATCACTTAACAAATATTCTTAGCAATATTTAAATTGAAATTGCATTTTGAGAATTTTGGAATAACATAAATTGAAAATGAACAACTGAAAACTTGCATTTACTGATTTTAAATAACTTCAAATACAAAAGAGAGCTTTAATACAATGTTTTTAAACTGGAAATTACAATAAGATTAACTAATTAAACTAATTCGACATAAACTAAATTACACTAAAAATTAAACTAACTATTCTACTGCCTTTCTTCTGCTTTTCCTTTACTTTTATAAGTCCTGGAGGCATGTCTTGACTTTCCCAATTCACTCTGAGCCCTAGGATTAGCTTGAATCATCTCAACCGTTCAAATGTTGTTTTGGCGCCAAAAGGTCAAAAGCAGTTGTGGGGATTGCTTGGAGGAATTTGAGGATAATTAATGTGACTTGGAGTGTATTGGAGGCTAGGGGGACAAGGTATGGGAGTGGTGATGTGGAGGAGGGGGAAGGTGAGGTGTTGCAGGTTGTGTTTGCAAGTGGGGAAGGGGAAGTGGTGGTGTTGACCTGAGGTGTTGACCGAGGGAATAAATAAAACGGGGGGGGGGGGGTGGTTTTTTATATTTTTGGAATTGGGCTTGGGGTTTAAGTGGGCTTGGGGTTTATTTGTAGATTGGGTGGGCTGTTTTGTGGATCAGGTTTGGTAATTGGGTTTGGTTTTGTTATTTGGGTTAAATAATTAAAAGGGTCCGTTTGGTTAATTTGCAAAACACCACAAGGACCATTTTTGTAATTTACCAAAAGTGAGGGGCTGAAAATGAAACTTTCCAAAATATAGCATGAGGACCAATTTTGACAACATTTGAGTATTACAAGTACAAAAATTAATATTTTCAAAATAAGACACCCGGGGATCAATTTTGCAAATTTCCAAACCCCGGGGACTAAACTTGTAATTTTCTCAAAATTTTCATCCAGGGATTAAAAGTGACAAATGTGAATTCCCAAGGACCAAAATTGATTTTTTCATCCAAAAATTCCCACCAGGGACCAAATCTGTCAAAGTTTGAAACTCCAGGGACCAAAAGTGTAAATTTCCAAAACTTTTCCAATTTTTCACCAAAGGACAAAATATGACAACTTATGATTGTAAAAGGACTTTTGGTGATAATTTTCCATATTTTGAATATCCAGGGACTAGTTTTGCCAATTTTTGAAAGTTGGGGGACTGAAACTGCCAATTTTGCAAACTTTATACGTTTTTCACTTGTTTTTACTCATTTTGCATCTAAAAGATATAAAACACAACTTTGAAATATTTTCAGTATTTTGATGCATTTCTGAGTGTTTTTGTATGTTTTGCAGTTCAGATTAGGCAAAAAATGATGAGTGTTTGAGCACTCATCAATCCCCCGCATTAAACTATTGCTAGTCCCTAGCAATAACTGTTTTGAAAACTTGATGGATTTTAACTCTTTACCAAAAGCCATCACTTCTGGAGTTGCCAGGTGTGAGAACTGTGGTACACCTGATAACCGTGTGATTTTGAGCAAACCACCAGCTGTCAACGGATTTGATTAGTCTTTACCAAAAGCCGTTTGCTTCTGGACTAGCCAACTCTTGATGGAATAGTCAACATCTTGGTGAGATGATTACCAATTATGGATTTTCCACTGCCTTTACCGCAAGCCATAATCTTTTGGGCTAGCCAACTCATTCGCTTTATGGGATATGGCGAGTTGAGGTACCATACAATTTTGGGCAAATTGCAAGCCATAAACGGATTTGATGTATCTTTACCAAGAGCCGTTTGCTCCTGGACTAGCCAATCCCTTTTGTCGGTTAGACAAGGCGGACTGATTACCACAAAAATTTTGAAGCACCAGTGAAAAATTTTTAAAATTTTTGAAATTTTGGCAGAAACGGGGGTATAAGATAGTAAAATGTGATAAACTTCGCTAGAATAGCGAAATACCCCCCACACTTAGCATGAATATTGTCCTCAATATTCAAAGTCCCGGCTATTATGGCGACATTTTGAACGTAAAAGGGCAACATTACAAGCCAAGCGTGGAAAACACCATTTTGTATTTTCACTTCATAAGTAACCATAGCATGGGGGACTCCCCCACACTTAGGGTGAAAACCCTATAAGCATGCTACTTTTTTTGTTTACCGAGTCGCTAGCTTGACTCGACCCCGAATTCATTTGTCCTTAGGGAAGCATGATGTGGAAGAAACAATCTCAATCGGACTTTCATTCAAGATGTTTGGACAAACATTTGAAGCACATGAAAGTTCCACACCGATGAGATAAGTATCCAGCTCAAGATAATGATACATGAAAATGCCGGGATCAAAGATGGTATCCTCACTCCTGAAGGAGTGAAGAAGAGAAGAAGTCACCTTATAGGTGAAGAAAAGGAAGAAAATCATGATGAAAATCATGAGTTGATCTTCTTCCTCGAGAGGAGGCTCATTAGCCTGAGTTTGGATTTCAAAGGTTAAGCTCATAAACATCCCGGGAGGGTGGGTGGGAATTTGCAAATTCTCATGATTGAGTGCATCTCCCCCCGGGCTATCAAACTCCGGAGGAGTTATGATACGATGAGTGAGTTCACCGGAGAACTCCTCATGAAGAGAATCATTCACAAGATGTGAATCTGTGAACTCATGTTCCGGAATAGACTCATCACAATCCTCATTCCGAATACCAAAGATTGGATTATCAGAAATCAAAGTGAATTCAGATTCGAATTCAAATAGAGGATTGGTGAGAGTGGTATTGAATGTTTCGGGAACAAAGAGATTAACATTCTCTATTGGATTGTCGGGATCAGAAGTGAGTGATGGATCATGATATAGGAGACTTTCAATTTCTCCCAGATCGGCTTGGAAATCGAGGAGACCATCATCACTTTCCAATGAAAGTGGATTGATGTGAGCAAGTTCATCAGCGAACTCCTCAAGAAGATGATCAGCATCAGAATGTGGAACTGACGCCTCAACATACTCGATGTCTCCATAAGATGTACAATCATCGCTACAATCGGAGAAAGTCTCGAATTGATCTTTAGGACACTCAATGGGGGAAGGTAAATCACACACATGCTCAAGAATTCCCTGTGACTCTCTCTGGATTGGGACAAGGATCTCAACACTAGACTTTATTAATTCGTCCGATTCCTTATCAGGAACAGTGTCAAGATGCTCGTCCCCCATGATCAGAGAATGAGTGGGAACCTCTGGTGTGATAGCAGTTATTTGAGATGGAATCTCAACTGCTGGGGTATCAACTGATGAACTTGATGAAGCTTTGTAAAATTGAAGGATATTAAGTGTATCTTCATCATCACTGTCATCAGGGATAAAACGAAACTGAGAGCTAGATCTGGCTACTTTTTCTTTTGCAATGGATTCCCTCACAGATTTTTCATAGGCATCTTGGGAATTTATTCTAGCAGCCTGCTCTTCAGCTAGCAATTCTTCCATAGATTTTTGATGAGTATGTCTTTGGGCAAAGTCTTTAACTAAACCCTTAAGCTCATCAACGATTTTCATCATATTTTGCATTTCTGGAAGAAGTGCTTGATTCATATCATACTGTGGAGGTTGGTCATAATAAGGTGTGTTCAAATCGTCACAAGGATATGGATTCCCCGTTTGACAATCTGAGCTGAAGTGTGGACCTCCACAGTAATCACAACAGTAAAACTGTTGAGTCTGGGCTGGTGAATCATATGGGAATTGATCATAACCAAAGTTCTGAGCATCACCGAAAAATTGTTCATAGACAAACATGTTTCCAGCTTGACACTCAAATCCTTGGTGAGGACCACCACAAAACTCACACAGATATGTTAGTATCTCATGATGTGGTGGCTGGTAGGATGTATCAGATGTGTCATGGTAAGGATAGGGAGCTTGGTTATAGACAGACCCATCTCCTGACTCTACCATGCTACAACCGGGACAATTCCCGCCATTATGAGGACCACCACACCATTGGCAACCAAAATGGTGTGGATACGACATAGAAAGAATCAAAGGTTTACAGAGGGGTAGGGATGAAGAATCAAAGATGTGAGAGGGTAAAGGTGAATATTTTTGGGTTTTTGGGTAAACATTTTGTACAAATAGGAAAGAAAATGTTTTTGTGTTTTTTTTGTGTTCGTTGAAAACTGAGTTTAAAAAGTTTTCAGGAACGGTTTTGTTTTGATAATAGGAGAATATGAAGATAATATGAACAAGGATGGATAAATGTACAATGGAATGAATTCCAGAATCACTAATCAGAAAAACCGTTTAGAATAGCGCGCACACCTCCCCGGCAGCGGCGCCAAAAATTGATCGGCTCCAAACGGTCAACCTAATTGACCAGGTGATGGTCAACCAAGTCAAACTGCCTAGAGTCAATGATCCGCGGAATATAGTGTTTCCCCGGGTCGTTATGTCCCGACGAGGTGTGGATGGTTATCAAACGGGCTTTGTGATCGGGTGAATTTGGATGGAAAGGGGTTTGTGATTGATCTGAACTAAGGAATCTACAATGAAATAGCTTAAATAAGCTATATGAATAAGACTAGAAGCTAGGAAAAACCAGAAACGTTTAAAACTTAAAAACGCGTACGTTCACGTTTTAAATAACGCGAACGTACAAAATAAAACGTGAAAAATGAAATCTGAAAACCCTCAAGGGGTGAAAATGACTTTTTTACAAACTAAAAGATAAAGAAAATTTTTAGAAAAAGAAAAATAATTTTTACACTAATTAATTATTTAATATTAATTAAATACTAATTAATACTTAATTATTAATATTTAAAATACTTAAATACAATATAATATTAATTTACTACTAAAAAGGTAAAAATAAAATTTCTAAAATTATAAAATAACTAAAAATAAGTTTTAAAATTTAAAAATATGTAATTTTGTCTTTTTGTGATTTTTCTATTAATTAATTACTAATTAAACATTAATTACCTAATTAAACTATTTTAAATTATAAAAAAAATACTAAATGAACAGTAAAAATTCTAATAAAATTTCTAAAATTATTTTACATTATATAAAAGCTAGGAAAAATATAAAAACTAGGTTTTGCTTTATAAAAACTAATTATGCTATTTAATACTTAATATTAATTAATTATTAATAAAACTAAGATTAATTCTAATAAATACTAAATGATGAAATAAAAATCTGAGAAAATTACTATAAATACTTTAATATAAGAGGAATTTAAGAAAAATATAAAATTGCTAAGTTCTTAATAAAAATCTAAAAATGAAAAATAAAATTTAAATTATATTAAATAGAAACTATCACTTAAAATTAAATTTGTTTTTCTTGATTTTTCTTTTACAAACCTATTTTATACTTAAAAACAACTAACTTTTGTAAAAACAAATTTTTAGAAAATAAAAAATAAGCCAGAATAAGCCAAAAAGTTGTGACAGTTGACTTTGTTTGACCAAGGGGGAAAATAAGCTCAATTGAGATCAAATGGGACCCACTCTTGATAATTCTGATCCAAACTAGTGTATTGGACAAGTATAAGCCAGAAAAAGCAAAAGGGACCCACAATATAAGCAATTAAGCTCAAATAAGCTGTTGGCTTATTTGTTTCAACACTGAAAATGGGACAGCTTTGGGGAGCTGATTCAGGTGGGTCCCAGGGCTTTTCAGGTCAAACCATTGGTCAAAACTTGGAGTGTGGTAGGAGGGGGTGGAAAGGACCAAGGTGGAATGGCTGTGGACCAATGAGATGGCCAGAAAACCACCCCCAAGTGGTGGTGGTGGGCTGTTGTATGCTGATGCAGGGGAGTGATGCCCCTTGCAAGTGTTTTTGAGGCTAAGTGGGGCCCAGGGTAAAATTTGCAAAAATACAAG
Source organism: Artemisia argyi (assembly GCA_030686995.1). NCBI lineage: Eukaryota > Viridiplantae > Streptophyta > Magnoliopsida > Asterales > Asteraceae > Artemisia > Artemisia argyi. The sequence continues at coordinate 51,411,370 of CM060676.1, forward strand.
GATGATGGAAACTTAAATTTGAGCTGATATACTTCAATTAGGAACAAGTTTCACCCTTTGAAAGCAAATACAAAAATCAAAACAATTACTTGAACTTTTGAAATTTTCTTCACAAAGTAATTTTGACTTTTTGAAATAAACTTGAAAGTTGACTTATATGGATTTGTGAAGACCACAGATGATTGTAAAAGAGATACTAAGCTAGGTTAACATGAAATTAAGCTACTCTAACCATTTAAGAACTGATATGTATGATAATGATATCATAAACCTCAACAGTGAACTCCCAAAATCAACTTGAAGGTACATTTAACTATTCTGCAACTAAGGTATAGTTTTAAAGCTTTGACTACAATATAATGGCCTATTGTAGTCTGTTTATACTAAAATAGCAACAAAGCAACCACAAACACACCCAATGCAGAGCTCATCCAAACAGTCCTTTATAGGACTTTGTTTTTGATTTGTGAAGTAGATTAGTGATTTAAGCTAAGAAACTAAATTCTAATGATCTAATATGCTATAATTGGTTAGAATAAACATAAAAACATAAGATCAAACCACAGGAATCTAGAATTCTAAATTAAGCTAAGATGGCAGTGAACATGAACAACTGAGTAATCAAGATCTTCAATGAGTGAACAAGTAATAACCAGAAACAAATCAACTTATCTTAACTAAATAAGCACCAATCAACATATAAGCTTGGTTCAGGGAGATTATTACATGAATTTGCAAAAATGTAATAAAAGACTTACAGTTGATCCAGTGTATAAATCAAGGTACCAAGAACAAATTACACATCCTACACCTCCCCTGAGGTTTCTAAACCAAATGCAATCATAATCCTCCCTGCTAAATTACCTCACCACACCATTTGTCCATGTGTTGACTTTCATTGACTTTCTTGGGATTTTGAGAATGGGACAGTATAATGGAAACAATAAGCTCACCACTAGCTATAATAAGCTATAATGAACCTTAATGGACTTCTGGACCACTTAACAAATATTCTTAGCAATATTTAAATTGAAATTGCATTTTGAGAATTTTGGAATAACATAAATTGAAAATGAACAACTGAAAACTTGCATTTACTGATTTTAAATAACTTCAAATACAAAAGAGAGCTTTAATACAATGTTTTTAAACTGGAAATTACAATAAGATTAACTAATTAAACTAATTCGACATAAACTAAATTACACTAAAAATTAAACTAACTATTCTACTGCCTTTCTTCTGCTTTTCCTTTACTTTTATAAGTCCTGGAGGCATGTCTTGACTTTCCCAATTCACTCTGAGCCCTAGGATTAGCTTGAATCATCTCAACCGTTCAAATGTTGTTTTGGCGCCAAAAGGTCAAAAGCAGTTGTGGGGATTGCTTGGAGGAATTTGAGGATAATTAATGTGACTTGGAGTGTATTGGAGGCTAGGGGGACAAGGTATGGGAGTGGTGATGTGGAGGAGGGGGAAGGTGAGGTGTTGCAGGTTGTGTTTGCAAGTGGGGAAGGGGAAGTGGTGGTGTTGACCTGAGGTGTTGACCGAGGGAATAAATAAAACGGGGGGGGGGGGGGGGTGGTTTTTTATATTTTTGGAATTGGGCTTGGGGTTTATTTGTAGATTGGGTGGGCTGTTTTGTGGATCAGGTTTGGTAATTGGGTTTGGTTTTGTTATTTGGGTTAAATAATTAAAAGGGTCCGTTTGGTTAATTTGCAAAACACCACAAGGACCATTTTTGTAATTTACCAAAAGTGAGGGGCTGAAAATGAAACTTTCCAAAATATAGCATGAGGACCAATTTTGACAACATTTGAGTATTACAAGTACAAAAATTAATATTTTCAAAATAAGACACCCGGGGATCAATTTTGCAAATTTCCAAACCCCGGGGACTAAACTTGTAATTTTCTCAAAATTTTCATCCAGGGATTAAAAGTGACAAATGTGAATTCCCAAGGACCAAAATTGATTTTTTCATCCAAAAATTCCCACCAGGGACCAAATCTGTCAAAGTTTGAAACTCCAGGGACCAAAAGTGTAAATTTCCAAAACTTTTCCAATTTTTCACCAAAGGACAAAATATGACAACTTATGATTGTAAAAGGACCTTTGGTGATAATTTTCCATATTTTGAATATCCAGGGACTAGTTTTGCCAATTTTTGAAAGTTGGGGGACTGAAACTGCCAATTTTGCAAACTTTATACGTTTTTCACTTGTTTTTACTCATTTTGTATCTAAAACATATAAAACACAATTTTGAAATATTTTCAGTATTTTGATGCATTTCTGAGTGTTTTTGTATGTTTTGCAGTTCAGATTAGACCAAAAATGATGAGTGTTTGAGCACTCATCAGCAATGCAAGAAACAGACCATTGTTGCTACCTCTACTACTAAAGCAGAGTATATTGCTACTGCCAATTGTTGTGGACAGGTTCTATGGATTCAGAATCAATTGCTGGATTATGGGTTTGATTTCATGAATACCACCATCTTTATTGATAATCAAAGTACCATTTTCATTGTTAAAAATCCAGTTTTTCGTAATAGAACCAAACATATTGAAATCAGGCATCACTTTGTCAGGGATGCATATGAAAAACATTTGATTAAAGTGGTTAAAATTCACACAGATGATAATGTGGCAGATCTGTTAACTAAAGCTTTTGATGGACCTAGGTTTCAACACTTAGTGGTCCAAATTGGTATGCTTAACCCTTGACTGCAAAGTTTGAGGGGAGGCATAAGCCTCTGGGGAGGCATATGCCTCAGGGGAGGATTGTCATTGAAACTTTGTATAATTTATGTATATTATTGTTTGGCTAACACTAACCAACTAATGTTTCTGTAAGATTTGTTGTTTTGTTTGTTACTTTGTGTCTGTTTTGCAGAATGTCCTTATGTGAAGTTGCTGATCTTTATTTGAAATTTACCAAGAGTTGTTTCAAAGGGAATGTGGTCTTGTTTGCTGAGAATTGTTTCTACTGAAGAGTTAAATATGCTGAGATTCATTGCTTCTACTGAAGTAAAATTCAAAAATTGACAAATAAGAAAAGTTGTTTATTCATTCAAGAAACAATTTACAGCTTACAATCAACTTCAAAGTGGAATACAAAGACCATTCCTATACTGAGTCTACCAAACTAATACTAAGCTTCTATCATCTATTACAAAAAGGTTGGTGGATATGCATGACCAGTATGATGAAGAAGCTGAAGGAGAAAATGGAAAGGGAAGAATGATGATGATGACGACGAAGATGCTCAAGAACCTAGTTTTATATCTTTGGTTCAAGGCAAGAAGATGCTCAAGAACCTAGTTTTACATCTTTGTTCCCTGGCAACATCCCATCAACAACTACTCCACTTTCCTTTTCCCCTTACCCACCACCTCTGCCTTCTTGCCCTTTCCCCTGTGTCCATGGTATGAAGCACCTGATCCTAGAACAGGAAGACCCAACACCACATCCCGTGATGTTGGAAGAGATGGATTACTCTTCCTTGGCCTTGGTTGGGATCTCTCTTGTGTGGAAGGAGGAAGGAATGATAGATCTTCGTCTTCATCCTCTGAAGAGTCTTCATCAGAAGTAAAGATGAAGGGAGAGACATACTGTCTCTCAGCAGGAATGGGGGCATTGCTTGGTTCACCTCTCTCCAATGCATTCCACCTTCTCTCGAGCTCTCTCTCAGCATCTGAATCATCTAAATCAGAGGGAACGTTGGCTGGATCCTCTGATGATGAGGGACTTGGGAATTTCACATCTGGTTTCTTTGGTGGATGTTCACCAGGTGGAAAGTAACCACTCCACCCGTGACTTGATGATGATGAGGAGGAAGTGGAGGAGGTTAAGTCGATGGTTTCTGGTTTGGAAGACATGATTTGGTGAAGAATTGGGGTTAATTGAGAAATTAGGGTTTTGATAAGAGTTGGGGGTAATTGATATCTGTAAAAGTGTGATTTGGGGGTTATTAAATAGGCGAAGTCAAGGCTTTATGATAATTAATGCGAGTTAGGTGGCACAGTAAAAATCAAGATATTTACTGAAGATATTTTTACTCTTGAGTGGTTTCTACTGATTGACCATTCATTAGCAGATTGACTTTCATTTCTGCTGAAGGGTAATTTTTGAAATTGGATGGAACCGCTTTACACGTCAGATATGGTCAACGATTTGTTATGATATTCTTGACCACGATTGGGGAACTTCCATTTATAACCTACTTTGCATATCTTCGCCAAAACTAAATTATTTCCTCATCAATCAATTTAAACCCATCATTCATTTGCATAATTCAGAACCGTCTCTCACGAATCTTTCAAATGGCAACACTTCAATTCAAGGAAGATCATAACAAGTTTGCTATTTTGAAAAAGACTAAAGGTCATGAACTGTATGATTCAATGGTGGAGTTTCTACAGCGTTCAAAGATTCATTATGCTATAACACATTATCCAAATGTGATATATGAATCTATGGTGAAGCAATTTTGGGCATCTGCTTGGAAAAGATCTGACACAGAGATCGTGGTTACTATTGATGGAAATGAGTATGTGGTGACTAAATCATTGATAAGGACAAAGCTTCAGCTGGATGATGAGAATGGAGTTTTTCACTCCAACACTGAAGAGATACTTGTTGGGTAGAGGGAAGCTGGTTGTCAAAGCACTGACACAACTAAGTGGCTTAAGAATCAGTTCTGTCCCAAGTAGAGGTTTTTGGTGCATATACTGCTCCAATGTATCAGCAACAAGTCTGGTGGCTGGGATCAGTTCTCTGCCCAATTGGGTTGTGGTATTGTCTGTCTTTCTAAAGGGTTAACTTATAATTTCTCAAAGTTTATTTTTGATAATATGATAGAAAATATTGAGAAGCAAAAGCATAAGTTTTTAATGTACCCTAGGTTTCTACAAATAATTTTAGACATAACCACAGAAGACAGAATTCATGTGCCCATTAAGAGTCTTGGTTCTAAGTTATTTTCCTCTATGCAAACTAACTATGATGGGGTACATCGCCCTCTATTAGCTGCTATGTTGCCATATGGCAATGATGATGCAGGTGAGGGTGATGCTACTGGTAATATGCCTTCTCAACATGTTGCTGATGATGGTAATCCATTACCTTCTGGTGTTGCTGCTGATGGTAATCCTTTAGTGGTAAATGAGGGAGAGCCATCTACAACTGCTGAAGCATTACATGTTTCTTCTGACCAACCTCCACCTTCCCCTTTACCTCTGTCACCTAGTCCTGTTCCATCACCTTCTCAGGTTGCTCCTGATGAGCTTGTTGCTGAGGTTGAAGAGACAATTCAGTCTCTTGGTACCCACGTACCTACACCTCTTGAGCCTGAGATTACTAGACTACCCACACCTAGTTTTGTGAGAGAGGCATATGATGCAGGCTCTCCTAATGTTGTACATATGTCTGTTTCTCCTGATAGGTTCAATGAAGCTCCCATGACCAATGAGCAATCTGTTAGTGGAGCTGAGAAACCTGTTACTCTCACCTCTGTATATGATTTGCTGTGCAGGTATGTTCAAAAGACTGATGATCTTCAAAAGGAACTTGCAGATACCAAATCTACTCTTGGTGGTGAGATTGAACTGTTGAAAAGAAAGGTTCAGGATTTGGAAGCACAACTTGATCAGCAAAAGAAAAGAAAGGTTGTGATTGATGCTGATGAAGTACATGAGGGAAATTTGGATTCCCTTGAGATCTTGGTTGAAGTTGCTAGATAGACTAATGCTTCTTCTCCTAAAGTTGCTGAAGTTTCAAAACTTAAGAAGCCAATTCAGTTCAGCAGAAGAAGTAGAAGACAGTATTTAGCAAAGAAAGCTGCTGAATCTTCTAAGGTGTCTATTGGTGATGAGATTCTTATGACAGATGCTGGTGATACTCTTCAGGAGAATGAACCAACTAGTGATATTACTGCTGAAAAAACTACTGATGGGGTTCATGCATCAGTAAATACATTCTTTGTAGCTGGTAGAGAGTATATGGATTCACCTAACACTGATCCATCTGTTCCTGAGCAAGTTTCTCCTGAAGATACCACTGCAACTCTTCATACTACAGGATCTGCTGATACTCTACTTCATTCAGATGTTCAAGATATTCCTGCTGATCCTGTGGAAGAGTTAGTCATTCCTCATGATGATTCTGCTAAAGTTGCTAAAATATGTGCTGATGATCTTATCTCAGAAGAGGAAAGACTTGAACAAGAAAAGCTTTTGAAAGAATGGGAAGATCATAAGAAGAGTATAGAATTGGCAAAGGAAGAGCAAGCCAAATATGATTCAGAATATCAATCTGCTACAAATAGGTATATTTCTACTTTGCCTATTGAAAGACAGAGAGAATTGGATGCTGCTATTCCAAATTTTGATAAAGCAGACTGGATGCATATTGGAGAACAAGTGATTGCTACTCCTGGTTTAGCTACAGATATTCTAGGAAAAGGATGTTAATAAAGAGGATTGGGTTTCTGGAATAGTTGAGAAGATGAAATAGAGAAAGAAAGAAGCAGATGAAAGAATTGCCAAAGCAAAAAGGGGATAAACCAATGACTCAAGCACAACAAAGGGATTTTATGAGAACTTATGTGAAAAGTCAAAGCAGTGCACTCTATAATAATGCTTGGACTAGGAAACAAGTTTGGGCTCTTTCAGATGGACAATTGGTTCTTCAATATAATAGAATCAAGTCTAGATGTGAAAAGGATGGAATGAGTACTCCTAAGCTTGTTCCTACTATTCTTGCTGATGATGCAGAACCATCTTCTCAGAAAGTCCAAATTGATGAAGCTGTTTCTACTAATGTGCCTGCTATGTCTCTATCTTTTTCTTCTGATGCTGGTTCTACTATGGATATGGGTGTTCCTATTGTTGATAAAGTATCTTTACATGCTACTTCTGCTGGTGTGACAACTATTGCTGCTTCATCTATTGTTGACAAAGGAAAAACCAAAGTTGTAGAAGAAGATCTTCCTTCTAGAAAGAGAACAAGAAGATAAATAGAGGAGGAGAGATTGGGTGAGGAGGCTGCAAAGAGGTTAGATGATGATCAACAAGCTGAAATGGCAAGATTTCATGAGCTGAAAGAGAGAGAAGTAGAGCTTGCAGCTGCTAGGGCTAAACAGATCAGGAAGGCAATGGATGAACAATATGAATCTGCTGCACTTGCTTCTACTCAGGATTCTACTGATGTTCACTTAAATATTCCATCAGTGGAAACTAATGATGCAGAAGATGTATCTACTGAGGATGTAGCTCCTGAGGAACCTTCTTCACCACATGATGCTATATACATTCCTGGGAGAAGGGCCAAGAGAATGGCAAGAGTGAGGTATTCACATTCAGCACACAGAGTAGTAAATGTTAATGCTCCTGATGCTTCTTTTATCAAAGAATGATCCCCTAATGATTGGCCAAAGGGTATTAGAGATGTTTTGGTTCATTGGGAATTGCCTAAGAATGGACAGATCAACACCATTTATAGACTTGATAAAACTTCTCTGTCATTCACATTTCTACAAGAAATTCTACATCTTGTGGATCATCAGGACTTAGTTACTCTCAATGAGTTGGTTCAAAAGTATTATGCTACTCATACTCCTACAGGTACAGGATTGTATCTATTGGGAGATCTTAAAGTGCTTATGGATTCTTCTACTCCCACTGGTGCTGGTTATGATGAGTGGAAAAACAATCAGAGGTGGAAAGTACAGAGTTGGAAGTTTTATCCTATGCCTTTTGTTCATGTTTTGGAGACTAGATCTGGACTCAGGGCTATCATGTTTCTTGGGAAGAAGTATCCTCTGACAGTGCCTCTCATGGAGAAAATGCTTCAACAGAAGTTGGAGATTCCTCCTAATTCAGTTGGGAATGCTAAATTGTTTGCTGAATCTCTGGTTAAATTGTTTAAGATCAGGATCAGGATTCCCAGAGCTGCATCTAATTGATGGTATTTTGTTATATATTTCTTTATTTTTTTTATTATTAGTAAAAAAAAAAAAAAAAAACTAACTAACAGATTTGTATAGTATTGTGTATGTTGTATGCAGGTTATGGTGTTGGTTCATATCACACCTTTTCTGGTTATCAACTTACCTGATGTTGACTATTCCATCAAAAAGTTGGCTAGTCCAAAGGGTACAGCTTTGGTAAAGACATGTCAAATCTGTTGATAGCTATAATAGTTTGCTAAAAACTATTGGGTACTCAACTCACCCATGCTTAACAGTTGAGAGTTGGATGGTTGTCAATTGACCATGGATTTTTCCTTTATGGATTCCCAGTAATTGGCTTGCCCACAAGTGTATGGCTTGTGGTAAAGGCAGTTGAAAACCATATTTGGCATTCAATTTACCAAGGTGATTCAATCAACCAAATAATTGACTAGTCCTGAGCAAACGGCTACAGGTAAAGACAACTAAAATCTGTTTATAGCTGATGATTTGCTAAAAATCATATGGTCATCAGTGTACCATAGTTTTCGAACTTAAACATTTGGCTACTCCAGTAGTGATGGCTATTGGTAAAGAGACATCAAATCCATTATTTTCAATGATTCACCTCTCACAGGAGTTAACACACCTGGATGTGATGAGAATAGTATGAAACTAATATGTTTTGATGTACATTTGGTCATTTGTTGCTGCAAAGAATGGAGTTTTCAAGTTTGTGCTGATCATAGAGATCCTGCTGATGGTGATTCTTTGCTGATGATGTTCGACTTCAATCCTCTTGGTTTGTAATTTTAAAGATCTATCAAGAATCTTGAACTTAACCATGTCAAATTCAAGATTAGGGGAGGATTGTTGGGAATTCTACTAATTGAGAATTCTGCTGACGGTTACTGCTGAAGAGCTGGTTCCTGCTGAAGCAGTGTATCTGCTGAAGACTAGTTTTAGCATTATTAGTTTCTGCAGAAATAGACATTCCGTATATTATGTAATACAGTTAGGATATGCATGAGTTTATTTAGGAAGTGATAATGCATATCTTTTGAAGTTTTTAGAAGATACGTTTCTTGTGAAACGGTTTAGGGTTCCTTGTGTATAAAAGGAACACACGACTATGTATTAGATACACGTTTTTTAGAAAACACTTTCAGTATTATTAAAAGATCCATAGAGGATCAAGTGTTCTTAGTATTCAGTTGTTTATACTTGTGTTTGTTTCCGCTTTAGAATACAAGTTTCAGAGATTTTCTTTTAGTGTGTTAGTGATTACATTAACATAACTAACGATCTACGAGTGCTCAAAGATCTATCAAGGTATGAGGTTCAACAGAGGGTGAGGAGGAGGCTTATGACCGTCAGGAGGCTGAGCAGGGGGATGATGACCCACAGGAGGGTGAGGAGGAGGATGATCCTCAGGAGGAGGAGATGCCTAATGATGATGGTTTGCCAGCACATCCAGCTCATGCTGAGGAGCCCGATTCTCCGATACATCCGTTAGAGCCGGTTTCACCTGATCACTCGTTTTTGTTTGATTCACCACCTGGTAGTCCCGTGGCGTCAGATGCGCCATCTTAGATATCTGCTGAGCCTGCAGAATTGGGTGAGACTGGTAGGATTTGTACTCGACTTACTACACTAGGTGAGAGGATCTCGCAGATGTTTGATCGAATTGATAGAGTGACTGTTGAGTTTATTGGAGAGTTGAGGGTTGATTTGGTTACTGTTGAGAGGAGGACTACAGAGATAAGGAGAGGTATGATGGAGATACATGAGCAGATAAAGAGTCTGCAGAGAGGTTTCATCACGGCTCGCGAGGCAGATTGCAAGCTGTGGTAGAGGAACACGGAGTTGGAGAAGGAGGTAGCAGACCTCAAGAGAGACAGTGATACTCACAGTGTCGAGTTGGGATCGTTATAGAGAGAGTTGGATGGTTTGAGGCAGGAGCTGAGGAGTCTACGCCAGCATAGTGGCTAGATAGTTAGATTATGTTATCATGTTGCTTTCTAAACCGAGGAGTGCTTGGTTAGAAAAGATAGTTATCTTGTTTTGATGTATTTCCGTTGTATGTTCATCTCGTTTGGAACGATTAGTATCCTTTATGTCTTTTGTAGGTGGAACAATTATCGAAATTCGGTTGGGAGTGAAGTGGCCTATGCCATGACTTGGGAGCAATTTAAGTCTTTGCTGATTCAAACTTACTGCCCAAGGAATGAGGTTAAGAAGCTGCAGATTGAGTTCTGGAATCACAAAGTGAAGATTACCGATATGGTGACTTACAATCGTCGTTACCAGGAGTTAGCCTTGCTCTGCCCGGATATGGTTAAGACTGAGACTCAAAAGATTGAGCAGTATACCGATGGGTTGCCTGTGGCTACAAGGAATGATGTGATTGCTGCTAGGCCTGCAAATGTTCATGAGGCTATTACGATCGCTCAACAATTGATGGACTCGTTGATATTGGAAGGAGCTGAGAAGGATAAGAATGGAAAGAGGAAGAGAGACTATCACTCTAAGGGTAATGATCACCGAAACAAGCGACAAGCTATGGCTAAGGTTTATGCTATTGGGGATGGAGATAAGAAGAACCAAAATGGTGATGCACCCGGGTGTGGTCATTGTTACAAGAATCATTCTGGATGATGTACTGTGATGTGCCAGAATTGCTCAAGGAGAGGACACATAGCTAAGGATTGTAGAGCTCAACCCCTTGCTATGGTACAAGCTACTCCCGAAACTAGGAGTAAGGTGAATGTTACTTGTTTTGGATGTAGAAAGAAGGGACACTATAGGAATGAGTGTAGGGAATCATGGAACCGAGGAAATCAAGGATCGGGTGGTAATGGGTACAATCATGGAAACCATAGAGCTGGAGGAAACCATGGACGTCATGACAATGAGGACCAACGTGTGGAAGCAGGAGCTGCTCATAGGAGAGTATATGCAATTGGGAACGAGAGAGGAGAAGACCCGAACGTCTTTACTGGTACGTTACTTCTCAATAATCGTTATGCTTCCATACTATTTGATACTGGTGCCGATAGGAATTTTGTGTCCATTACATTTGCACCCTTACTAGGAAAACCCCCGATGGCCTTAGGAATTGGTTATGATGTAGAGTTAGCTAATGGAAACATAGAAAGAATTAAGACTATCATTCGTAGTTGCATGTTGAATTTCTTGAATCACCATTTCAACATAGATCTTCTACCCATCACGTTAGGAAGTTTCGATGTCATCATTGGTATGGATTGGTTGTCGAAGTATCGTGCTCACATACTTTGCAATGAGAAAATTGTGCGTGTGCCTTACGGAAAAGAGATTTTAAATATACAAGGAGATTGAAAAGGTTCGAGGAGCCCATCCAGATTAGCAGTTATTTCTTGCACTAAGCTACCGAAGCTAATGGAAAAAGGATGTTGCCTTTTTGTCACAACTCACCATTTCAGGTCATTTCAGGTCATTTCCCGAACTTTGGAAAAACACTATTCATCAAACACTATTCATCAAAACACTATTCATCAGTTTACTATTCATCATTTTTGGTGTCAGTTTGACATTCCGAGAAGCATTCAGAAATTTTACTATTCATGGAACACTATTCATTGCGGGAAAAGATTTCATCATTCACGTGCATTACACATTTCATCGTAAATTTAGTTTACGGATATTCAAATTCGCGTAACCGTATTGGTTCAGGTGCGAATTCATGCATTATCAGTAATGACATTTCATACGGACTGGAGATAGTCTGCATATCATCAGTAGGTCAATTACATGTTATACCACTCTTAGGATTTTCAAATTACTATATTCAGTACATTTAACGTTTTTACGTATAAGTAATTATAGTAAACGTTAACATTCGGTTTATACACGACGAATATATCTAAATATTCCCACAATGGTCCCGACATATTTTTATATCTATTTTAACATCATAAAAGTTATAATATTCAGTTACCCAGTATTTTGGAAATTTATTTTATTTATAACGTACGCGTATGAATATAACGACGGTTTTCGTGAAAACTAAACAATAATCACCCGATCACTCAGTAAATGTACCCAACATATTTTTAACATATTTTCAACATTATTATGACTTTATTTCATCCCGGTAAACTTCGTGAACATTTATTTCTATTAAAACCGTTACCCGATTTTAACGAATAACACGTAATAACACTTAACGTTATACTAATTTCCTAAATAACTACCAAGTACCCCTACCCCCCCTTCTACCCTTTGAAAACCAGCCCATGAAACACCCTTTTAACCCTTGGCATTAACTTCCTAAGTTTTATACTAATAAACTTCTAAAACCTAACTTTACTAAAATCACAAAATCATAATTCACTTTTTAGTAAGATCAAAATTCCTCTCATCTCTTCCATTCCCTCTCCATAACCACGACCCATAATTGATCTCCATGATCAAGTGATCATTTTCCATAAAGTAAAACACTAAACTTGTTCATTTTACAAGCCTAATCAAGAATCAAGCAACAAAAACACAAGAACATCAAGCATAATCATCCTATAATCATCTCATTTTGTCAAGTAAGTTTTCATCTTTATTTTTTCATGGATCATCCTATTTTTACATGTATTTCATAAGTATCATGCTAAAAACCATGTACAAGTAGCTATACCACACTTTATTTTGGCTAAAAAGAAACATACAAACCCTAACTTTTTAGTTATGAATTCCCTTGCTCTAATAACTTGGTTAGGAGTCCATGACACCCTAAGAAGGTGTATGGTAGGATTAGATTAGCTATGTGGTGATTACAAGAGGTTTGGTGATGGTAGAAATTAGTTTTAAACCTTGAAAACTTGATTTGGAACCTATTTTAGACATGCTGTCCCATTTTGTAAAAATCTGGAAAATCAGTAAACACCAAGGAAACTTTGGCAAAATTTTTAGAAAATACTTTCAAAAACGAATCCGTAGGTGAAAGAACGGATTAAAAAGAGTTTATAACGAAGAAGTTATGATTTTTGCAAGATTGTTGACGAAAAGTATTTTCTGGAAATTAGTTGCTGTTGGACGTTTTTCGTCGGTCAAAAAGAGGCTTTAGACGTAACCCGGAGGAGCCGAACTTTCCAAAATATATTACTACATACTAAGACGTAACCGTGGATATAAAGAACAAGTAAAACGGACAAGTAACGACAAAGATATACATGTTTGAATATCGGCTAAAACCATTTTATATTTGACAGCTTTTATATAAATTTGGCGCAAAAACTACGAAGTACATTTATAAGCTAGACATAATATTAAGTACCGAGCTTTATAACTAATGTAGTATTAGTTATTACGAGTATGTTTTCATCATTTCAAGGATTACAACCCGAGTTTTTCAACGCTAACATGGAAACTTACGATATATATATAAGTATATATATATTACAACTAGCTTATTATATTTTCTAATAGCAATATTTTTCCAAATTCTTGAAATATATACTTTTGATAACAACAAGTGTTTTTCAAAGAGTAGAGTGGTATAGAAACATGTGCATGGACATTCATAACATCATTTGTGGATCTAAAGGAGATCATTCATCATTCATATTAGGTTGCGGCTAGTGTGCGCGCCTTGTTTTTCAGCTCATTACATGTTCATGGTACCATCATATTGGGTTGCGACAGCAAATTGTTCATTGGTGTTCATTTCATTTCATCACAGTTTCATCAGTTAAGGTGAGTTTTCATGGCCCCGTTTTCAATTACTTATTTGATTTCAAATCCCACGGGGGAGAATACATTGCATCAATTACTTTCGTACATGCCCAAGTATTACAAATTCCTTACATTGCTTAAGTTGCCTTGCTACCACGACACGACAAGTCCCCTTTATTTCATGGACCGTTAATTACAGTACGAGCGAGAGTGAGTGAATAGATCTATTGAGGGTGACTCCTCCATTCGTGTTTGGGTTGCTCCAACGGAATTACGAATGCATTTCATTTCTAAATTACGAGTGTCTGGTAAACACTCACTTGGGGCAAGATTTAGTACGTCTAGCTTCGGGGCCATGAGCTTAAGAGACAATGTAGCATTTTTGACATTTTTGTCGGTTTACTTTATACTTGTGGCTTATGTACATACGATTTAACTTACAAACCTATGATTATTCACCAACATTCGTGTTGACCGTTTTCGCAATGTATTTTCAGGTAACTAAGAGCATAAACTTCATGGCATGCATGGAGTCATTTTAGTGAGGACCTAGGATGACGCGTCTCACTTTGACACTTTCATGCACTTATGTATAATTATCGTTTGACATGTCTAAACTTATTTCTGTAAACCTTTCATGACTTTTGGGACCTATGTAATATATTCTGAATGTTTTAATAAGTCAAACGATGTGTTTTCAAAACGACACTTTAGGTCGTTCAATATTTCCTTGTTATGGTGCTATGACAGTTACACCCTCAGGCATTCCATTCCGCTGCAAGTCAGGTAAATTGGGGGTGTGACAGATTGGTACCAGAGCTAAGGTTATAGAGAACTAGGATGTATCTTGGACCCTAGACTATAACCACATCATCATAGCATCTCATCATTTCATCATAAGTGCATAATCATGATTCATGTTGTTTCATGCATACCCTGTGCGAGTTATTTATACTCATATTCATATATATATATTATTTCATTGACCTGGTTCACAAGTGACATGTCTTCAGATACCTACCCTGTCATTCTTTTATCGGATTCCGACATTGAAGATGCCTTGCCATCTTCCACTACCATTATACCACCAGTTGCACTTATACCACCATTAGCACCATTGATTTGTCATAGGAACAGGGTTTTCCTATCATTCAGCCTATACATAGAATGCGGTTTGGTAGAGTATTCAGACTTAATCTTAATGGACTTATTAGGATGCTTATTGCAAGGGAGATAGTATTTTCTTCCCATCACTAGTAGAGCACTCACTACTTAGGTACTACCACTACCATCAACTACTTATTACACTATTAGTCGTCCTATATTGCGTACTTCAGTTTTACCTCCTAGATATTATGAGATAGCGCGAAAGAGGGTATTATTCCATTCACTATTATCACCATCATCACCTAACTCACCACTAGAATTTCATCGACAACAATTTTATCCTCACCATCTAGGGTACCATCATTGTCATTTTTCCTTTACCATTCCCACTTGCCATGAACTAGATAACACCTAGTAGATAATACCAATAACACGGACTCACCAGAAACATCCGCAGATTCTTCAGGAATTAGGTTGATTTCGTTTTTGACGAATTAGTAGACTATTACCATTCGACAAGATTCACCCACGTATCCAATACACCATTCAAGCTATTTTACTATCATATGGGGAAATTGTTTTACAGAAAAATTTCTGAAGTAAGCTATTTTATTTCCATCCTATAAATTGATTTTTCTGTCATTACACCAAGTATTTACTATTGTTACGCGAAGCAATTTTCATGTTACTTGAAAGAAAACATCAGGATACCATTTTAATAACAATGCGTTGAACACCATCTAAAACTTTTGAGGAAAGTTATGATATTTTGACAAAAATCTAACATCGCATCATTAGTCCTCAATTGTACATAGCCTGATCACCTATGTAAAATTCAGGAAGGATTATGCCATGAAGGAAATAATTACCTTTTCAAAGGATTGTTGATAACAATCTTCATCCAAAAGTTTTGTAGACAAAGGAACTCATTCATAAACATCCATTTTGCCGAACTATCCCTGGATACTTACCCTACCTGTCACTCACTTAGCCATTAAGTTGGATTTTTCCCATTGACTTCCCTAGAAGAGACTTTCCAAATCAATTGCATGTAGGATTCCTCTATACAATAAAAGCAACGAAAGGACTACAGAACTACTAACCAGGACTAGAAGTATATCGTGAGAGAATTCGTAACTCAACAACAAATTCTAAGATACTGCGAGACCATCCGAATCATCATCTCTGACTTAGTTATCAAAGTCTATCATTTAAAGGTGCTAGCTAGACTGAGCTACAGGATTGAACTCAATATTAATGTCCACAGAACAATACTATAGAAATGAACCAAGCTTCTAATTGAGACTGTAGAGCATTTCATTTAAACATGGCCTCATCCATACCTAAACTTTCCTGCAGTAAGTTTTCACAAAGGACAATTGTTTGAAACAAGGAATCAAATTGTTACCTATATTTTATCGCTTTCAGATAACGCCAAGTTCGAAGGACCGAACGTTGTGGAATTAGTCACAAAGGTTTATTGTACCCATTTCAGTTATTTTCCTGTTAAGGAAACCGATTCACCTTGGACTTCATGTAATCATTTCAGAATTTCCTTCAGAAACCCATTTAGATGTGAACATCACCTATCACCCTCAGAACGATGGTCAAAGCGAGAGAACAATTCAAACATAGGAAGGTATGCTCAGAGCATGAGTGATTGACCCTGTAAATGGTTGGACTAATCACTCAACATAAATCAAATTCATCTACAACAATAGTTATCACACCAACAACGGGAAACTGGCAGAAGTTAGGTTGGTACATAACACACATCATTTGGATTGGATATCCTGAATAACAAACCATCCAGATTCAAGTGGGAGAACAAACTAAGTTAAATGCATTGCCTTGGATTGGTATGATACAAATTGGATAACAAGAAAAGTTGAACCTTTAGCATATTGGACCATTTAAGATTCATTTTAGAATCGACCAACTAGCATACAAACTTGAGTTCTGGCAGAATTCAGCAGTATATATTACCAGTATCACATTTAAAACATTAAGAAGCGCAGATCATCGATTGATGGGCCAAACTCAGAAAAAGCTCAACTCACTAGTTCAGTAGGCATTTATGAGATAACCAGAAATTTTCTACAAGTCAAGAATCAGTTACAAGTTCAATAAGTTGTAAACCATTAAAACTTCAAGTTGGTAAGCAGAGTTATGCAGAAAGTTCTGCCTAGGAAAGGCATGTTATCATTCAGAAAACTTGGAAAGTTACACCAATATACACTGGACCATTTATATTTTGACAGAGAAGGCATAGTGGCCGTTAGATTTGAACATTGCCAGAGAACAACAGGATTACACGAACATATTTCACATTTTTAGATCCCCAGAAATGACTTTCAGATGAGTCACTCATGATTTTATTGGAAGGGATCCAACCCAAATGACAATCTCAGACCTCGTAAGAGAACCAACAGAAACCATGGACCGTGTGGTCAAACAGTTGAATCAGAGTCAAATTCCTATCGTTAGAGTTCGCTGGAATTCTCGAATATCATCACCTTTTTCACCAATACATTCTCAGAGACCAACATAAACTGAACTTCGGGACGAAGTTCCTTTTAGAGGGGAAGACTGTCACAACTCACCATTTCAGGTCATTTCAGGTCATTTCCCGAACTTTGGAAAAACACTATTCATCAAACACTATTCATCAAAACACTATTCATCAGTTTACTATTCATCATTTTTGGTGTCAGTTTGACATTCCGAGAAGCATTCAGAAATTTTACTATTCACGGAACACTATTCATTGCGGGAAAAGATTTCATCATTCACGTGCATTACACATTTCATCGTAAATTTAGTTTACGGATATTCAAATTCGCGTAACCGTATTGGTTCAGGTGCGAATTCATGCATTATCAGTAATGACATTTCATACGGACTGGAGATAGTCTGCATATCATCAGTAGGTCAATTACATGTTATACCACTCTTAGGATTTTCAAATTACTATATTCAGTACATTTAACGTTTTTACGTATAAGTAATTATAGTAAACGTTAACATTCGGTTTATACACGACGAATATATCTAAATATTCCCACAATGGTCCCGACATATTTTTATATCTATTTTAACATCATAAAAGTTATAATATTCAGTTACCCAGTATTTTGGAAATTTATTTTATTTATAACGTACGCGTATGAATATAACGACGGTTTTCGTAAAAACTAAACAATAATCACCCGATCACTCAGTAAATGTACCCAACATATTTTTAACATATTTTCAACATTATTATGACTTTATTTCATCCCGGTAAACTTCGTGAACATTTATTTCTATTAAAACCGTTACCCGATTTTAACGAATAACACGTAATAACACTTAACGTTATACTAATTTCCTAAATAACTACCAAGTACCCCTACCCCCCCTTCTACCCTTTGAAAACCAGCCCCTGAAACACCCTTTTAACCCTTGGCATTAACTTCCTAAGTTTTATACTAATAAACTTCTAAAACCTAACTTTACTAAAATCACAAAATCATAATTCACTTTTTAGTAAGATCAAAATTCCTCTCATCTCTTCCATTCCCTCTCCATAACCACGACCCATAATTGATCTCCATGATCAAGTGATCATTTTCCATAAAGTAAAACACTAAACTTGTTCATTTTACAAGCCTAATCAAGAATCAAGCAACAAAAACACAAGAACATCAAGCATAATCATCCTATAATCATCTCATTTTGTCAAGTAAGTTTTCATCTTTATTTTTTCATGGATCATCCTATTTTTACATGTATTTCATAAGTATCATGCTAAAAACCATGTACAAGTAGCTATACCACACTTTATTTTGGCTAAAAAGAAACATACAAACCCTAACTTTTTAGTTATGAATTCCCTTGCTCTAATAACTTGGTTAGGAGTCCATGACACCCTAAGAAGGTGTATGGTAGGATTAGATTAGCTATGTGGTGATTACAAGAGGTTTGGTGATGGTAGAAATTAGTTTTAAACCTTGAAAACTTGATTTGGAACCTATTTTAGACATGCTGTCCCATTTTGTAAAAATCTGGAAAATCAGTAAACACCAAGGAAACTTTGGCAAAATTTTTAGAAAATACTTTCAAAAACGAATCCGTAGGCGAAAGAACGGATTAAAAAGAGTTTATAACGAAGAAGTTATGATTTTTGCAAGATTGTTGACGAAAAGTATTTTCTGGAAATTAGTTGCTGTTGGACGTTTTTCGTCGGTCAAAAAGAGGCTTTAGACGTAACCCGGAGGAGCCGAACTTTCCAAAATATATTACTACATACTAAGACGTAACCGTGGATATAAAGAACAAGTAAAACGGACAAGTAACGACAAAGATATACATGTTTGAATATCGGCTAAAACCATTTTATATTTGACAGCTTTTATATAAATTTGGCGCAAAAACTACGAAGTACATTTATAAGCTAGACATAATATTAAGTACCGAGCTTTATAACTAATGTAGTATTAGTTATTACGAGTATGTTTTCATCATTTCAAGGATTACAACCCGAGTTTTTCAACGCTAACATGGAAACTTACGATATATATATATAAGTATATATATATTACAACTAGCTTATTATATTTTCTAATAGCAATATTTTTCCAAATTCTTGAAATATATACTTTTGATAACAACAAGTGTTTTTCAAAGAGTAGAGTGGTATAGAAACATGTGCATGGACATTCATAACATCATTTGTGGATCTAAAGGAGATCATTCATCATTCATATTAGGTTGCGGCTAGTGTGCGCGCCTTGTTTTTCAGCTCATTACATGTTCATGGTACCATCATATTGGGTTGCGACAACAAATTGTTCATTGGTGTTCATTTCATTTCATCACAGTTTCATCAGTTAAGGTGAGTTTTCATGGCCCCGTTTTCAATTACTTATTTGATTTCAAATCCCACGGGGGAGAATACATTGCATCAATTACTTTCGTACATGCCCAAGTATTACAAATTCCTTACATTGCTTAAGTTGCCTTGCTACCACGACACGACAAGTCCCCTTTATTTCATGGACCGTTAATTACAGTACGAGCGAGAGTGAGTGAATAGATCTATTGAGGGTGACTCCTCCATTCGTGTTTGGGTTGCTCCAACGGAATTACGAATGCATTTCATTTCTAAATTACGAGTGTCTGGTAAACACTCACTTGGGGCAAGATTTAGTACGTCTAGCTTCGGGGCCATGAGCTTAAGAGACAATGTAGCATTTTTGACATTTTTGTCGGTTTACTTTATACTTGTGGCTTATGTACATACGATTTAACTTACAAACCTATGATTATTCACCAACATTCGTGTTGACCGTTTTCGCAATGTATTTTCAGGTAACTAAGAGCATAAACTTCATGGCATGCATGGAGTCATTTTAGTGAGGACCTAGGATGACGCGTCTCACTTTGACACTTTCATGCACTTATGTATAATTATCGTTTGACATGTCTAAACTTATTTCTGTAAACCTTTCATGACTTTTGGGACCTATGTAATATATTCTGAATGTTTTAATAAGTCAAACGATGTGTTTTCAAAACGACACTTTAGGTCGTTCAATATTTCCTTGTTATGGTGCTATGACAGTTACACCCTCAGGCATTCCATTCCGCTGCAAGTCAGGTAAATTGGGGGTGTGACAGATTGGTACCAGAGCTAAGGTTATAGAGAACTAGGATGTATCTTGGACCCTAGACTATAACCACATCATCATAGCATCTCATCATTTCATCATAAGTGCATAATCATGATTCATGTTGTTTCATGCATACCCTGTGCGAGTTATTTATACTCATATTCATATATATATATTATTTCATTGACCTGGTTCACAAGTGACATGTCTTCAGATACCTACCCTGTCATTCTTTTATCGGATTCCGACATTGAAGATGCCTTGCCATCTTCCACTACCATTATACCACCAGTTGCACTTATACCACCATTAGCACCATTGATTTGTCATAGGAACAGGGTTTTCCTATCATTCAGCCTATACATAGAATGCGGTTTGGTAGAGTATTCAGACTTAATCTTAATGGACTTATTAGGATGCTTATTGCAAGGGAGATAGTATTTTCTTCCCATCACTAGTAGAGCACTCACTACTTAGGTACTACCACTACCATCAACTACTTATTACACTATTAGTCGTCCTATATTGCGTACTTCAGTTTTACCTCCTAGATATTATGAGATAGCGCGAAAGAGGGTATTATTCCATTCACTATTATCACCATCATCACCTAACTCACCACTAGAATTTCATCGACAACAATTTTATCCTCACCATCTAGGGTACCATCATTGTCATTTTTCCTTTACCATTCCCACTTGCCATGAACTAGATAACACCTAGTAGATAATACCAATAACACGGACTCACCAGAAACATCCGCAGATTCTTCAGGAATTAGGTTGATTTCGTTTTTGACGAATTAGTAGACTATTACCATTCGACAAGATTCACCCACGTATCCAATACACCATTCAAGCTATTTTACTATCATATGGGGAAATTGTTTTACAGAAAAATTTCTGAAGTAAGCTATTTTATTTCCATCCTATAAATTGATTTTTCTGTCATTACACCAAGTATTTACTATTGTTACGCGAAGCAATTTTCATGTTACTTGAAAGAAAACATCAGGATACCATTTTAATAACAATGCGTTGAACACCATCTAAAACTTTTGAGGAAAGTTATGATATTTTGACAAAAATCTAACATCGCATCATTAGTCCTCAATTGTACATAGCCTGATCACCTATGTAAAATTCAGGAAGGATTATGCCATGAAGGAAATAATTACCTTTTCAAAGGATTGTTGATAACAATCTTCATCCAAAAGTTTTGTAGACAAAGGAACTCATTCATAAACATCCATTTTGCCGAACTATCCCTGGATACTTACCCTACCTGTCACTCACTTAGCCATTAAGTTGGATTTTTCCCATTGACTTCCCTAGAAGAGACTTTCCAAATCAATTGCATGTAGGATTCCTCTATACAATAAAAGCAACGAAAGGACTACAGAACTACTAACCAGGACTAGAAGTATATCGTGAGAGAATTCGTAACTCAACAACAAATTCTAAGATACTGCGAGACCATCCGAATCATCATCTCTGACTTAGTTATCAAAGTCTATCATTTAAAGGTGCTAGCTAGACTGAGCTACAGGATTGAACTCAATATTAATGTCCACAGAACAATACTATAGAAATGAACCAAGCTTCTAATTGAGACTGTAGAGCATTTCATTTAAACATGGCCTCATCCATACCTAAACTTTCCTGCAGTAAGTTTTCACAAAGGACAATTGTTTGAAACAAGGAATCAAATTGTTACCTATATTTTATCGCTTTCAGATAACGCCAAGTTCGAAGGACCGAACGTTGTGGAATTAGTCACAAAGGTTTATTGTACCCATTTCAGTTATTTTCCTGTTAAGGAAACCGATTCACCTTGGACTTCATGTAATCATTTCAGAATTTCCTTCAGAAACCCATTTAGATGTGAACATCACCTATCACCCTCAGAACGATGGTCAAAGCGAGAGAACAATTCAAACATAGGAAGGTATGCTCAGAGCATGAGTGATTGACCCTGTAAATGGTTGGACTAATCACTCAACATAAATCAAATTCATCTACAACAATAGTTATCACACCAACAACGGGAAACTGGCAGAAGTTAGGTTGGTACATAACACACATCATTTGGATTGGATATCCTGAATAACAAACCATCCAGATTCAAGTGGGAGAACAAACTAAGTTAAATGCATTGCCTTGGATTGGTATGATACAAATTGGATAACAAGAAAAGTTGAACCTTTAGCATATTGGACCATTTAAGATTCATTTTAGAATCGACCAACTAGCATACAAACTTGAGTTCTGGCAGAATTCAGCAGTATATATTACCAGTATCACATTTAAAACATTAAGAAGCGCAGATCATCGATTGATGGGCCAAACTCAGAAAAAGCTCAACTCACTAGTTCAGTAGGCATTTATGAGATAACCAGAAATTTTCTACAAGTCAAGAATCAGTTACAAGTTCAATAAGTTGTAAACCATTAAAACTTCAAGTTGGTAAGCAGAGTTATGCAGAAAGTTCTGCCTAGGAAAGGCATGTTATCATTCAGAAAACTTGGAAAGTTACACCAATATACACTGGACCATTTATATTTTGACAGAGAAGGCATAGTGGCCGTTAGATTTGAACATTGCCAGAGAACAACAGGATTACACGAACATATTTCACATTTTTAGATCCCCAGAAATGACTTTCAGATGAGTCACTCATGATTTTATTGGAAGGGATCCAACCCAAATGACAATCTCAGACCTCGTAAGAGAACCAACAGAAACCATGGACCGTGTGGTCAAACAGTTGAATCAGAGTCAAATTCCTATCGTTAGAGTTCGCTGGAATTCTCGAATATCATCACCTTTTTCACCAATACATTCTCAGAGACCAACATAAACTGAACTTCGGGACGAAGTTCCTTTTAGAGGGGAAGACTGTCACAACTCACCATTTCAGGTCATTTCAGGTCATTTCCCGAACTTTGGAAAAACACTATTCATCAAACACTATTCATCAAAACACTATTCATCAGTTTACTATTCATCATTTTTGGTGTCAGTTTGACATTCCGAGAAGCATTCAGAAATTTTACTATTCACGGAACACTATTTATTGCGGGAAAAGATTTCATCATTCACGTGCATTACACATTTCATCGTAAATTTAGTTTACGGATATTCAAATTCGCGTAACCGTATTGGTTCAGGTGCGAATTCATGCATTATCAGTAATGACATTTCATACGGACTGGAGATAGTCTGCATATCATCAGTAGGTCAATTACATGTTATACCACTCTTAGGATTTTCAAATTACTATATTCAGTACATTTAACGTTTTTACGTATAAGTAATTATAGTAAACGTTAACATTCGGTTTATACACGACGAATATATCTAAATATTCCCACAATGGTCCCGACATATTTTTATATCTATTTTAACATCATAAAAGTTATAATATTCAGTTACCCAGTATTTTGGAAATTTATTTTATTTATAACGTACGCGTATGAATATAACGACGGTTTTCGTAAAAACTAAACAATAATCACCCGATCACTCAGTAAATGTACCCAACATATTTTTAACATATTTTCAACATTATTATGACTTTATTTCATCCCGGTAAACTTCGTGAACATTTATTTCTATTAAAACCGTTACCCGATTTTAACGAATAACACGTAATAACACTTAACGTTATACTAATTTCCTAAATAACTACCAAGTACCCCTACCCCCCCTTCTACCCTTTGAAAACCAGCCCCTGAAACACCCTTTTAACCCTTGGCATTAACTTCCTAAGTTTTATACTAATAAACTTCTAAAACCTAACTTTACTAAAATCACAAAATCATAATTCACTTTTTAGTAAGATCAAAATTCCTCTCATCTCTTCCATTCCCTCTCCATAACCACGACCCATAATTGATCTCCATGATCAAGTGATCATTTTCCATAAAGTAAAACACTAAACTTGTTCATTTTACAAGCCTAATCAAGAATCAAGCAACAAAAACACAAGAACATCAAGCATAATCATCCTATAATCATCTCATTTTGTCAAGTAAGTTTTCATCTTTATTTTTTCATGGATCATCCTATTTTTACATGTATTTCATAAGTATCATGCTAAAAACCATGTACAAGTAGCTATACCACACTTTATTTTGGCTAAAAAGAAACATACAAACCCTAACTTTTTAGTTATGAATTCCCTTGCTCTAATAACTTGGTTAGGAGTCCATGACACCCTAAGAAGGTGTATGGTAGGATTAGATTAGCTATGTGGTGATTACAAGAGGTTTGGTGATGGTAGAAATTAGTTTTAAACCTTGAAAACTTGATTTGGAACCTATTTTAGACATGCTGTCCCATTTTGTAAAAATCTGGAAAATCAGTAAACACCAAGGAAACTTTGGCAAAATTTTTAGAAAATACTTTCAAAAACGAATCCGTAGGCGAAAGAACGGATTAAAAAGAGTTTATAACGAAGAAGTTATGATTTTTGCAAGATTGTTGACGAAAAGTATTTTCTGGAAATTAGTTGCTGTTGGACGTTTTTCGTCGGTCAAAAAGAGGCTTTAGACGTAACCCGGAGGAGCCGAACTTTCCAAAATATATTACTACATACTAAGACGTAACCGTGGATATAAAGAACAAGTAAAACGGACAAGTAACGACAAAGATATACATGTTTGAATATCGGCTAAAACCATTTTATATTTGACAGCTTTTATATAAATTTGGCGCAAAAACTACGAAGTACATTTATAAGCTAGACATAATATTAAGTACCGAGCTTTATAACTAATGTAGTATTAGTTATTACGAGTATGTTTTCATCATTTCAAGGATTACAACCCGAGTTTTTCAACGCTAACATGGAAACTTACGATATATATATAAGTATATATATATTACAACTAGCTTATTATATTTTCTAATAGCAATATTTTTCCAAATTCTTGAAATATATACTTTTGATAACAACAAGTGTTTTTCAAAGAGTAGAGTGGTATAGAAACATGTGCATGGACATTCATAACATCATTTGTGGATCTAAAGGAGATCATTCATCATTCATATTAGGTTGCGGCTAGTGTGCGCGCCTTGTTTTTCAGCTCATTACATGTTCATGGTACCATCATATTGGGTTGCGACAACAAATTGTTCATTGGTGTTCATTTCATTTCATCACAGTTTCATCAGTTAAGGTGAGTTTTCATGGCCCCGTTTTCAATTACTTATTTGATTTCAAATCCCACGGGGGAGAATACATTGCATCAATTACTTTCGTACATGCCCAAGTATTACAAATTCCTTACATTGCTTAAGTTGCCTTGCTACCACGACACGACAAGTCCCCTTTATTTCATGGACCGTTAATTACAGTACGAGCGAGAGTGAGTGAATAGATCTATTGAGGGTGACTCCTCCATTCGTGTTTGGGTTGCTCCAACGGAATTACGAATGCATTTCATTTCTAAATTACGAGTGTCTGGTAAACACTCACTTGGGGCAAGATTTAGTACGTCTAGCTTCGGGGCCATGAGCTTAAGAGACAATGTAGCATTTTTGACATTTTTGTCGGTTTACTTTATACTTGTGGCTTATGTACATACGATTTAACTTACAAACCTATGATTATTCACCAACATTCGTGTTGACCGTTTTCGCAATGTATTTTCAGGTAACTAAGAGCATAAACTTCATGGCATGCATGGAGTCATTTTAGTGAGGACCTAGGATGACGCGTCTCACTTTGACACTTTCATGCACTTATGTATAATTATCGTTTGACATGTCTAAACTTATTTCTGTAAACCTTTCATGACTTTTGGGACCTATGTAATATATTCTGAATGTTTTAATAAGTCAAACGATGTGTTTTCAAAACGACACTTTAGGTCGTTCAATATTTCCTTGTTATGGTGCTATGACAGTTACACCCTCAGGCATTCCATTCCGCTGCAAGTCAGGTAAATTGGGGGTGTGACACTTTTCTTAGCTCAAATCTCTGAGAAAGGAGGGAAGGAGAAGAAAGAAAGATGCATTGGAGATGTGTCTATAGTTCGTGACTTTCTGGATGTATTTCCCGATGATTTGCCGGGAATCCCGCCTACTAGACAAGTGGAGTTTCAGATTGAGTTGATACCTGGTGCTGCACCCGTGGCACGGGCACCTTATCGACTTGCATCTACTGAACTAGAAGAGTTGTCAAAACAATTGGCGGAGTTAGCAGAAAAGGGATTTATACAACCAAGTTCTTCACCTTGGGGAGCCCCAGTTTTATTCGTGAAGAAGAAGGATGGATCGTTTCGTATGTGTATTGATTACCGAGAGCTGAACAAGTTAACGGTGAAAAATAGATACCCGTTACCGAGGATCGACGACTTGTTCGATCAGCTTCAAGGATCGAGTGTGTATTCGAAGATCGATCTGAGATCGGGTATCATCAACTTAGAGTTCGCGAGGAAGATATTCCGAAAAATGGCTTTCAGAACCTGTTACGGGCATTACGAGTTCCAAGTGAGGCCGTTTGGGTTGACTAATGCACCGGCGGTATTCATGGATCTCATGAATTGGGTGTCTAAGCCTTACTTAGACAAGTTTGTGATCGTGTTCATCGACGATATTCTAATCTACTCGAAAAGTGAGAAAGAGCATGAGGAGCATCTAAGACTCATCTTAGAGTTGCTCAGGAGGGAGAAGTTGTATGCCAAGTTCTCCAAATGTGAATCTTGGATCCTGACGGTACAATTTTTGGGTCATGTGATTGATAGTCAATGAGTTCATGTAGACCCCGCTAAGATTGAAGCTATTAAAGATTAGGCCGCACCGACGACCCCAACTGAAGTTCGTCAATTTTTGGGTTTAGCCGGTTACTATCGAAGGTTCATTGAGGGATTTTCAAAGATAGCAAAGCCGTTGACTAAATTGACTCAAAAGAATGTTAAATACGAATGGGGAGATAAAGAAGAAGAAGCGTTTCAGTTACTTAAGGAGATGTTGTGTAGTGCTCCTATCTTGGCATTGC
The DNA here is from genome assembly GCA_030686995.1 of Artemisia argyi. Lineage (NCBI taxonomy): Eukaryota > Viridiplantae > Streptophyta > Magnoliopsida > Asterales > Asteraceae > Artemisia > Artemisia argyi. The sequence goes on from CM060676.1 coordinate 51,438,791, forward strand.
CTGAAGGTAGCGAAGACTTTGTCGTTTACTGTGATGCCTCTCATAAAGGTTTGGGAGCTGTGTTAATGCAACGAGAGAAAGTGATAGCTTATGCTTCCCTACAGCTCAAGAAGTATGAGAAGAACTACACCACCCATGATTTCGAGTTAGGTGCTGTGGTTTTTGCCTTGAGGATATGGAGACATCATTTGTATGGAACCAAGTGTGTTGTATTCACTGATCACAAAAGTCTACAACACATCTTGAATCAAAAAGAGCTCAACATGAGACAACGACGTTGGATTGAGCTGCTAAGCGATTATGATTGCGAAAGTCGTATTCATCCTGGTAAAGCAAACGTTGTTGCTAATGCTCTTAGTCGAAAGGAGAGAATACCACCTTTTACGAGTCAGGTCATTAGGAATGACTATCGTATCGCCGTTACCATCTCAGATATTAGAAGCTCAAATGGAGGCGTTGAAAGCAGAAAACCGACCTGCTGAAAATTTATTTGGGATGGCAGAAAATGAGAAGGGATTTGTTAAGCGTTCTGATGGAATATTATGTTTTAGAGACCGAAGTTGGGTACCATTGTATGGAGGGATTCGTGAGTTGATTATGCATGAGTCGCATAAGTCAAAGTATTCTATTCATCCTGGGTCTGACAAGATGTACCAGGATCTGAAGAAATTATATTGGTGGCCAAACATGAAGGCAGATATAGCGATGTACGTCAGCAAGTGCCTGACATGTTCGAAGGTTAAGGCAGAACATCAGAGACCGTCAGGATTATTGACGCAACCAGAACTCCCGGTTGCCTGACATGTTCGAAATAAGAGAGGATTACGATGGACTTTATCACCAAATTACCAAAGACAACTAGCGGTTGTGACGCTATCTCGGTAATTGTGGATCGATTGACTAAGTCTGCTCATTTCCTGGCAATTAGTGAAGATGATAGTGTTAACAAACTTGCAAGGTTGTATGTGAAGGAAATTATTTTTCGTCATGGTGTTCTAATATCGATTATTTCTGATCGCGACAGTCGTTTCACGTCAGCTTTGTGGCGATCACTTCAAACCGCTTTGGGGACGAGACTTGATATGAGTATTGCATATCATCCCCAAACCGACGGTCAAAGTGAGAGAACTATTCGGACTTTGGAGGATATGCTTCGTGCATGTATAATAGACTTTGGTAAAGGCTGGGAGAAGTATCTACCTCTTGCGGAATTCTCCTATAACAGCAGCTACCACACAAGTGTTAAAGCTGCACCATTCGAAGCTTTATATGGTCGCAAATGTCGTTCGCCGATTGGTTGGGCTGAGGTTGGAGATAGCCAACTCACAGGTCCTGAGCTTATATTAGAGACTACTGAGAAAGTGACTCAAATCCATGATCGGTTACAAGCAGCTCGAGATAGGCAGAAAAGTTAGGCCGATCAGAGACGTAAACCCCTAGAGTTCCAGGTTGGAGACAAAGTGATGCTGAAAGTCTAGCCTTGGAAAGGAGTGATACGTTTCGGGAAACGTGGGAAACTCAACCCCTGCTACATTGGACCATTTCTAATATTGGAGAGAATTAGGCCCGTAGCTTATCGGTTGGAACTACCACAAGAATTGAGTAAGGTTCATGATGTATTTCATGTGAGTAATTTGAAGAAATGCCTTTCTGATGAAACGCCGGTGATACCGATGAAAAATATTCGAGTTGATGAAAGTTTGAACTTTGTGGAAGAACCAATTGAGGTTTTGGATCGAGAGATTAAGCGACTCAAGCGCAGTCGTATTCCACTCATCAAGGTTCGTTGGAATTCCCGTCATGGACCGGAATTTACGTGGGAACGAGAGGATGAGTTTCGGAAGAGATATCCGAAGCTTTTCACTTAGTAGATGGTTTGTTCCGAGAGAAACCCGGGACGGGTTTCTTCTGAGGCTGGGAGGATGTGACAACTGGCAAAATAGGGAGCTATTTAAAAACCCATATTACTTTAAGTTTAATGATTTTTGGAATATTTGAAAATTTATTCGCGATAAATTTGTAAACCTTGAACGCGTGATTTTGGAATTATGAATCATATGTGGAATTTATTTGAATTATTGATTGGATATGGAATATATGTCGTGATTTATTATTGAGACGTCTTTTAGGCACTACGTTGACTCCGACACTAGGAAAAACTAAAAAGTTTAAAATTTATGAGTTTTGATACGTTTGGATTTTATTAGCATATTTATTACGAGTTTCGGTGTAATAATATATTTAAGTCGTTATACGACGAATATAACGTGTTTTGGGGACGTTTAATATTTTTAGTAAGTTTTTACTTTCGTTAAGGAGACGTTTTTATAAAATAAAGTTGATGGCAAAAGTTTGGTGTGTAAAATATAAAGGAGACAAACATGAGGGACCAAAGTGTAACATACTCTTTTATAAACCCTAAACCTAATCCTATTATCTCATTTTCATAAAAAAAAAAAATACACCAACTCCCTCCTCTCCATCTAGCAGCCGCCGGCCACCTTTTTCCGGTCACCACCGCCGCACACCACTGTACACCGCCACCACCAAACTACTCCCCACACCTCCCTTGTTCTTGTGTTGTACCACACGCGCCAAAAACGACCTCCCTCACCTCGTTTGAACACCACCGTCACCGTACATCTCATCACCACCACTTTTCTTGGTTGATTTTTGTATATCCGAAAGTAAGTATGCACGTGGTGCATCGGGTTTGTTGAAAAACGAATTAAACTCGTGATTTTCTTTATGTTTAAGGGCGGATTTGTGGAAAAGTGATGAAATAATAATGGGTTTTTGTTAAAACATGCTTAAAACTTAGTTTGGTATCCGGGTTTTGATGGTTTCTTGTGTTTCCTTGCATGGTTGACATTATAGCCGAGGGTTTCACCCTCGACTTGTGGTATTCCGGGCTTATTTTGATGTTAGTGATATATATTCTTCGGGTTTCTTGATTTTGATATTAATTGGTACTAATAACTAGTGTTTGGATGGATTTTGGTTGCAAGATTGGATTTTTGTTTGGGTTGGTTTGAAGCCGACGACCCAAGGGGGTCGGTATGGGTTGAGCCGAGCACTTGGGTGCTAGCCGTGACCCTAGTGGTCTCGGGTGGGGCCCACGTGACGTTTGGTAAAATATTTTGACTCGGGTTTGACTTGGTAACTTGACCCGAAAATGGTTATTTTTGAAAGTCTCGTAATATGACGAAGTATATATATTTTGGCTAAAATTGGTTTAGTGGTAAAGTTGGTATATATTGTGGTATTATTGTGAAGTTATTGACGAAAGTGGTTATGGAAATCGTTTTTGATACGGTTCAATTAGTATGACGGAGATAGGATAGTCGGGTGCCGTAGTCAGACCCTATTGTTGTAGCTTGTGAAATGGGATGTGAGATGGATTTATTATGGTTGAGATTGATATTTTTACTTTGGAATTTTGGTTGTGCAAGTCGAAGTCACGTTAACTTTCTAGTCAACGATTGATTTCGGCAAAACGCCTTAACACTTGGACTTGGACAATGTGCCGAGGGTGATGACTCGGACATGTGACCATCTTTTATAACTCGATATAAATTATAATCAAACTTAATAATAAAAACTCGTAATACTATTATTAATAATATAAACGTTTATATAAATATATAAACGTGAAAAGGTATATATATTTATACAAGTGCGTATATTAAAAATAAAACGATCACGAGTAATATTGTAATAACGTAACAATATATATTATGCTATGAGAATAGTATAATAAATGTCGGGAACGTCATTATGAATAAACAATTATAAATTCCGATATAATTATAACGTTGGATGTTATACGGAATGAAATACTTTTTGGAAAATAAAATGGGAAACTTACGAGTTATACGGGATCGTGGTCACTTGAGTCCAAGTGGGCCATATTATTCATTTTATGACTTTTGTTCTTGTCACGGATATGTGACGTTAATACATCCATTTTCTATAACTACGTAACTTATTTGATCGACGGATTAAATAGGATCTATTTAGTTATATAAAATGAGTATATTAATGGGTATTGTATCCTACGACGCCCATAGGTTGTGGTATGTGTACCGGATTTATGAGTTACTAAATATCTCGTGAGGTTTATCAAATTGACGAATTTGGTAACTTTGACGATATATTTAGGGAACTTATTAAATTTAGAAACATACCATATAGTATCCTACGTGCTATGTGATTTAGGTTTTGGGTATGATCTTGGAATTATATATTAGGTAAATAAATTGTGGATGGATACGAAGTCGACGGATTTGATAAACTTCGATGATTTATTTAAATAACATATTGGACTAATATTAGACCCGTAGATTGTTATTATTATATCTTTTGGTTGTGATTTCTTGGTTTGAGTTGTGTCGACCCTCCACCCGCATGGATACCAAACTCCAAACTAATACGAGAATAATACGAGAAATGGATTTTTGGCAAGTAAAGAGGAATACGTTCGGGATTGGGAATATTTTATTTTGAGGAAATAATTCTGAAAAGAGTTTACATTGTTAGGAAGTGTCGAGTCCGTAGTTGCTGTCTTTTGAGTTGTGATACATCTTACTTCTACCGGTTTCTTTCTGCTGTTTCTGGACTTGACCCCACTTTTACTCTTGAATTTTGTTTTCAACACTTGGGGTGAGAAATGTGCAAATTATTTTATATGGACTTTTATCGCTTTTATTTAAAACTTGCTATGCTTATAGAACTAGGTAGGCTATATCAACCTTAATCACACAGCGAATTTGGTTATCGCGTGGGGACTAGATATGGTTAGATAATATTGGAAGTGATATCAACCTTAGTCGCACAGCGAATTTGGTTATCGCGTGGGGACTAGATATGGTTAGATAATATGAATGGTTATCATTTGAGGTTATGTGATTGGACTATAGTGTGCACCTATAGGATTGGTTTAGTGGATTCAGGCCAAGTCTAGCTAGCAAGCGTTTTGCGTATATGTCCACTTGATTGACTTGAGAATATAAACCTATGATCTCACCAGCGAAAGCTGACTTTTTTCACGTTTTCTAAGGTAATTAAGTAATGATTTTGGATGCTTGGCTTAGCAATGCGGTTTCAGGATCTATATTCTAAAACTCTGTTATGCATTTGTGGACCTACGTTTATTTCTTTTGGGCCTTACTTTGGATAAATTTGGGATAAACGTAAACTTTAAAACCCCGTTTGGTTGTGTTTTACTTATGTTTACTTTATCTCGATCTTTTATGACTTGTGTTGGATACCAATCCCCGTAGCACCCCGAAAGCTTCTTGAGTCTTCCGCTGTACCAAATTTTGGGGGTGTTCCACCCTTCCAAATTTCCCTATCTACACCTTATACCCTTGGTAATTTGGTTTCTCTTTAAACACTTCATAAATGATTTCCAAATTGGCTATTTGAGTTGGTAAACCTTAGAATGATTAATGTTAAGGTTTAGTGTGAAGTACAATTGGGGGTTTAGCAAGGTAAGGTATTTATAAACCAACACCCAAAGCTTTGGGAAAATTTTCCCAGAGTGACTGGCGCGTCACCCACGCGTTAACGCGTTTGCAGCGCGCCGGCCTCGGTAACATTTTCCCAAGTTGGTTCTTGGCCTATAAATACCACCCTTGCCTCTTTTATTCCTCACCCCTTGCCATTATTCTTTCTCTCTAAACATTCTCAAATCTCTCTATCTCTAATCTTGTGTTCTTGATTTTCATACTAACATCTTTGAAAGAAAACATCTACTTGAAAGGGAAGAATCATAAGAACCTAATCCACTCTTGTGATTGTGTCGAGGGTCTTCTTATCTATACCCTTTCTACTAGAATCGAGTCTCTAGGTTAGGTTAGGGCTTGATTGAACAAACATTCATTCATTCATTCAATTGTTTGTAAGGGAAGTCTTGTGTCTTGGTGACCAAGCCTAGATCATTGGGGATCTAGTTGGGGTTTGATACTTCCGGTGTGAAGTCTTGGTAGAGATCTTTTTGATCCTTAGGTGAAGTCGAATCGCGAGATTCTTTTGGGTGGTTTCCGAGGGCGGAATACCGTTGGGGAGTAACTCCTTCTTTGTGAGCATCGATATTGGTGAATATCGGTGGAGTGAATTGTAACGGTTTGTAGTCCACCAAAAGGATTATACTAGTGAATAGTATCGAAGTCGTGGATTCGCAACTGGACGTACGGATGGTATAAACCCCCCATCCTGAACCAGAATATATCGTGGTGTCTTTCTTTACTCGCTTTATATACTTTGGTTGTGTATGTGGTTGTTTGGAATGATTATACAACTACTTGGATTTCTTGGAGGCTTAAAGTTTTTAAACGTCTTAAAAGCCTAAGAAACCGTATTCACCCCCTCTACGGTTCTACAATTGGTATCAGAGCGGAATAGTCAAGTTTTTGAGTGTTAAAACCTTTCCGAGATGTCATTTTTAGTCAAAAACTTCTTTCCAAAAAATATAAAATCCTAACAAAGATTTTTGGTAAAGTTGAGTATAGATCCATGGCTCAAGAGAATCGTGTGCTCTTTGGGGTGAATACATTTGATTATGAAGATCTATGCATGAAGAATCCAATGATTGGATTTGAAGACACTTGGAGTTATAGCAATAAAGAAGATAAAAAAGAAAGGAATGAATCATGCTTCATAGCTTTAGAGTCTCCAAAGGTACATCTAGATCCTTTTAGTTCAAACAAAACACTAGATGCTAATGAATTAGAAAAAGATAATATTGAACTAATAAGAATTAATAATGATTGGATTAAAGAAATAAAAGCTCTACTTCGAGAGAAACGTATTTTACAACAAGAGATGAATAAATTATCTAGTAGAGCAAATGAGCTTGAACTTGAAATTAAGAAGATCAAAGCCAAAGAGGTGGTTGAACCATGCCTAAGTTGTGAAAAACTTACACATGTGGTTGACTCTTTGAACAATGATGTGTCTAACCTTCAAGATGAAGCTCTAAGTTTTTCAAAATTGAAAAAGAGTAGTGTCACTTTAGATAATATGTTGTGTCAACAAAAATTGACCTAAGATAAGGAAGATCTTGGATTTTCAAAAACTCATAAAACTACTCCAACGAGTCAAAGCAAACCAATTATGTTTGTAAAAGAAAGTGAACACGTAAAGTCAAAATCCATAATTCCTCAAACTCATTTTTCAAACACTCGAGGTACTCAAGAACCCATTGCAAATCATGAAACCATAAAACAATTTTACAAACCGGTTTCAAGTAATGGATTTGATTACACTAAAACTCGAATCGACCAAAGACCACTTCTACCAAAACCTAACTTACACAAACGACCTTCATTTCAAAAGAGAAAATGTTCATTCAATAACCAAAGGTCTTCACATCATCAACCATATAACTCATCTCAAAGGAGAGATAACTCCTACCCAAACCAAAGATATTTTAGACCAAACATCTATCAAAACATTAGACCAAGTTTTCAACACCAAAGTAATGTTCTCAAGGTATGGTCTTGAAACACTTAGTGTCTTACTTCAAGACCTAAGGATGTTCAACTTGGGAATGCTTTATACTAACCACAATGGACCCAACAAACATTGGGGACCAAATTTTTGAGTTATATGTTTGTTAGGTATAGGCTTGGACCGATCTATTAGATCGTTGAAAGTGGTTGTTCCAAGCACATGCCGTAGTAGAAGATTGTTTACTTCATAAGGAGCATGATGGTGTACATAAGTAAACTTTGAGGAAGGTCTTCGGTAGTCTAAACATCAATGGTGAATCTTTATCTCGTGGTCATGAAACAAAAATCATCCATTAAAGTCGAGCTAAGTCTTCCCTTATGCTTATGAATCTTTATGTGCCTTAAATGTTAGTTGTTAAAAATGCTATGTGTTTAGGAAATATAGTTATGTGCTTAAAACTTGCATAACTTGAACACATCATAATCTAAGTCTTAGATCTTTAAGAACATCTAAAAGCAATCAACAACTAAACCCAAAAGAAGAAATTAAATTTTAAAAGTTGCTTTAGTATTTTGATCATAATTTCTTCATCCAAACTTCTATTTAGTTGATTCAAAAGGCCACGGAAAGAGAAAAAAGATATCTTCATGATGAGAGTAAGTTGGGGTCTGTTCCTGGCGCGTTGACGCGTGGCTGACGCGCCAGCCGCGGTAAAGTTTTGCAAATTTTTTGAAAAACTTTCGTTTTGAGTTTATGAGTCTTAAAAATTGTTTCACACACTCCATTGGAACCCTATTAAGTCTTTCTAAACATAAAACAAGTAAAAAATAATTAGAAATAGGAAAAAAAATCTTTCAAACTGAAGTGAGATGTCTAGTTGGTCATTTGTAAGGTCCTTTTGTGTGTTCTTAGAGCATTTGTGCTTATGTGACTAAGACTTATGTGAAGGCATGGAAGGAAATACAAATAAATGTTTTCCGAGAGGAAAGATATCTATCAATGCATTATTCAAACGATGGATGATAATATCTTAGAGTCTACATGTCCATACTATGTGCTATGAACAAGAAGTTTGACACAAAACATCCTACTACACTTGTTAGGTTTTGAATTCATTTGTGTCGAATTATCAAGACTAGATAAAATTTTGGATCACAATTCATGCTTGTGTTAAAGATTTTATATCTACTTCTACTTGTTCAATTTATGTGAAAATTGCATGCTTTATGTCTTTAGGGTAGAAAAGAAAAGATAAATATCTATACAAACATACAAACTATTTACATAGTTGAAGAGAATTCCCGTGGATTGAATTCGGTATGGTTTTGCATTACAAACTAAAAATGCCCAATGAATAGACTTGATAAACTAAGTATTTCATCCGAAATCTTAGAAACTTATTTTGTTAATGCAAGTGACAAATAAGGATTATCAAAGTCGACATACTACACAACAAACTATAAATCAGAGATATCATGCATTGTACATTGACTTCTATACATGTTTTTATGGTTTATATGATCTAGTTTGTGTATCTAATTATAAAATATACACTTGATTTCTATGCACAAACAACTACATTCTTGGGATGACTTGCATGAAAATACTTGCATTTGGTTCATGCATGATGAGATGTAGGTTCTATATTGTGTATAATAGAATCATGAAAAAGTGATGATCGAGGATCTAAAAGCATTAACTTGCCAAACTTTAAGGATATCATTCTAGACTACATATAGATAGTTGCATGACATAATTGAGTGATTTTTGTGATGGATGATTATATGCCTTCTAGTGAATGCTTGTATGTGATTATGTGTCTTTTGCTACTTATGATTGAAATGGTATGCTTAGCAATGTGTTATGCTTACTTGTTGGAATTGATGATAGGTTAGACCTATGTGGTTATATGCTTACTTACAATGATTATTTTCTAAATGATATATGCTTAGTAGTTGCATGAGTAATATGCTTACATGAGAAATATGTTTTGATGCTATTTGCTTATATACCCACTAGCCATGATGATAGTTGATTTCATGCATATTTGCTAATATGATAATTGCTTGGATACTTGTCAAAGATAGTAGACCATGTGCTCACAACCTTTATGTATTATAGTTAATTAGACACTAGGTGCACATTTACGTATCACTTAGACAAACAAGGTCTTGCAAGCAATAGGATTAGTAACACCATTTCAACCAATAGAGTCTTAGAGTTACGTCATATCGATTTCTTTGGTTCATTACATATTCGAAGTTACGGAGGCAACTTCTATACTTTAATGACTATTGATGACTATTCACATTATATATGGACTTTATTTCTAGGTGATAAGGAAGATGCTCTAGATAAGTTTAGGATCTTAGGAAGAAGATTAGAAAAACCTACTTGAGCTTTGATTCAAGCTAATCATGGTAATAGTTTTGAACATAGGGTGAAATTTGAGAATTTCGCTAACAACATGGAATCTCACATAATTTCTCAGACATTAGTCCTGCTCAAACCAATGAGGTTGTCCAAAGGAAGGATAAGTATTTACAAGAGATATGTCATGCATATAGCCGAGCAATCCATTTAGCAAAATTTTTGGTGTCATGCCTTAGATACCACATGTTACACTTTAATCTAGGAAAAATACTTAACCAAAATGTCCTATGAAATCCTTAGAACTAGGACACCATCACTAGAGTACCTCAGGAAATTAAATGGTACTTGTTTCATACTCAAGACAAAAGATTATATCACCAAGTTCGACACAAAGTCTTACGTAAGTGTGTTTTTAGGATACTTTCAAAACTAGTAAGGCATACATGGTGCTTAATAAGGAAATTCCGAGACAATTAAGAAAGCCAAGGGAAATCCGATAAAACGAGTATTAGGAGAGATGAATAAGCGAACCCTTAGGACGCAAGTTAGGAATACTTAGGATTTTTCATGACACTTCCCAAAATCCTAATTGCACATTTTAAGCCATAGAAAGGATTGTTCATGGTTAATATGGACCATAGAATGTTGAGTCACTTAGAGTCTTTAGAAATACAGTACTTGCTTGATCTTTACCAAACTCTTAAAGCATTGTTAAATTATGTGCTAAGGTATTATGTGAATGACATGGGTTGAGTTTGAACAAATTTGATTCCCAAGAAGTAGGAAATGTTGTAGTCTTTGAGGTGACCTTTACATCATATAGGTATTTTCTTGGAAAGATTGAATTAATCAAGGGAAAGGGTAATACACGGTGTTATTCACTAAATTAGGAATCTCCTTATGCCTTGTCTTGCTACTAGGCGGTAACTTGTTTTTAGGTCTTGATTTGCACTCTTAATGTATTTATATGTGTAACAATGTGCTCTAATTTGAAAATTTGTTATCTTCACTTAAGTTAGTGATATGTTTACGCTTGATTGATAGATCCGTTCCATGAACAACTATGTGAGGATGTTATGAATGTGTTTGACAACATTTGGGATATAATGCTTCGAATATGTACTATATGCATAGGTTGTGATGTATTGTGCGCAAATACATGTGATGTTATGCTTTGTCATGAATAATACATTATTGTTGTGGACTAACCCATGTTGCAAGTATCCAAATGGTCACCTAACCCATTTTGAAACTTTCACATGTGAGGATTTCTTATTTGTTGCATGTTGTGATTTTTATGTGTAGCTAGGCCACCCGCAAAGGTGAGGCTCTTGACCCATGGATCCCCACCTTGAAACAAGGGGGAGCAACGATCTAGGGGGAGCTATGTTCAAGGGGGAGCACATTCGGGTGCACATACAAGCTAGCTCATTTATCCCACAGGCCCAAGTTCGAAACCTGGCTTAATTGGTAGTCCCAACTTTTTGATTCGACAAAAGGGGGAGAAAGAAAGCAAGAGCCTGAAGACCATTCAAGAAATATTAAAGGCTTCACTCAATTACAAGGCAAAGGTCAAGACACAAGCCACACCAAAGGCGCGCTTTGTCTTCGCTAAGTTTTGTAATTTTATTTGCTTTCGGTTTTTATTTGTCATCATCAAAAAGGGGGAGATTTTTGAGGCAACATGATCAAGATCTCTTTATGTTTTAATGATGACAAATAAACCATCGAAACACATAAAATAACAAACGTTAGCCAAATTCCCCGGAGCCCATATCTGCTCCTGGCGCGCTGCCCGCGCGTCAACGCGCGGGTGACGCGCCAGGCCACTGTATGGCTTTGGGTGAATTTTCAAAGTTGGCTTTCCCCTTACCCGACAAATGTGGATCTTTCAATACAGGGATGAATATGCTATGTGCTTAATTGAGAACACTCGAAACGAGTTTTGGGATTCGAGAGATCCAACTTTTAAAGCACCCATTTACGGGAAAACGCCAACTCATGTTTTATAACTATCGCCTCTAGCCAAGGCTTTTCTAAACTTAGGGAGCTTATATAATTCACGTAACATCATGTGAAAGCATCCATATGCTCATATCCCATGCTTACGTCTTCTCTAATAACGTAACGGGTTTACTCCCTTATTGGTCAAACTAAGTCAAAGGTCACTTTGTGTAAACGCATCCTTTCCCACTTGGGTTATGCTTTACATCAAGGCAAAACATTTAACTTGTTTGAACCAAGGTATTAGTTGAGAACGTCGAGTCGTGGAAAGTCACTAGATATGAAATTATGGATTTTCGACGTTGTGTTACTTGAACTTATAAGTAACCTATGATTTTCTCAACTCATAATCTTAATTGTCTAAACTTTCTTTTCTTAATGACAATTAGATTATTTCTTAATCTTCTCTTAACCTCATTTTTACAAACGACAACAAAACCAAATCTCCCACAATCCTTCCCAAAATCATTCCAAACATTCTCTTACAATATTCTCTTACACTCTCTTACAAAAGTGTACCTTTGTCCCTTCACATACTCCCACACAATATTCCCTCAATCTACCAACTTCCCATACAATCCAACTCATCCCTTACACACTCTACATCTCAACCATCCATTCCCTTACAACACATCTCAACCTTCCAATTTCAACACATGGGATTTAATTTGAATCCCTAATTTGGCTCCTCTCATCCTAGCCATTGAATTCAAACTAGAACACATCTCAACCATCCATCCAATCTCTTCTCTATACCACCACATGTGTTTAACCCTCACCAAACATTTCAAACTAAAACCATCTCAACCATTGATCTCTCCTTTCCCCCCAAGCAAAGCATATTCCTTTGGAATATCCTCTTTCAATCCAAACACAAGGCATCCTTGATCCTAGCCATTTATTTCAAATGAACTCATCTCAACCATCCACATTCAACACATGCCAAATAGTTTGAAAACCAAGGGAGGCTCCCTTTGATCTCCACCATCCAATTCAAACCATTTCATCTCAACCCTCTATCTAATTCTTCCCCCCAAGCATTGGAGTATTCCTTGGCATATTCTTTCTCTCTTTCTATGCCATGTGAGGTGATACACTACTACCCCTTCCAAATTACCTTATCCACACCTTATACCCTTGGTAATTTGATTTCTCTTTAAACACTTCACAAATGATTTCCAAATTGGCTATTTGAGTTGGTAAACCTTAGAATGATTAATGTTAAGGTTTAGTGTGAAGTACAATTAGTGGTTTAGCAAGGTAAGGTATTTATAAACCAACACCCAAAGCTTTGGGAAAATTTTCCCAGAGTGTCTGGCGCGTCACCCACGCGTCAACGTGTGGGCAGCGCGCCGGCCTCGGTAAATTTTCCCAAGTTGGGTTCTTGGCCTATAAATACCACCCTTGCCTCTTGTATTCCTCACCCCTTGCCATTATTCTTTCTCTCTAGATTCTTTCTCTCTAAACATTCTCAAATCTCTCTATCTCTAATCTTGTGTTCTTGATTTTCATACTAGCATCTTTGAAAGAACACATCAACTTGTAAGGGAAGAATCACAAGAACCTAATCCACTCTTGTGATTGTGTCGAGGTTCTTCTTATCTATACCCTTTCTACTAGAATCGAGTCTCTAGGTTAGGTTAGGGCTTGATTGAACAAACATTCATTTATTCATTCAATTGTTTGTAAGGGAAGTCTTGTGTCTTGGTGACCAAGCCTAGATCATTGGGGATCTAGTTGGGGTTTGATACTTCCGGTGTGAAGTCTTGGTAGAGATCTTTGTGATCCATAGGTGAAGTCGAATCGCGAGATTCTTTTGGGTGGTTTCCGAGGGCGGAATACCGTTGGGGAGTAACTCCTTCTTTGTGAGCATCGATATTGGTGAATATCGGTGGAGTGAATTGTAACGGTTTGTAGTCCACCGAAAGGATTATACTAGTGAATAGTATCGGAGTCGCGGATTCGCAAATGGAAGTACAGATGGTATAAACCCCCCATCCCGAATCAGTATATATCGTGGTGTCTTTCTTTACACGCTTTATATACTTTGGTTGTGTGTGTGGTTGTTTGGATTGATTATACAACCACTTGGTTTTCTTTGAGGCTTAAAGTTTTTAAACGTCTTAAATGCCTAAGAAACCGTATTCACCCCCTCTACGGTTCTACAGCTTCTATCTCTTCCTATGAAGACACGTTTAGTATCCTATCATGGCCTCATTGATAGTTACTTATGCATTAAATACAACCAATAAAACCGTAGTACACATTCGATTACGTTTCTTAAGACGTTCAAGCAAGTTACCGTATAGGAGATTAGTCAGTTTTCTTCAGCCTAACGCTAAGATCAATCACCCACAACAATCAATGACAAACCAACAACCAGTAATCAATAACTAAGTTTCATTAGATCTAAGTAAACACAAATAAACTTAAGCTAACATGTTAAAAGAAAGAAAAGCATACGACATAATCAAACAACACATAGACATATTAAATGATAAAAGGATAACTTATCTTCAATTGAACAAGGAAGAAAAATGAATTTGAAACCCTAAAACAACTACAAAAGTCGACTAGGGTTCATACCCTAAAGTTCCCTACCAAAAGTCCTCTCTCAACGAACGAAAAATTGAAAACTATATATAGATTTACATGGGTGACGGTGTCACCTTTTGATGGCTGACGCTGTCATCTTGCCGCGGCTAGGGTTTCTTATCGTCCAATCCAACTTCTTGACGCTGTCTCTCTTTAGATCTTCTGGGCCTTCACACTTATGCATGATACGTGACGGCCTACTCCTAGTAGAACGTGACGTCGCCACTTGTTAAACTCCAAATTGTCTTCTGGCGCCTCAAGTGTAAATGTAATATCCACCTCTTCTCACATAAGCTGATGCCATCCCTTAGAACTCCATGACGCCGTCAGGTACAATTTTTAGCATTGATTCTTGACTTTGTCATTTTCTTCACTTTTTGCTACAGGGTGTTATAGACCTAAATAAAACTAATGGAAATGGAAAAATGTCACTCACTACCTATCAGAGCAAATAGATTACCATAGGCTTGGGAAAGGATCGAAAACCTCCACCACTTGACGTAAGCACCTAGGAAAACTATCAAAGAGGTCTTTGTAAAGTGTTATAACGTTATGTGTAGGGATATGGAAAACACGTTTTGTTGGATAAGGGATATTTTACTGGTGGCAAGTTAATTATATTAGTAAATTACATGTACAATGCAGCGTTGCTAAGCCAAGACTCGACTCAACTTAGGCTAATCATAAAATAACATAAAGTTAAATAAACATAAAAGGAAATGGGATGGTAGTCCGTATGTTTTTTTCTTTTTCTTTTTCTATATATATATATATATATATATATATATATATATATATATATTTTGTGTGTTGATGAGGCAAAAAATGAACCGTTTTTAGGGGGTCATTTAAGCCCGGAATTGAATTTATTTGATCAAATATTGCCCTAAATCATTCCTTTTGTGATTTTCGGTACTTTGGGAGTGAATTCTGGAAAAGGAAGCATTTTGGACGTTTTTGGAGCATAAAAGTGAAGAAAACGGCAAAGACTTAATTTTCTATGCTGGGACAGTACCTAACGGCGTCAAGAAGGAAAAGATGACGGCGTCAGGAGTAAAATCCATGACGACCCAGTGAAAACCTGAAGGCGTCAAGAGAAGGGCGTCAAGAGTTATTTTGGTGACGGCCTAAAGATGGATTACACGTGACGACGTCAAACCCAGATCTAGGCAGTCCGAGAACTTTATTGGCGGCGAGATGACAGCGTAAGACATTTACTCTTGACGCCGTCACCTCACAAAATCTATATATACTTTTCTATTTTTCATTCATTAGAGGAGGAACTTGTGTGGAGAATACTAGGGTCGAACCTAATAAACCCTAGGTCGTTTGTAACAGTATTTTCAAGGGTTTTCACCCCTTGAAACCTTTCATGTTCAATTAAGATAAGTCTTCTTTCAATTCAATCAATATGTCTATGTGTTGTTTGAATATATCTTATGCTTGTCTTGATTATAACATGCTAGGCTAGATCTTTCATGTGTTTGCTTAGATGTAATGAAACCTATATGTTAATTATAGGTTGATTGCTTGTTTATAGTTGTAATGGAGGAATGATTTCAATGTTAGGCTTAAGAAAACTGGCAGATCTCCATTGTGTAACTTGCTTGAACATCTTCAGAAACATGAACCGATGTGTACTAGGTTTTTATGATTGTATTTAATGTATGAGCGAATTCTAGTGATCCCATGTTAGGAGCTTCTTAGCCGGCTCGACATAGGAGTGAAGTAGGAGCTTATAGGATTGGGGAAGTAAGTACGCCACCCCATGAATGGTATTAAGGAATACAATCCGTCATCCATGCAACTGTAACAAGTAATTAACCTGTTAAAGATATCTAGGGAGTAGTGAAATCTAAGTAAACACAATTCTCCCATATATTGCTCTCACCACTATCTTAATTTAGTTTATTTTCATTTTTGTTATTTTATTTTGATTGCATCTTAGTAATTGGGTTAGTTGACTAGCAACTAATTCCGCCGACTCCTCTAAAAATCGAGATTTTACTTGCTTTTATAAAAAACATAAAAATACAAAAAGAATCATCCTTCACCTCTAGACCTTGTTCTTAGGCTTTCTAATCCTAGCGACACTATTCCTAAGTTGAACGATCAATCCCCCGGTACTTGTCACTATACGATACTACAACGATCAGGTACACTACCTGGTGGGGGTTGTAAGCTTCTCGAGATCCCTCGAGAGGTAAAGCCTGGTGCAATTCCCACGCATCAAGTTTTTGGCGCCGCAGCCTGAGGAATAGTTATTGTCTAGGTTAGGATTTCTTTTTATTAGGTCTACTTGCTAGATTCCTTTCTAGTAAGATTTTATTTTTATTTTTAGTTTTCTTTAGTCTATCTTATTTCTTCGTGTTTTTGTTCATAACTCTTTACCATCCGACATCATGGAAGGTGGTAACATCTTTGAACCCATCAACCCACCACAACAAGACCACCCACAAAACCCACCACTAGCTAACCAACCTCTTAGGCCCCGAACCCTAGGAGAGTACTCCCGACCTAGCCACCAAGGCTATCGAAACACCATTGAGCTCACCCAAGGAGCCAATGTGTCTCCCTTGCGATCCGACACCATCCGGTTGGTGCAAAGCGGATGTGCATTCCATGGACTTCCTTCCGAAGATCCAAATCAACATCTCAAGGACTTCCTTAAAATCGTAGATTCTATAGACCTTGATGCTACAACTAGAGAGTCAACCCGATTACGCCTATTCCAATTCTCTCTACGTGATCAAGCTAGTCAATGGCTTGAGCGTTTCCCCGCGAGATCCATCACCTCATGGGATGATCTCACAACTCATTTCCTTGCCCAATTCTTCCCACCCGGGTGTCACAACTCGTAATTTCTGGTCATTTTCCAAACCTCGACAATTTACTATTCACAAGTTACTATTCATCATTTACTATTCATCGATCACTATTCATCGTTTTCGAGGTCAATTTGATATTCTGAGAAGCGTTCAGAAATTTTTTACTATTCACTTGACACTATTCATTTCCGGAAGAAATATCACTATTCACGTGCATTACTCATTTCATCGTAAACATAGTTTACGGGTATTCAAAAATTCGCGTAACCGTTTTGGTTCAGGAGCGAATTCATGCATTATCATTGGGACACTTCATATAGACTAGAAATAGTCTGCATATCCTCATTATGGCACTTGCATACTATTCCACTCGTAGGATAACTAAATTTATACTTTTGGTATAAGTAACGATTTACGTATGTTTATTTCAAATAAACACTAATACGCGAACTATAAATGTGACTAACATGTCCGACACTCCCGACTATTATCCCAATATATTTTTATACTCATTTTTATAATATAAAAATTATAATATTGATTTACCCGGTATTTTGGAGATTCATTTTAATTATTAACGTAAGTTTACTAAAATGACGATGGTTTTCGTAGAAATTAAACTATAATTATTTAAACACTCAATAATTATACCCAACATATTTTTACAAGTTTTACGACTTTATTATGACCCGAATAACTTCAATAAAATTTATTTCTAACAAACTCGGTACCCGATAAAACCTAAAACTAACATTACCTCTCATTACCACTAACTTTCCTAATTAAACCCAAGACAACCCCCCCCCCCCCCCCCTTTCCCTCCTTTTTGGGCCGCCCCCCCCCCCCCCCTTGGTCCTAATAATCTCAAACTTCACCAACCAAATTAAATGCTTACCAAATAATTGTCCCCTAAGTATATATTAAACTTTTTTTTCATCCATTTATCACAAAATCATTTTTACTAGCTCAAGTAAACTATTTTCTCTCATTTTCTCTTAAGGTAGAATCGATCTAGGGTGATCAAGGAGCAAGAACAACAAATTTTACAAGATCTAGGTGTAAACTTGTTTATTTAGTCATCCTTGTTGGAGTTTTGAAATAGAAACTCAAGGATTAGTAGGTTTTTCATCATCTAAACTCCCTAAACCTTCGAGTAAGTTAACAAACTCATTTTTATAATTTTTACAAGTTATTACTATGATTATATACTTTTCTTACAAGAACTCATGCATATAATAGCTTATACCACTTTATTTTATAAACTTTTAACTTTTGAACCTTAGTAAGTGATTATTGTTAGATCCTTGTTAGATCTACTTGGTGATGATGTTTAAGGACCCATGACACCCTAAGAAGGTGTATGGTAGGACTAGACTAGTTTTGTGGTGATTGAAAGTGGTGATTGAAAGTGGTTTGATTGAAGTTAGAACTAGTTTGGAGACTTGAAAATGGTTTTTGAAACTACATATTGACCTACTGTCCCTATTTTTATTTCGTGGGAAAATCAGTGAATGATGGTTAAGTTTTGACCAAAGATTTAGAAAATACTTTTAAAAACGAAACTTTTGGCGAAAGAACGGATTAAAACGAGCTTATAACGAAGGAGATATGATTTTTGCAAATTTAACGACGAAAACTATTTTTATAAAAACTGCTTGCTGTTTGGCAGATTTCGACGGGTAAAAAGAGGTGTTAAACGTAACCTAGAGGAGCCGAGTTATCAAAAATATACTAGTATATACAAAAACGAATCCGTGGACATAAAGAACGGGGAAAACGAGCTTAAGACTACCAAGTTATACCCATTTTAACATTGTCAAACTATATATATATATATATATATATATATTTGGTCACAAATAAAAATAATAACTTGCGTACTAAATGGGATATTTTCTAGAAACGTTACTAAGGACTATATTCTTAACGAATGAATACGTATGACCCAAGAGGTTATTTATACGACTTAACGACGTTATTTCAAGGTTTTCGATACAAGGAAAATAACGCTAACATTTTCGTACGAGATAATACGACAAGTTATATTCTTCTATATTTGGACTTATTTTTCCTAAGTATGGAAACTATTTTACTATGACGATAACTAGTATTTCCAAATTACGAGTGGTATGAGTATCATGTGCATGTGCATTCATTACATTTCGGCTTGATCTAAATTAGATCACGATTATTCATTTAGGTTGCGGCTAGTACTCGCGCCTCATTGTCCCGACTACTTTTACCTCATTGCACCATCTTTGTACCATCACTTCGAGGTGAGTTCTCATAGCCCCGTTTTTAGTACTTATTTGATTTTAAATCCCACGGGGGAGAATACATTGCACAATTATTTTTGTACATGCCCAAGTATTAAATTTCATACATTGCTTAAGTTGTTAGTACTATCACTTCAAGTCCCCTTTATTATCATGGACCGTTAATTATATTGCCAAGCGAGAGTGAGTGGATAGATCTATCGAGGGTGACTCCTCCATTCGTGTTTGGGTTGCTCCATAGGGAAAATGAATGCATTTCATGTCTGAATATTTAGAGTGCCTGATAAACACTCCTTTGGGGCCAATTTTAGTACGTCGAGCTTCGGTGCCATGAGCTTAAGAGACAATGTAGCTTTTTGACATTTTAGTACTTTACCTTATACTTGTGGTTAATGTACATACGATTTAACTATAAACCTATGATTATTCACCAACTTTATGTTGACCGTTTTTCGCAATGTATTTCTCAGGTAACTAAGGTAGCTCATGTGCATACATTTGGACCTTCATGGAGTCGCGGAGTCGACGCGTCTCACCTTATATTTTCTGCACTTATGAAACGTTTGATCTTGTTGAACTTATTTTAACTAAATTGGCAATATCTTTTGGGACCTAAGTTTCGTAAACTCTGAATGTTTTAAATGATCAAACGCTGTATTTTCTAGACGACACTTTAGATCGTTCAATGTAACTGTAACTATGATGCTATGACAGTCACCCCCAGGTATTCCATTCCGCTGCCATTCAGGTATTTTGGGGGTGTGACAGATTGGTATCAGAGCTAAGGTTATAGCGAACTAGGATGTATCTTGGACCCTAGACTATAACCACATCATCATAGCATCTCATCATTTCATCATAGGTGCATATTCACTATACATGTTGTTTTACGCACACACTGTACGAGTTATTCATGCCCATACTCATATATATATATATGATTATATTGACCTGGTTTACAAGTGACATGTCTTCAGATACCCACGCCGTTATCCTTTCGTCGGATTCCGACATTGAAGATGCCTTGTCATCTTCCACTACCATTATACCACCAGCTGTACTTACACCACCATTAGCACTATTGAATTGTCATAAGAGCAAGGTTCTCATTCAGCCTATACATAGAATGCCGTTTGGTAGAGTATTCAGACTTAATTTTAATGGACTTATTAGGATGCTTATTACAAGGGAGATAGCATGTTTTCTTTCCTTCACTAGTAGGACGCTTACTACTCAGATACTACCGCCACCATCAGCCGCTTATTACACTATTGGTCGTCCCATAGTGCGTACTTCAGCTTTACCTCTTAGATGTCGCGAGATAGCGCGAAAGAGGGTAGTATTCCATTCACTATTATCACCATTATCTCCTAACTCATCACTGGGATTTCATCATCATCAATGTTATTCTCATCCTTTAGAATACCACCATTGTCTGTCCCCTTTTCCATTTTCACTTGCCATGAAGTAGATAACACCTTGTGGATAATACCAAGATTACGGACTCAACAGGAACATCCGCAAGTTCCTCAAGAATGGCTTAGAATCTACACTATCTAGGACTTGATCGATGCACAACTACAGATACCACTTCAGGACTATCTCGACCTTATGATGCCATAAACCTGATTTCACTTAGAAGGATTACAGGAAGTCTTTAGACTAGACTTATATCTTTACTAGCTTTTACTATTATCCTAGCCACGGGAGGTGTGGCATAGTTCAAAGAAACTTGTAGTATTTTGATTGTTGTACAAACGGAATCACCAAGTATTGACTCTACTATAGGGGAATGGTTGTGCTATTTATGATATTAGTCCATATTGACCGAAACTTTCATGTATTATATTCATGTGTTATGAATATGATGATTGTTATTACCTATAGATTCTCATGAAACGTTTGATCTTGTTGAACTTATTTTAACTAAATTGGCAATATCTTTTGGGACCTAAGTTTCGTAAACTCTGAATGTTTTAAATGATCAAACGCTGTATTTTCTAGACGACACTTTAGGTCGTTCAATGTAACTGTAACTATGATGCTATGACAGTCACCCCCAGGTATTCCATTCCGCTGCCATTCAGGTATTTTGGGGGTGTGACACCGGGAAAACTGGGACGCTTAGAAATGACATCTTGATCTTTGAACAACACCAGGGTGAAACTTTCTACGAAGCGTGGGCTCGTTTCAAGGATCTCCTCCACAAAGTCCCTCATCATGGTCTAAATCTTTGGTTATTAGTTCAGATCTTCAATGACCATGTCGACTATCACACTAAACGTACTATCGATAGAGCCGCAGGAGGTAGATTGCGTGATAAGAACGCCGAGGAGCCTTGGGCAATTATTGAAGAGCTTGCCGCCAATAATCAAGAGTTATGGGAATTTAAACACACTGTAAAGGCGGCCATCAACGCAATCTCGACACCTGGAGGGACTAATCAAATCTCCGATGAACTCCTTTGCAAACTTGAGGCAAAAGTTGACTATTTTGAGGAAAGGCAAAAGAGACCCTTAAGTCCTAGACAGGCTACTGTCAATTCTGTCTCGAAAATGACTTCAACGCCGTTATCAGAGTCACTCTCTAGAGAGAATTTTGAGACTTTTCAAAACTATGCCCCACCTTATTCTCCTCCTGAGAAACTTAGCCCAGAATTTGAAGCCAGAATGAGGGAATATATGGCGACCCATTCTGAGTGGCTTGCTAGATTCGAAGAAGCAGTTTATAGACAAAAAGAGGAGATGCAAGAGAAAATGAATGAGATGATGAGCCTAATGGAGGAGTATGCCAACCAGAAAACCCCTGAAAGGATGTTACTGAGGAAAGAAAGCGTCATCCCCACTACCCGGTTTGTTAATTCCATCACAATTGTCCACACGGATAATGAGAAAGTAGAAACCCCTAGTGAACAAACCACAGAAGAACAGCCAAAATCCCAATCCTTAAGTTACTACCTGAAACATGATATAAACGAAAACACTATAACTAATTGGATAAAGGGTGACGGGCGTAACTAATCCTCCAAACAGTGCTCAGAGAAGGAGGAAGAGGGAAAAGATGAGTATGATACGTTACCTGGGGGACCGATATTCGAGAAACTATTGGTTCAAAAAGTGGCTACTAAGCAGATGGCATGTGGGAACGTTGAGATACCGGCTAGCATCGAGAATTTGAAATATCTAAACGCTTTCGCCGACCAAGGATCGGAAGTAAATCTTATGCCCCTAACTATCTACACCCAACTAACATCAAAAATGCCAGCCCCCACTCGTGTTAGGCTGTCCTTCGCTGGACACTCTTACGTGTACCCCCTGGGAATCGCAGAAGATGTGTTGGTCAATGTCGCAGGATTCATGTATCCCGTTGATTTTATGATCATCGATGATAAGGGAGATGGATGCATGCCAATAATCCTTGGGGCACCATTCCTCACCACCGCAAGAGCTGTCATTAAGTATGAAGGTAGGAAAATTGAGCTTAAATCAGGAAAAAGAAAGATTAGCTTTCCCATGACCCCGCAATATGGGAAAGAGAGTTTGAGGGGGAGAAAGCTCAAAAACAACATTGACACATCACCTATTCATGTTTAGGAGAAAATACTTGCATGGGAGGCAAGAATCAAAAGCTATAAGGAGGCCGAACATGAAAGAAGCAAAAGCAATGAAGTTCATGTCGAGTTCGAACATAGTCAACCAACGAGGAGCCATGTACCATTTGAGAAAGGGAACTTAGTACTCTTAAGACACTTGGAGATAACGATACCTCCCGATAAACCGAGTCCCTGGTGGTATGGGCCTTTCACAATTGAAAGCATAAGCCAAGATGGGATGGCTTACTTGAGAAGTAAAGGAGGAGGAGAGGTGATTGCAAGTATCGACAGATTGAGACACCACCACCACGATAGTAATGATCGCAACTACATGGATTACACGTGACGGCGTCAAACCCAGATCTAGGCAGTCCGAGAACTTTATTGGAGGCGAGATAACGGCGTCAGACGTTTACTCTTGACGCCGTCACCTCACAAAATCTATATATACTTTTCTATTTTTCATTCATTAGAGGAGGAACTTGTGTGGAGAATACTAGGGTCGAACCTAATAAACCCTAGGTCGTTTGTAACAGTATTTTCAAGGGTTTTCACCCCTTGAAACCTTTCATGTTCAATTAAGATAAGTCTTCTTTCAATTCAATCAATATGTCTATGTGTTGTTTGAATATATCTTATGCTTGTCTTGATTATAACATGCTAGGCTAGATCTTTCATGTGTTTGCTTAGATGTAATGAAACCTAGATGTTAATTATAGGTTGATTGCTTGTTTATAGTTGTAATGGATGAATGATTTCAATGTTAGGCTTAAGAAAACTGGCAGATCTCCTTTGTGTAACTTGCTTGAACGTCTTAAGAAACATGAACCCAGATCTCCATTGTGTAACTTGCTTGAACGTCTTAAGATGGATGAATGATTTCAATGTTAGGCTTAAGAAAACTGGCAGATCTCCATTGTGTAACTTGCTTGAACGTCTTAAGAAACATGAACCCAGATCTCCATTGTGTAACTTGCTTGAACGTCTTAAGATGGATTACACATGACGGCGTCAAACCCAGATCTAGGCAGTCTGAGAACTTTATTGGCGGCGAGATGACGGCGTCAGACATTTACTCTTGACGCCGTCACTCACAAAATCTATATATACTTTTCTATTTTTCATTCATTAGAGGAGGAACTTGTGTGGAGAATACTAGGGTCGAACCTAATAAGCCCTAGGTCATTTGTAACAGTATTTTCAAGGGTTTTCACCCCTTGAACCCTTTCATGTTCAATTAAGATAAGTCTTCTTTCAATTCAATCAATATGTCTATGTGTTGTTTGAATATATCTTATGCTTGTCTTGATTATAACATGCTAGGCTAGATCTTTCATGTGTTTGCTTAGATGTAATGAAACCTAGATGTTAATTATAGGTTGATTGCTTGTTTATAGTGGTAATGGATGAAAGATTTCAATGTTAGGCTTAAGAAAACTGGCAGATCTCCATTGTGTAACTTGCTTGAATGTCTTAAGAAACATGAACCGATGTGTACTAGGTTTTTATGATTGTATTTAATGCATGAGCGAATTCTAGTGATCCCATGTTAGGAGCTTCTTAGCCGGCTCGACATAGGAGTGAAGTAGGAGCTTATAGGATTGGGGAAGTAAGTACGCCACCCCATGAATGGTATTAAGGAATACAATCCGTCATCCACGCAACTGTAACAAGTAATTAACCTGTAAAAGATATCTAGGGAGTAGTGAAATCTAAGTAAACATAATTCTCCCATATATTGCTCACACCACTATCTTAATTTAGTTTATTTTCATTTTTGTTATTTTATTTTGATTGCATCTATGTAATTGGGTTAGTTGACTAGCAACTAATTCCGCCTAATCCTCTAAAAATCGAGATTTTACTTGCTTTTATAAAAAACATAAAAATACAAAAAGAATCATCCTTTACCTCTAGACCTAGTTCTTAGGCTTTCTAATCCTAGTGACACTATTCCTAAGTTGAACGATCAATCCCCCAGTACTTGTCACTATACTATACTACAACGATCAGGTACACTGCCTGGTGAGGGTTGTAAGCATCTCAAGATCCCTCGAGAGGTAAAGCCTGGTGCAATTCCCACGCATCATGTGTGCATACACTCTTTCCCTACCATCAAAAATAATACAACAAGGGGGCTCGGTTCTCCCCTTACACTTGAACTTTTACATACTTTACATGTAACTAATGTAATGACTCGAATTAAGACAATCAAAATACTTGGAGTACTTTAAAATATTTGTGCACATATAGGGGTAATAGTTGACGTTCTTCCCCATTACTTCATAACAATAGTACTTTACCCATGAGTCCCAATCGTCGCAAAACAATATGTACAAGATATGACTCGACTTATCAACCATGTAATCAATTAGACTATTAACAAAGGGTTAAAACAAATGTTGTAACAATAATGCACTAAAGATGAGTGCATACAAGAAAAGGCTAAGGCGATTTGGGTATACATTTGTGGGTGGATTGCAAACAAATTCTTCCTTTAAGTAAGATGATGAAAGTTAGTAACATGGTTAAATCCTCCTCCAAGAAAATGTGAAAACTCCAAGATTAAAGCAGCGCCAAAAGCTTGATTATCAATGTACATCTTCTTGTCCAATATAACATATTAATTAGCTGAGAAAACAAGAAAACCTAGCGTAAAATCGGCGATAAATCTACATAAAATTAAATCCTAGAAAGCAAGTAAAGATATAATGCTTGTGGAATGAATGTTTGCAGATTCCTGGAGTTTATAAAATACAGATTTTACGAAACTTTACAATTCCGGCAGAAAAACAAAACCTGCAAAATTTCCATAAAATTACACCTGACGTCATTAGGTGATGCCTGACGCCGTCAGAATTGATATGACAGAATTCTTATATTTTGTTTCCGGAAAATTTCTAGAAAAAACCTATGTTTTAATTCCTGGAATCCTGCAAAACACTCATTATGACTCGATACAAGCATTTGACTCAAACAAATACTAATATGCATGTTTATATCTCATTGTTATCGTTCATGTTCAATCCATTCTTAAAAACAAATTTAGATTTCCCTTAGACTTATCTTTTGCAAAATACCTTTATATGTAATCAAGACGAAGTTAAAAACAAAATAAAGCATTTTCACAAAATGTTGATACATGAGCAATAAACAATAAAAATAAAACATTCATACGGAAGTAAATAAAATCAAACAAACAAACAATTAAATAAATAAAGCTTGGGTTGCCTCCCAAGAAGCGCTTTTCTTTATTAACAAGTCTTGTAGCTAGACTCAAAGTTACGCGCTACCCTATCTGAGTGAGATCCTCATCGAGGACATCTTTAGGATCAAATTTAAGTTATAATTTCCTATCGGTATGCTTAGTACGGTATAACTTTACAAACTTCTCTCCATCCGGATTATATAATGTCATCTTTATGTGCCATGATCCATCTCCTTCCTTAGGTGGTTTATTCCAATTCCACTTACATATATCACCTTCGCATTTCCACCTATTCATTCCTAGGTTAATGGGTAAGACTCCTAGGAATTCAATGATCTTTCTAAAAACTATAGGATCTTCAAATGGGTTTAATTCTATGTTCCTAGCCAAGAGTTGTTCTACCGCATGTGTCTGGTTCATGAATTTCTCTTCTAGGTAAAATGGACGCTGGGGTCCTATAAAGTCTCTATTAACCCAAGGTCCGTATCTAGATGGTCTCCTATTTAAATCTACCTAATGAGGTGTTGGTTCCTCATTAGTATCGTAGGCATGTTTCTTAACATCATATACCGACCAAGTTTCGCCTTCTTCTACCGCTATTTTAGACTCCTTACAATCAATCATTGCATTTGCGGTAGCTAAAAATCCTCTTCCTATCAACAAAGGGCATGTAGTGTCACTAACCATATCAAGGACGTGGAAATCGGCTAAAATGGTTAATCTTCCTATGTGTACTAATACGTCCTTCACTACCCCAACCGGATATGCGACACTTCCATCCGTAGGACATATGATTACTTCCGTTTCATCTAATTTTCCCAGCTTAAGAGTGGTGTAAAGGGAGAACAAACATGCCCGGATCATCTAATTTCTTAGGTAGCTTGTTTTGAACGATGGTGGTTCCATTTTTACCCAACTTAAGTTTCTCCTCATATTTTTTCTAAAAGGGCATTGTAGTAGGGAGCTCGAGCTAAGACATCAATAACCGGACGTTCAAGGTGGAGCTCCTTGAATTCATCGTCGAAGTTTTAAATAGGAGGCGTTTCAATTACTTTGTTGACTGACTTTTTATTGGTGGTTTCATCTTGTTGGTCATTTTTAAGAACTCGAGTTTGCTTGAAACACGTGCTCATAGCGTTGACCGAATAGTATTGTAGGCAAGAACTAGGAGACGAAGCCGAAGATATGGCGTTTACGTTTAGTTTTGGGTTCTTGACCGTGTCGCTTGGGAGTGCTCCTATTTCGCGGTCATTGAGAACTTTCAACATGGTGTCAATCTTATCTGTCATCTAGCTTTGTTTTTGTTTGAATTCATACTCAAACTTAGCCAAACGAGCTTCTTGAGATGTGATGAGATCAAATAAGTACATTTTATTAGCATCATTTATCCTATTTAATTAACTTGTTTAATATTATTTTGTATGAGAATTAGTGCCTTTATGTTTACTTTAGTGATTCTCAGGTAAAAACAAGCAATAGGTGAAAGTTAATGATATTGGACGAATTATGGAGCTAAATGATCAAGATTTGAAAAGTCTACAGAAATTCAAGAGATGCGCCATATCTCTCTCAACAGATACGTCGCAACATCATACTTAGATGAATTCGAAGACCATTTCCTGACTTTGAAGAATGCGCCGCATCCAATTACAACATGCGATGCATATGAAACTTTCGTTAATGAAGAATAATCAACTTGATCTACTCCAAAATATGCCACATCTCATTTACAACATGCGGCGTATCAGCTAAAGACTTCACAAGATTCTATCCAAGACGTTAAAGAAGATGCACCGCATAGAGAAAGAAGTTACGCCGCATCTAAAGGCGGTGTACCAATATTCCAGAATTTATTAATCTTGGACCCCACACGAAGTTAAGTAGATGCGCCGCATCGACCCCTCAGACAGAACCTACAAATACCCCAAGATAGATACGGGTTTTGTGTACAGAAAACCCTAAGGAGACGAATTCAGTCGAAGAAGCATCACAAGATACGCCCCAAATGAAGATCTTTGAGCCGTAAGAAGGTCCTGCATGTGTATAATTCATTAAGTAGTTTTGTTTATTGTGCTAGTAAGCTTTAATCCATCAGGATTGATGGGCTTGTGGCCACCATACTGCTCCCCTTAAAATATCTTTCCCATCGGTTAAAGTTTATATGATTGATGTTTTTGGTGAATTATATTTGTGCTTTGATAACCTCTGTGTTTAGTTGAGTCTTCTGGGCTACCATACCTGTTCCTCGCCTGCTTATCTAGTGTCTAGAAGGTAGGATAAATATAAGTAATTATTAAGGGTTTACTTGCCGATATATAGGATCCAACGAGACAGATTAGATTACGATACTCGTCAAATAAAACTAGCAATATAACAAGTGACAAGCTACTTAATTATAAGAACAGGTCTTCTTACGTGTTTCTATTATCTATCTGTGTACGTGATTGGTATTCGCTGATTCGTTCTCATTAGTTTTACTTTTATTATTTAATAAATCCGTGCCAGTCAATCAGGCTGACAACCCTTTTTATTAGATTAGGATTGTAAAACTAACATAGACATTAAAATACTGATTAAATCAACTAGATATTACGTTCCATTCTTAGTGTTCTACTTACCATTATATGCATATTGATTGGGTACACTGCTCATTAAGTGTGTGTGTTAGTAATAAGTCGGCTAAATATAAATTTAAAACTTGAAAAGGCTTAAACACCCTATGCTACACTGACATATCACACCCATTAAGTTTTTGGCTCCGTTGCTGGGGAATGAATTGTTAATATCTGTTTATTTGATTAGTAGTTTAATTAGATTCTAACCACTAACTTTGTTGTATATTAGTATAGATTGCATTCATTGCATATTTTACATATTTTATTTTTCTTGTTTGTTTGTTTGTTTTTATTTTTTGTAATTTTTATTTTTTTTATTTTTTAGTATTACTGATCTCTGTTGTATTTTGCTGATCTAAACGATGCGACGCATCTGATTCATCAGATACGGCGCATTTTTATTTTTATATACAGCGTAAACTTAAAATTCGAAGCACGGCGCATCTATCCCCTAGATACGACGTATTCTGTTTTTAATCAGAAAATTTTCAAAACCCTAACGAGATACGACGCATCTGTTTCGATAGTTGCGGAGCATCTATTTATTTATTAAATACAATTTTTCTAATTTATCAAACTGAGATACGACGCATCTGTTTTCACAGATACGACGTATCGTTTTTCTGAATAAAAAACTGATTTAATCTTTAACGTAATAAGATACGACGCATCGACAACAAATATCAACTTCTTTTATTTTTCGTATTCCATTTTCATTACTTGTTTTACGATTTTATACTTCATAAAACCTATCCTACTGATGCTTTTGTGCTGAATTTCAGGAAGTGCATGACCCGGAGCTCTGTTAAAGAACTCATCAAACCTTTCGACGATCCTGATATAAAGGAGGCTAGTGAAGAAGAAGTAACCGAAACAATGACGGAAAACACTACAATGGAGTAATACATGAACGAGGCCCGAGCAAAATGCAGTCCGGAAATTGCAAGATCAACACTGAATAAGAACAAAGGGTTTGTTATAAGGGGAAAATTGCTCAAATTCCTACGAGATAACGCTTTTTGTGGATTAGAAAAGGAAGATGCAAATAAGCATATAGAAAGAACCCTTGAAATTGCTAACCTTTACAGAACAAAGAATATGATTAACAACCAATTCATGCTTCGAATCTTTCCATCTACACTAGTAGGGGAGGCAAAGTGTTGGTTGAACAAAGAGCCTACAAAATCTATCACCAGTTGGGTTGAGCTTAAAATTAAGTTTTCGGAAGAATTTAGCCCCAAGTTCACCTGTTGGTTAAGATCTAAGTTTCGCTACCCCGATAAAATGGGTTCACTTTTAAAGAACGAACTCTGGAGTTACTGGAGAGGGGAGAACGCTGAAGAAGAGATGGAAGATGAGGCGGGTGAGTTGTTTAGAATTGAGACAAATTTGTTTGATTATGAAACCCCTCTGTGCAAGCAATTCAACGAGTTTAACTACTTGTTGAAAATTGATGTTGATGTGTTTACCGGAGACTTGCCTGGGTTCAAAACTTATGAAACATTCAAGAACACTTGGTTGTATGAATAGAACAATCAAGTTCCATGGGTCTATAATAAACTAGAATTTTATGATGAATTGGTACATCGCTGTGATCCTATTCGTTTCATGAATGGAACTTGTGAATGGCCAAGTTATGACTAGAAGAATGAAGGAATATGTAATGGGGGAAGCATAATTAGGATGAGAGGAATTGGTAACAATGTTTACTTCGAAGACTATGATTGGTACGATCAAATTGAAGACTGCCCGCGCAAGGCAGAAGCTTTACAAGAGAAAGGCAGAATCGAGTACTTAAAAGAAGTATAAGGGGCATCGGATACTACTTTCTGGGAATGGGTGCATAAGGATTGTGATGATTATACAAGGATGGATCTACGATTACAATGGGAGTTAAAAGAAAATGGGACAAGATCCAAGATTATCATCAGTCTATCAAACATCATCCCTATGAGAAAGCTTATGAAGATTACGATGATTCACAAAGAAAATTAATGGAAGAACTTGATGACTATTTGATTAAGGATGATTACTCTAATTTCATCAACGAAGGCGAAGAAGAATTCAATAAGAGAAAATGCAAACTTCTTGGAATTACTTATCATAACCCGCCAATGATGATCTCTGAAAAATTTGTAGTCGTCAAATACTCTTTAGGGCCATGTGAAGAGTATGTTGCGATAAAGACCAAAGAATTCATTAGATTAACTCGATTCTAGGAAAACGTGTCGCAATTGTATGGGAGCATCTTTCGCATGAAGGACGAAGGATGGGATGTGATAAGAACAAAATATGAGCTGAACGTGAGTCTAACTTGAAGACTCTGGAATATGAAAAGTGCTTACCGGGAGACAACCCGGATTTATTTTTACTGTTTTTGCTGTCGAGTCTGTCAGACCTGTAGCAGATCCGGCGCATCTCCATCAGTAGATGCGGCGTATCTACTGCACAGGCCATATCTGTCTTTATTATTTTTTTTCTTCTACATTTTATTTTCTAAACTATGAA
The DNA here is from genome assembly GCA_030686995.1 of Artemisia argyi. Taxonomy (NCBI): domain Eukaryota; kingdom Viridiplantae; phylum Streptophyta; class Magnoliopsida; order Asterales; family Asteraceae; genus Artemisia; species Artemisia argyi. The sequence continues at coordinate 51,470,245 of CM060676.1, forward strand.
CTTTTTGTCAGTTTATTTAATACGGTGCATCCCTAGTTAAGGATGCGACGTATATAATCTTTCTGACCCGTACCAATTCCAGGGTCGATACGGCCCATCTTCCTCAACAAGATGCGGCGCATCGACTGACCTGATGATTTACAGTTTTATTTTTATTTTTATTTTATTTTATTTTCTAACCACTAATAAATTTCGTACAAGTTTCGACCTTCTTAAACTCAGGTGTATAATTGGTGGTATTTATAGTTATTGCTTGCAAATGCATAATGGAGGATCAAACCGAGCGAATCTCAGGGAAGTTTTTCGTTCTAATTCTTTTTAATTTCACGTTTTTAACTTTAGTAAACAATGAGGATGTTGTTTAACTTAAGTGGGGGGGGGGGGGGGGGATGGAGAATTAGAACTTTTACTTAACTCTTACTTGTCCTTATTTTTCAAAAATATGCTTTAATTTGCGTTTAATATATCAAATTTAAATTTTTTTTAGCATGTTTTTGTTTAATCTAAGTTGCATAGCTGCATACAAGACTTTATTTTTAAATTGTGATTTCAAAATTCACAAATTTATGAGTGTGGCGGTGACTTGTAAACTTTAGAACTTGACTTGTATACTATTCGAGACCACCATAATAAGTATTATTTTTATAATTGGAGTGACTTGTCTAAATTTGTAAAATTCTAGGATTACACCAAAAAGCCTTTATATGTTTTGTGACATTAACTAACTACACGGGTTAGTTAACCCCCGTATAAACCCTTGTTTACTCTCATTATTAGAGTAATATACCCCTAGAAAAACACATAGAGCCATTCCTTTAGGATTTTTACACCTTGTTATTATGTTTTGTTATACCTTACACCTTAACCTACCCTATAGATTGAAGTCTGTGGTTAGTTGCTTTGGCAAAGTGTGTTTCCTTGCGTTACCTGTGTTCTTGTGCGTAAATTCATTATCTTTGGTTAGGTATGGAAATTGCACAATGCAATGGAGTGAAAGTACATATTGTATATTTTTAGTCAGTTTTTCGTGTGTTTACTACTTTCACTATTACATTATGTCTGAAAGTCTGAAAAGTAAAGAAAAATTATCCAGATTTATTGTGATAGAATTGTGTGAAATTTTACACCCTTACTTATATATAAAAAAAATCGAAAAAATGAGAAAAGAAAAAGAAAGAAGAAGTTGGTAGTTTATTTAAACCAACAATGTAAAATTTTGTATTAAGTGGTTGATATCGCCACTATTGTTGTACTATATTTATGGATTGAAAGGGAGTTGGACGTTATGGGAACACCAACTAAGGATTGTTTATTCTTTATCTAATATTTTATTGAGTATAATTCGTGTCTACTTAAAGCATGAGTTACAAAAGAGTCAAAGCGTGAGTTATTCAATTATATGAGTCTTATTCATGGGATGGTAGGGAAGTATTCTAACCACACTTAGGACTTTAATCTATTTGTTTCTTGTTTTGTATTTTTTATTTTACACCAATTTATATCCTAAATGTTATCCATACCCAACCGTATTATTATATTCGTTATTAGCTTTCGAGTATCCGGATATGATGATTGCCAAGTAAGAATATTAAATGTATGAATACGGTAGTGACCATCCGAGTATTAGATTAATTAGCTAACGCGCCAGTGATCTGGTGTGTGAATTGGTGACCATCCGAGTTTAAGATTGATTAAACGATACGCCAGCGATCTGGTGTGCAACTTGGTGACCATCCATTATGAAAATAACGCGCCAGCGATCCAAGGAACACATTAGTGACGACCATCCATCATTTAAAAGATCAATGACTGGCGCCAGCGATCCATGAAGCATACTAGTGACCATCCGTTAGTTAAAGAGTCAAGGACTCGCACCAGCGATCTACTAAGTTTATGCATGAGATGTTCAAACAAAGCTAGGTTTAATCCATGAACCAAATAAACCCTTTTTACCGCTTTAGACTTTTTACTCCTTAGCTTTAGTGGGGAAGATGTGTATCCTTGTCAAGCATATGATAGAATATTTTTCACGTCCGGACAGTTAAACGATTAGATTTGCTTTTATTAAATATATATATTTTGTTTCTAATTGGTTAAGTGTTTGGCCATGCAATTATGATAAAACGAATAAGTGCTTAAATGTAAAAATATCCTATCAAGGATACATTTTTATTATGTTTATTCTAAAGGTTTACTTGAGGACAAGTAAAGTTCAAGTGGGGGGATATTTGATGAGATCAAATAAGTACATTTTATTAGCATCATTTATCTTATTTAATTGACTTGTTTTATATTATTTTGTATGAGAATTGGTGCCTTTATGTTTACTTTAGTGATTCTCAGGTAAAAACAAGCAATAGGTGAAAGTTAATGATATGGGATGAATAATGGAGCTAAATGATCATGATTTGAAAAGTCTACTGAAATTCAAGAGATACGCCGTATCTCTCTCAACAGATACGTCGCAACATCATACTTAGATGAATTCGAAGACCATTTCCTGACTTGAAGAATGCGCCACATCCAATTACAACATGCGCCGCATTTGAAACTTTGGTCAACAAAGAATAATCAACCTGATCTACTCCAAAATATGCCACATCTCATTTACAACATGCGGCGTATCACCTAAAGACTTCACCAGATTCTATCCAAGACGTTAAAGAAGATGCGCCGCATAGAGAAAGAAGTTACGCCGCATCTAAAGGCGGTGTACGAATATTCTAGAGTTTATTAATCTTTGACCCCACGCGAAGTTAAGTAGATGCGCCGCATCGACCCCTCAGACAGAACCTATAAATACCCCAAGACAGGTACGAGTTTTGTGTACATAAAACCCTAAGGAGACGAATTCAGTCGAAACAACATCACAAGACACACCCTAAATGAAGATCTTAGAGCTGTAAGAAGGTCCTGCATTTGTATAATTTATTAAGTAGTTTTGTTTATTGTATTAGTAAGCTTTAATCCTTCAGGATTGATGGGCTTGTGGCCACCATACTGCTCCCCTTAAAGTTGCTTTCCCATCGGTTAAAGTTTATATGATTGATGTTTTTGGTGAATTATATTTGTGCTTTGATAACCTCTGTGTTTGGTTGAGTCTTCTGGGCTACCATACCTGTTCCTCGCCTGCTTATCTAGTGTCTAGAAGGTAGGATAAACATAAGTAATCATTAAGGGTTTACTCGCCGATATATAGGATCCAACGAGACAGATTAGATTACGATACTCATCATATAAAACTAGCAATATAACAAGTGACAAGCTACTTAATTACAAGGACATGTCTTCTTACGTGTTTCTATTATCTATCTGTGTACGTGATTGCTATTCACTGATTCGTTCTCATTAGTTTTACTTTTATTGTTTACTAAATCCGTGCCAGTTTCTCAGGCTGAAAACCCTTTTTATTAGGTTAGGATTGTAAAACTAACTTAGATATTAAAATACTGATTAAATCAACTAGATATTACGTTCCATTCTTAGTGTTTGACACTCTACTTACCACTATATGCATATTGATTGGGTACACTACTCGTTAAGTGTGTGTGTTAGTAATAAGTCGGCTAAATATAAATTTAAAACTTGAAAAGGCTTAAACACCCTATGCTACACTGACATATCACATGCATCAAGATTTCATGAATTTGGACATCAATCCTTCAAAATTGTTGGTACTACCATAGTTGTTGGAAGGATCGTTATTGAAAGTATGGTTCGAGGATGAACCGTTTGATTGGAAACGATTAGGTGGATTGGAAGAATTATTTTGTGGAGTGTTTGGGTTTTGTTTCCACCTAAAGTTTGGGTGATTTTTCTAAGAGGGGTTGTATGAATCACCGTACGGATTTGGCTCGGGTTTGAAAGTGTACCACTTGTTTCCTGCTCCGTCGGTACGCAAGGATGCGTAGTCCGTAAAAGCTTGTTCGGGGAGTTCCATGCAATTACGAGTGTCGTGAGGACCACTACAATACTCACATGAAGAAGTGATTTTGTTCACTTGGCTTGAAGGTTTAGGAGCTTCGTAGGTTTTCATGAGAAACTTGACTTGGTCTTCAAGTTCCATGATCCTACGGTCAGAAGTGCTTGAATTATTTGAAGGCAAAGATATTGCCTTGACTGTTTTGTTCAAATCACGGGGATCATTCCAACTTTCATTGTCATAGAGAGCAAGATCTTCTATGAGTTCCCATGATTCTTTCGCACTTCGATCACGTAGCTTACCACCAGCCGCCTGGTCAATGGTTCGTCTTGTGGGGAGATTGATATGGTCATAGAAAATTTGGACTTGGAGCCAAAGATCTATGTTGTGATGAGGGACTTTTTGAAGTAAGTCCTTGAAACGAGTCCATGCTTCGTAAAGAGTTTCGTCTTGACGTTGTTGAAACATCAAGATGTCATTCCTTAACTTGGTGGTTCTTCCCGGTGGGAAAAATTGAGCAAAGAAATGAGAAGTGAGATCATCCCAAGATTTGATGGATCCCGCGGGTAAACGCTCAAGCCATTGACTAGCTTGGTCACGTAGAGAGAATTGGAAGAAACGTGTAGGATTCTCATAATATAACTAGTATGGTTTATGTGATTATGATTAGAATTAAGATAGAATTAGAGAGATGAAGAGAAGAGTTGGGAGGTATTCCTAGAGAGAGAAAATGTAGAGAGAAAAATGAGAAAGATTAGATTAAGATGAAAGGAAGCTCCAACCCCTTCCAAGCTAGGGAAGGGGTATTTATAGTTACAATAAAACGCCCCCTGAAACGGGTTTTGGAGTGGGCTGACAGTGGGTAAAGACCCGACCCGACTCCACAAATACTAACTAACTCTAAACTACGTTCTAACTAATATGATAAATACTACGAGCTACAATATGCTAAACTACACTCGGGGTGACCGAGTCTTCATATGAATAAACGTATTCCTAATAATCTCCCCCTAAGGGAGGTCACCCCGGAAAATAAATATTGCATCATAGCATTTAAGACTTTGACGACTTCTTTGTAGCTCGTAGCCTTTTGATTCTTAATTATTGAGATCTTTGTGCATTAAGTGGTAGACTCTAGATGACACCTTCAATGTGATGGATGATCTTTGGAAATAACTTCAAGTTCATCATCCAAATGAGTGTCTGAAAGTCATCTTTGAGTAGTAACGTCTCCATGTGATAAGAACATCTTTGTGTTGGCATGCTCACACTTCAAGTTCATCATCTAAGTGAGTGTCTGAAAGTGTCAGCATGTGTTGATGGATCAGCATCTTTTCAGCAATCAACTGCAACCGTCAGAAATTCCTGCAAGTAGACAGTTAGCAACAAATCCTCCGGTACTTATAGGTTTGGAATTAGAGATTGTCAACAGCATAGTGTGAAGACTCCTTCTAATCCTTACCAAGACCGTTCCCAATCGGCAAACCCCCGAGAGGATTTACACAATCTACCTAAGTAAATCAATGACTGGGTGAGTCGCTGGAGTTCACTCCACGACTGTAGACCATTGGTAACCGCCGCGACCACTAAGCGTAATCCATAAGGAATTACCAATGTGACCTGCTTTCAGGGCTGCTTGATGTTGACCCTGGCATGAATTTCTATTCAATCACTGGGAGTTACAATAGCAACATCCCTCATAAATGTTCTGGCAGATTGCTAAGATCAACGTAGGACTCATAAGTTTACCACTGGTGTCCTTAATGTTGAATAACCTGGGTAGAAGTAGCACGTGTTCCTATGAGATCTTTGTATGCATCTCGAGGCTCTAGACTCAATAAGTGCATTTGTTTTTCCTATGCGAAGATTAGGGAGAGGTCTCCTGCTTCAATATCAACCATCTCTAAGAGATAAGTTGATAGATTACACCGATTCCCCGTGAGAATGAAACAAGTTCTTTTAAGAGAACTTGAGTGGCTAGAAGGTTTAGTGCAGTGCGTCACTGGGTCCATGACGTCTTGTCTTCAATACCAATGTCACCGTAGCAACCATCAGTAGATTATGAATTGAACCCGGTTTCTGCCCTAAGGTTGAATAATTGGAGGGCTATTTCTTTTCACCCTTTCTCATTTCGTTTCTTTTTAATTCTTCAACCCCTTCTTTCTCCATTCTCACATTTCTCCTTTTTTGTTCATAATCATACCTACGGACTTTTCTAATACTATCTATTTGGTATTGTCCATGGGTAGATCCCTCCGGCTCTGGCGGATCATAGGACGGTTTTCCTAACCTTAGCCACCTTATAACTTCATGACTATCCTATGTTTCCATTTACCAAATCATTGAAAATTCTCTCAACGTGTTTATGATTAAGAAACACATTTTGTTAACACATTGAGAGTTTTGTCATTTTCAAATGCTCCCCCGTAACATGTGCTCATATGTTTTGATTTGAAGATTTGCACATGTCGGGAAGAGTTGCACTTTTTGAATTGATCCACCTTTAGTGATCATGAACTGGCATTCGAGACACGCTTACATCACTGGTTAAACCAGCTTGAAATTATTACCCGGCCAGGACTAGTCCTTTTGATTGATGACAATTTTTGTTTCGTCAATTCATAGGTAAAGTCTGAGTCTCGCTCACATGAGATGCAAGGATCCTTTTATCACATACCATTTGCTCCCCCTCATTATGTGCATTGATGTACAAAGCGAGTTTAGCACATATGGGAGAGCATACAATTATGTTCAAAACATCACATTTTAATCAGATTTCATATATTTAAATCACATTTTCTCCCCCGATCAAAAATTTCAAACCATTTGAGATTTGTGATCCCAAGTGATTTAAATAAGTTCAAAGATTTTGGGAGAAAAATGTGATCAGATTTAAGAATGACTGATTATGAGACGATACATTTGCTCCCCCTCAATCCATGAGGGAGCATGTTATGTGTTAGAAATGATGAGTTTATAAATGATTTAATGTTTAACGAGAAACTCATGAAATAAAAAATTCATAAACTGTCACATAACATTTGATACCACACTACTTATGACGCACAAGATAACTGGTGGTGGTAGTGAAAGAGTTGTTGTTGTTGTTGATGCCGATGTTGTTGTTGTGGTGAAATCAAAGCCAGTCAATGGAGTTCGAACATCTGATCAAATGGTTAGAGCGGGAGCAGGCACATTCACATCAGCCATGGAATCTGCATAAGAGTATCAACACATATATGCATACATACAAATTCACTCTTAATTAACTGCAACCACGTAGCAGCTAGCCTACTCATAATACCATATTCATATCATGATCAAAGAACATTCAAGCAACTCATCAAAATGCTATCTAGCATGAAGAGAGACTAGTAGTCATGAACATTCATTGCAAGTTTCTATCAGACATAAACAACAATCACTAACATGGCGATTCACGCATATTTCAACAGTCAAATCAGGAGCTTAGGAATAAGATTCTAACCCGGTAACTACATACCTAAGCAAATCCTGAGAACGCGAATACATAATCAACAACAATTAAACAATTATCAGCAAACAACAAACGAAACACAATCAATCAGATTATACGAGTGCCATAGAAGAGAACAAGAGCATCAAACACAATGGTTTTCTAACATCATTTAGATATTGGATTTTAACGTATTTGGGGGCTTAAGCGAGGATACCAATGTGACACAAATGAACCTTTTAGTTTCATAATGTAACACCCCAAAAATATCGCAGCGGAACAATAGTGTCAATGGGGTGCTACTTCTCAATATAAAGCACAAGGTATAGAAAATGACCTCTAAATGAGACATTTTGAAAAGTTACGATACGAATTATTAAAACAGAGTTATTACATGGGGTTAAGTAAAAATAATACATAAGTGTTTTTAAAGCATATCGAATGGTAACGGATAAAGCCATAAATCTTCAAGACATGCAAATGACTCTACGATCCATGCATCCGCTATCGCCTTACTAACCTGAGATAAACATGCTAAAAAGTGTCAACACAAAGGTTGGTGAGTTCATAGAGTTTATTGCAAATAAATTGAAAAGGTTTTAAAGTATGTTTTCACAGCAAAGGCACTATAAATCCACTCAGTTGCAAATCCCGCCCATACAAAACTTGCAACCTGTGTGTTCACAGTCCACTGCTAAAATATAGTATGAGTAAGACATGTGCGTATACGATATATGTAAGCACTTAATGTAAAGCATAACAGCAAACTGAACCTCGTGACCAGAATAAGTAAGTATCATAAGAATACTGGATTATATTCACCCAAGGCCATGAATCGGGGACCAAAGGTGGGGGTGTCAACCCGATAGTACTATCAATACCTCTCCAACGGCTCCATCCAGGAGTTAAACAGTTGCTAAGAATAAAGTGTAGAATAAGTGTAACACATTAAGGCACATATCGTAACTACATTTCATGTCCAAAAGTTTCATAAGTATAGCTTAGCATAAGAGTATAAATATTTTGAGTATAAAACAAGTATTCGAGCATGTATCTCCCCCAAAGAGTTTATAGAGAATTTAAATGAGTAAAAGTGGGGCTATGACTCACGGTAATCCATAAAAGTTTAGAGTACTTGTGTAAGTAAATGAAAATAGTTGAGCATGTATCTCCCCCAAAAGTATTTCAAAACATATAAAAGTAGGGGCTATGAAACTCACCTTAGTAGTCTGGATGGAAAACAAATCAAGTAAAGTTGAAAAACGTCTCCGACACACGACCTGAGTTGGTATGTCAAGTTTTAGTATTCGTATACACACATGATTTATGTATTGGTCTCGTAAGTGTTTTGTCGATGATTAAATGTTAAATGAGACAACATGAAGTCTCTACAAAAGTTAGTTGATGATAAGATTTTATCTATTTCCTTTTTATAGTTTGTTATTCGATATCGATATATTACGTATATATATATAGGTTTTATAACAAATCCTGAGTCGTTATACCGTTAAATATATATTTCTTATTAGTTTTATCAAAATCCTTAATCGTTATAGTAAAAATATATTATCGGAATGTATATAAAAATATTACACTTTATATCCTTGTAGTTTCTAAAATGACACCTTATACCTTATAGTTTGACAGTTGACAAAACAGCCCTTTTGACTTATAATATTCAGGAAATTGCATTTTCAGGAAATTTACAATATATAACCTTGTGCATGAAAATTGTATCATTTGTAGTCCTTATTTTGTATATTTGTGTTTTTGGTTTAGAAAAGGGCATGGCTTGTATTGGCTTATCAAAATAAGTTTTATTAAGCTTATATATAAGCTGTTGAGGGCTTATTGACTTTTAAAATAACTTATGGGCTTTTAGAGTCTATTAAGGGTGCGTTCGGTTTTGTGCTCGTGACCAAAAGAAAGGAAAGAAAAGCAAGGCGAGGTCTTGAGTTTTTATGGTGACGGGTTTGTGGTTTTATAAACTTAGCCAAGTGCTTATTAAAGTGGCTCATTCGTTTTGCTTCTAGCTTTTAGCTTGTGATTTAAAAATTAAATAAAAAAGGGGCGTTTGGTTTTGTGTTCAAACATTTCACTCAAGTTTTTGATAGAAAATAGCCGTTGTTTTGGATTTTCAGGCCGAGTTTCCTCGCGGTAGACGTAAAACATTATTTCGGAAAACTTTCGTGTTTTATACTTTTCCTGATTCGGAGCAGAAGGGTCTGAAAATTGAAATTTAAATTCGTTACAGAAAAGTTGTTTTCAGATTCGAGATTTGGTTTTTGTGACTCACGACCAGAAAAAGGGATGGAATTACAACGTGATACTTAGACTTTTTGACCAGGTTATTGGGCATTATGAAGTGTCCTAGAAGCTTGTTAAAAGAGCTTATCGGCTTGGCATATAAGTACTAGCTTATGGTAGAAAAATGGGGCGCAAAAGGGGCGTTTGGGACTGGTTTTAGCGACAAGAATAGAAAACAGAAAACTTGTTTAAACTTTACGAAAGCTTATGGTCCATACTTGTTATCTATTAGTGATTACTTAGCTTGTTTAAAGGTCTCACAAGGTAACTTAATGTTTAACAAAGTTATGCTATAAGAGGGTGTGTTTGTTTTGCTTGTTAACATCAGAAAGATGGATTTTGTCCTAATTTACTAATTAATACTAGTTTGTTATTATGTGTATGTGGTAAGTAAAGGTATAAAAGAGGTTTAAAAAGAGTTGGGAAGACTTACAAATTGTTGATGCTCGACTAGAAAAGGAAACGCCCAAGTAACTTCTAACAGGTATTACACTACTTCAGGATTTATAATTCTTGTGGTACCTTTCTTCCTACTTCTTTTGGGTAGTATTTTCAGTAAGTGAGCATATGTTTGAGTGTGGTGAGTTAGAAAGCATAGGATGGGTGAAAAAGAATGCATGCATGGTCGTTATATATAGGGGATTTATCTAAGGTTTCATTTATTTCACTTAGCCACTTGGAAAGGCTTGTCAAGAGTCCACGAGACACAAGGTAACTGATTTAGTAAATTTTATGGTCTAGCTTGGTCCAACGTGTGGTAAGAAATACAGAATTACCATGTTAGCTTGACACCTTTGACCAAAGGGGTTGAAGATCTAGAATACATGAAGGTGTGTCTTGATTTGAGCCTAGTGAGGATTGCTAGGTGACGTGGGTTCTTGGAGTCCAAGGTTAATAATGTGGTGATGTATAGAGGTGACTACTAGAAAATGTGGGGATGAATAAGATGCTAGCAAGAAGTGGTGAACAAATGAATTATATGGTCATGTGTGTGTCATATACTAGTATAAAACTAGTTTGAGATATGGTGTTCAAGTATAAAATGTGTACTTGGTTTTCAAAAGAAAATGGCCTCCTATCTTTAACTTATGTATACGTATTATGCATGAACATGTGATGGCAAAGCATGCATGTTGGAAGTAGCATAATGATACACCTATGATTAATGTATGATAGAAAAGTAAAGCACGTATGTATGACAATGGATATGTTGCATTATTTTGAGACATATATTTGTATTTGTAACATGTAGTGGACGTGTGCTTAGGAAATGGATAGAAGTTTTTTTTTTTTTTTTTTTTTTTTTTTTTTTTTTTTTTTTTAAGATTTAGAGGGTATAGTTTAATCCTGGTAATTACTAACGTTAAATCCTTAAGTCACCAAATTTAAAACTAGGTAACGTAAAAATATAGAGTTTATAAAAATGTTTAAAAGTTATAAAAATACTTAATTTTTATACTTAAAATGAGTCGTGGGTTTATCGGAGTGTTTAAACGTTATTTAAACTTAAAAAAAATTAAAGTGATAATAAACAGTAGTTAATAGTTAGTTTAATAATCATAAAATTACGAGTGGTTACAGTCTCACCCCCTTAACGGAATCTCGTCCCGAGATTCAGTCCGTGCTAGGTGTTGAAACTATGTTGACAAATAACCAGTATGTAAAGTCAAAGTAATAATGCCAAAGCTTACGCATTTCGGTCACTTATCTAATAGTGGCATAAATTCTATAGGACAAAGCTAAGTTTCACTGGAAGTGAATAATATGGTAGAATACTAATTGTCTATGGAATGCGTACCAGTTATGTGTTGTGAGCTGCATCCACATGACCTAAATAGAATGCTCGACCATGAGGCGGACTGTTAGGGATTCTAGGGTTTGGGTTATTTCCATCAATTGCTAAGGCTAGATTACCCTTTATTTGTTTTGGTGACCTATTCAACTTAGGACACGCATTGCGAAGGTGATCCGGGCTGTTACACTCATAGCATGTCCTTTGGTTATTCTTCATGTTGCCTGCATTCACTACTGCTTTACACCGATTTGCAAAATGTCCCAACTGATTACAGTTCATACACACACGGCAGGGCACAATCTCCGGATGATGATAAGCACATTTAGCACACTTAGGATATGGACCCACATATCCTTTTTGACCAGAACTAGTGGCCGCAAAGAACCTTGCCTTCTTGTTGTCAACCATTGTGCCCATTTGCTTGTCCGAATCATTTGTTCCTTTCCTTTTATCATTGTTCTTCAAAGTTCCATTCCTAACCATCTCATATGTTAGAGTCCCTGCTTTCAATATTGCACTCTGAATTGTAGAAGGCTCGGTTGCTTTCACAGTTCCACGAATCTCTGGGACAAGACCATAGATATACCTCTCAATCCTCTTTGACTCAGGGGTAACCAGATGAGGAACTAGCTTAGCCAACTCATGAAATCGATCTGTGTAGGCTGCATGACCAGCCCCTGTCATAGCGTGATGCCAAAGTTCATTTTCCAGTTTTTGCATCTCATTGTCCGGGCAGTATTCCTCTTTCAGTAGTGCTTTAAAGTCGTCCCATGTCATACCTACAGCTGATTCCCTACCCCTAGCTTGAATTTGCGTGTTCCACCATGTTAATGCCTTTACCATCAAACTCTATTGGCTTGCATGCATCATACTTCACCTTCTTATTTGGTGCACAACTACTAATGTCGATCACTGACTCCATCTTTTCAACCCATCGAGTATACTCCAACGCACCTCCTTTACCATCAAACTCTATTGGCTTGCATGCTGTAAATTCCTTATATGTGCATCCAATTTTATTGTTATTGTTGTTATTACCAATTCCACCTACATTATTGGTGTTGTCATTCCTGCTTTCATGATTTCCTGAGTTATTGATGTGATTGCCAACCTGAGTGACAATAGTAGGAAGCAAGTTTTGAAGCTGTTGAGCGATGATGGCGGCAAAATCAGGATTTCCACCATCGCTTTCATCATTGTTACTAGTGCCACGACCACCTCCTCTACCTCCACGTTCACTAGTCCTTCCACCCCTTATTGTCGCACCTCCTCGGCTAGTGTTGCGAGTTGTCCTCCTTGATGCCATGTTTTCTACCAGGAAGGACATTTAGTGAACGTCAGAGATGAGGGAAAACCTTTGACTATCACACATAATACCACGTTACACGTTGTTTCCTAAAGGGTTCCAATGCCGATCAATGCAAGCATGGTCACATATGTCCACGTGTGTCATGATGCATTTATAATTATGTTGGCCACCATAATTTTAACTGCCTCCTATCACACGTGTACATATTACCATACATACATAACTCAGCGATTGATGTTTCTTATCCGATCCTAAATGGTGTAGTGTGAGTATCTAGGGAGTGTCATACTTGGTACATAGGAATCTCTCCTAGGTGCTAAAGTCATGGAAAGTTTAGTCTCTAACAACTCTTCAAAGGTATCCTTAAGAGAATTCCCATCCTTGAGCAAATCATCAAATCTCTACAGCTAAATAATAACCTTTATTTAACTTAACCTCATGTCTCATCAAACAAGAACTGTCACAAGATTAAGTTAAATAGCCAGTTATTACCGAGCTCCACATTTTTGATAGCTTGACTAAATTATGGGATTTCCCTGTTGGTACAAAAACCATAACATCCAACAATTTGGATAAAAGAAAATGTTTTAAGTGTGCAAGGCGATAGGGAGGATAGTCTTAACGTATATAGTAGTTATAGTCTAGGTACTAAATGCAACCTAGTTCTCTATAACCAAGGCTCTGATACCAATCTCTAACACCCCAAAAATATCGCAGCGGAACGATAGTGTCAATGGGGTGCTACTTCTCAATATAAAGCACAAGGTATAGAAAATGACCTCTAAATGAGACATTTTGAAAAGTTACCATCCGAATTATTAAAACAGAGTTATTACATGGGGTTAAGTAAAAATAATACATAAGTGTTTTTAAAGCATATCGAATGGTAACGGATAAAGGCATAAATCTTCAAGACATGCAAATGACTCTACGATCCATGCATCCGCTATCGCCTTACTAACCTGAGATAAACATGCTAAAAAGTGTCAACACAAAGGTTGGTGAGTTCATAGAGTTTATTGCAAATAAATTGAAAAGGTTTTAAAGTATGTTTTCACAGCAAAGGCACTATAAATCCACTCAGTTGCAAATCCCGCCCATACAAAACTTGCAACCTGTATGTTCACAGTCCACTGCTAAAATATAGTATGAGTAAGACATGTGCGTATACGATATATGTAAGCACTTAATGTAAAGCATAACAGCAAACTGAACCTCGTGACCAGAATAAGTAAGTATCATAAGAATACTGGATTATATTCACCCAAGGCCATGAATCGGGGACCAAAGGTGGGGGTGTCAACCCGATAGTACTATCAATACCTCTCCAACGGCTCCATCCAGGAGTTAAACAGTTGCTAAGAATAAAGTGTAGAATAAGTGTAACACATTAAGGCACATATCGTAACTACATTTCATGTCCAAAAGTTTCATAAGTATAGCTTAGCATAAGAGTATAAATATTTTGAGTATAAAACAAGTATTCGAGCATGTATCTCCCCCAAAGAGTTTATAGAGAATTTAAATGAGTAAAAGTGGGGCTATGACTCACGGTAATCCATAAAAGTTTAGAGTACTTGTGTAAGTAAATGAAAATAGTTGAGCATGTATCTCCCCCAAAAGTATTTCAAATCATATAAAAGTAGGGGCTATGAAACTCACCTTAGTAGTCTGGATGGAAAACAAATCAAGTAAAGTTAAAAAACGTCTCCGACACACGACCTGAGTTGGTATGTCAAGTTTTAGTATTCGTATACACACATGATTTATGTATTGGTCTCGTAAGTGTTTTGTCGATGATTAAATGTTAAATGAGACAACATGAAGTCTCTACAAAAGTTAGTTGATGATAAGATTTTATCTATTTCCTTTTTATAGTTTGTTATTCGATATCGATATATTACGTATATATATAGGTTTTATAACAAATCCTGAGTCGTTATACCGTTAAATATATATTTCTTATTAGTTTTATCAAAATCCTTAATCGTTATAGTAAAAATATATTATCGGAATGTATATAAAAATATTTCACTTTATATCCTTGTAGTTTCTAAAATGACACCTTATACCTTATAGTTTGACAGTTGAGAAAACAGCCCTTTTGACTTATAATATTCAGGAAATTGCATTTTCAGGAAATTTACAATATATAACCTTGTGCATGAAAATTGTATCATTTGTAGTCCTTATTTTGTATATTTGTGTTTTTGGTTTAGAAAAGGGCATGGCTTGTATTGGCTTATCAAAATAAGTTTTATTAAGCTTATATATAAGCTGTTGAGGGCTTATTGACTTTTAAAATAACTTATGGGCTTTTAGAGTCTATTAAGGGTGCGTTCGGTTTTGTGCTCGTGACCAAAAGAAAGGAAAGAAAAGCAAGGCGAGGTCTTGAGTTTTTATGGTGACGGGTTTGTGGTTTTATAAACTTAGCCAAGTGCTTATTAAAGTGGCTCATTCGTTTTGCTTCTAGCTTTTAGCTTGTGATTTAAAAATTAAATAAAAAAGGGGCGTTTGGTTTTGTGTTCAAACATTTCACTCAAGTTTTTGATAGAAAATAGCCGTTGTTTTGGATTTTCAGGCCGAGTTTCCTCGCGGTAGACGTAAAACATTATTTCGGAAAACTTTCGTGTTTTATACTTTTCCTGATTCGGAGCAGAAGGGTCTGAAAATTGAAATTTAAATTTGTTACAGAAAAGTTGTTTTCAGATTCGAGATTTGGTTTTTGTGACTCACGACCAGAAAAAGGGATGGAATTACAACGTGATACTTAGACTTTTTGACCAGGTTATTGGGCATTATGAAGTGTCCTAGAAGCTTGTTAAAAGAGCTTATCGGCTTGGCATATAAGTACTAGCTTATGGTAGAAAAATGGGGCGCAAAAGGGGCGTTTGGGACTGGTTTTAGCGACAAGAATAGAAAACAGAAAACTTGTTTAAACTTTACGAAAGCTTATGGTCCATACTTGTTATCTATTAGTGATTACTTAGCTTGTTTAAAGGTCTCACAAGGTAACTTAATGTTTAACAAAGTTATGCTATAAGAGGGTGTGTTTGTTTTGCTTGTTAACATCAGAAAGATGGATTTTGTCCTAATTTACTAATTAATACTAGTTTGTTATTATGTGTATGTGGTAAGTAAAGGTATAAAAGAGGTTTAAAAAGAGTTGGGAAGACTTACAAATTGTTGATGCTCGACTAGAAAAGGAAACGCCCAAGTAACTTCTAACAGGTAATACACTACTTCAGGATTTATAATTCTTGTGGTACCTTTCTTCCTACTTCTTTTGGGTAGTATTTTCAGTAAGTGAGCATATGTTTGAGTGTGGTGAGTTAGAAAGCATAGGATGGGTGAAAAAGAATGCATGCATGGTCGTTATATATAGGGGATTTATCTAAGGTTTCATTTATTTCACTTAGCCACTTGGAAAGGCTTGTCAAGAGTCCACGAGACACAAGGTAACTGATTTAGTAAATTTTATGGTCTAGCTTGGTCCAACGTGTGGTAAGAAATACAGAATTACCATGTTAGCTTGACACCTTTGACCAAAGGGGTTGAAGATCTAGAATATATGATGGTGTGTCTTGATTTGAGCCTAGTGAGGATTGCTAGGTGACGTGGGTTCTTGGAGTCCAAGGTTAATAATGTGGTGATGTATAGAGGTGACTACTAGAAAATGTGGGGATGAATAAGATGCTAGCAAGAAGTGGTGAACAAATGAATTATATGGTCATGTGTGTGTCATATACTAGTATAAAACTAGTTTGAGATATGGTGTTCAAGTATAAAACGTGTACTTGGTTTTCAAAAGAAAATGGCCTCCTATCTTTAACTTATGTATACGTATTATGCATGAACATGTGATGGCAAAGCATGCATGTTGGAAGTAGCATAATGATACACCTATGATTAATGTATGATAGAAAAGTAAAGCACGTATGTATGACAATGGATATGTTGCATTATTTTGAGACATATATTTGTATTTGTAACATGTAGTGGACGTGTGCTTAGGAAATGGATAGAAGTTTTTTTTTTTTTTTTTTTTTTTTTTTTTTTTTTTTTTTTTTTTTTTAAGATTTAGAGGGTATAGTTTAATCCTGGTAATTACTAACGTTAAATCCTTAAGTCACCAAATTTAAAACTAGGTAACGTAAAAATATAGAGTTTATAAAAATGTTTAAAAGTTATAAAAATACTTAATTTTTATACTTAAAATGAGTCGTGGGTTTATCGGAGTGTTTAAACGTTATTTAAACTTAAAAAAAATTAAAGTGATAATAAACAGTAGTTAATAGTTAGTTTAATAATCATAAAATTATGAGTGGTTACAGTCTCACCCCCTTAACGGAATCTCGTCCCGAGATTCAGTCCGTGCTAGGTGTTGAAACTATGTTGACAAATAACCAGTATGTAAAGTCAAAGTAATAATGCCAAAGCTTACGCATTTCGGTCACTTATCTAATAGTGGCATAAATTCTATAGGACAAAGCTAAGTTTCACTGGAAGTGAATAATATGGTAGAATACTAATTGTCTATGGAATGCGTACCAGTTATGTGTTGTGAGCTGCATCCACATGACCTAAATAGAATGTTCGACCACGAGGCGGACTGTTAGGGATTCTAGGGTTTGGGTTATTTCCATCAATTGCTAAGGCTAGATTACCCTGTATTTATTTTGGTGACCTATTCAACTTAGGACACGCATTGCGAAGGTGATCCGGGCTGTTACACTCATAGCATGTCCTTTGGTTATTCTTCATGTTGCCTGCATTCACTACTGCTTTACACCGATTTGCAAAATGTCCCAACTGATTACAGTTCATACACACACGGCAGGGCACAATCTCCGGATGATGATAAGCACATTTAGCAAACTTAGGATATGGACCCACATATCCTTTTTGACCAGAACTAGTGGCCGCAAAGAACCTTGCCTTCTTGTTGTCAACCATTGTGCCCATTTGCTTGTCCGAATCATTTGTTCCTTTCCTTTTATCATTGTTCTTCAAAGTTCCATTCCTAACCATCTCATCTGTTAGAGTCCCTGCTTTCAATATTGCACTCTGAATTGTAGAAGGCTCGGTTGCTTTCACAGTTCCACGAATCTCTGGGACAAGACCATAGATATACCTCTCAATCCTCTTTGACTCAGGGGTAACCAGATGAGGAACTAGCTTAGCCAACTCATGAAATCGATCTGTGTAGGCTGCATGACCAGCCCCTGTCATAGCGTGATGCCAAAGTTCATTTTCCAGTTTTTGCATCTCATTGTCCGGGCAGTATTCCTCTTTCAGTAGTGCTTTAAAGTCGTCCCATGTCATACCTACAGCTGATTCCCTACCCCTAGCTTGAATTTGCGTGTTCCACCATGTTAATGCCTTTACCATCAAACTCTATTGGCTTGCATGCATCATACTTCACCTTCTTATTTGGTGCACAACTACTAATGTCGATCACTGACTCCATCTTTTCAACCCATCGAGTATACTCCAACGCACCTCCTTTACCATCAAACTCTATTGGCTTGCATGCTGTAAATTCCTTATATGTGCATCCAATTTTATTGTTATTGTTGTTATTACCAATTCCACCTACATTATTGGTGTTGTCATTCCTGCTTTCATGATTTCCTGAGTTATTGATGTGATTGCCAACCTGAGTGACAATAGTAGGAAGCAAGTTTTGAAGCTGTTGAGCGATGATGGCGGCAAAATCAGGATTTCCACCATCGCTTTCATCATTGTTACTAGTGCCACGACCACCTCCTCTACCTCCACGTTCACTAGTCCTTCCACCCCTTATTGTCGCACCTCCTCGGCTAGTGTTGCGAGTTGTCCTCCTTGATGCCATGTTTTCTACCAGGAAGGACATTTAGTGAACGTCAGAGATGAGGGAAAACCTTTGACTATCACACATAATACCACGTTACACGTTGTTTCCTAAAGGGTTCCAATGCCGATCAATGCAAGCATGGTCACATATGTCCACGTGTGTCATGATGCATTTATAATTATGTTGGCCACCACAATTTTAACTGCCTCCTATCACACGTGTACATATTACCATACATACATAACTCAGCGATTGATGTTTCTTATCCGATCCTAAATGGTGTAGTGTGAGTATCTAGGGAGTGTCATACTTGGTACATAGGAATCTCTCCTAGGTGCTAAAGTCATGGAAAGTTTAGTCTCTAACAACTCTTCAAAGGTATCCTTAAGAGAATTCCCATCCTTGAGCAAATCATCAAATCTCTACAGCTAAATAATAACCTTTATTTAACTTAACCTCATGTCTCATCAAACAAGAACTGTCACAAGATTAAGTTAAATAGCCAGTTATTACCGAGCTCCACATTTTTGATAGCTTGACTAAATTATGGGATTTCCCTATTGGTACAAAAACCATAACATCCAACAATTTGGATAAAAGAAAATGTTTTAAGTGTGCAAGGCGATAGGGAGGAGAGTCTTAACGTATATAGTAGTTATAGTCTAGGTACTAAATGCAACCTAGTTCTCTATAACCAAGGCTCTGATACCAATCTGTAACACCCCAAAAATATCGCAGCGGAACGATAGTGTCAATGGGGTGCTACTTCTCAATATAAAGCACAAGGTATAGAAAATGACCTCTAAATGAGACATTTTGAAAAGTTACCATCCGAATTATTAAAACAGAGTTATTACATGGGGTTAAGTAAAAATAATACATAAGTGTTTTTAAAGCATATCGAATGGTAACGGATAAAGGCATAAATCTTCAAGACATGCAAATGACTCTACGATCCATGCATCCGCTATCGCCTTACTAACCTGAGATAAACATGCTAAAAAGTGTCAACACAAAGGTTGGTGAGTTCATAGAGTTTATTGCAAATAAATTGAAAAGGTTTTAAAGTATGTTTTCACAGCAAAGGCACTATAAATCCACTCAGTTGCAAATCCCGCCCATACAAAACTTGCAACCTGTGTGTTCACAGTCCACTGCTAAAATATAGTATGAGTAAGACATGTGCGTATACGATATATGTAAGCACTTAATGTAAAGCATAACAGCAAACTGAACCTCGTGACCAGAATAAGTAAGTATCATAAGAATACTGGATTATATTCACCCAAGGCCATGAATCGGGGACCAAAGGTGGGGGTGTCAACCCGATAGTACTATCAATACCTCTCCAACGGCTCCATCCAGGAGTTAAACAGTTGCTAAGAATAAAGTGTAGAATAAGTGTAACACATTAAGGCACATATCGTAACTACATTTCATGTCCAAAAGTTTCATAAGTATAGCTTAGCATAAGAGTATAAATATTTTGAGTATAAAACAAGTATTCGAGCATGTATCTCCCCCAAAGAGTTTATAGAGAATTTAAATGAGTAAAAGTGGGGCTATGACTCACGGTAATCCATAAAAGTTTAGAGTACTTGTGTAAGTAAATGAAAATAGTTGAGCATGTATCTCCCCCAAAAGTATTTCAAAACATATAAAAGTAGGGGCTATGAAACTCACCTTAGTAGTCTGGATGGAAAACAAATCAAGTAAAGTTGAAAAACGTCTCCGACACACGACCTGAGTTGGTATGTCAAGTTTTAGTATTCGTATACATACATGATTTATGTATTGGTCTCGTAAGTGTTTTGTCGATGATTAAATGTTAAATGAGACAACATGAAGTCTCTACAAAATTTAGTTGATGATAAGATTTTATCTATTTCCTTTTTATAGTTTGTTATTCGATATCGATATATTACGTATATATATAGGTTTTATAACAAATCCTGAGTCGTTATACCGTTAAATATATATTTCTTATTAGTTTTATCAAAATCCTTAATCGTTATAGTAAAAATATATTATCGGAATGTATATAAAAATATTACACTTTATATCCTTGTAGTTTCTAAAATGACACCTTATACCTTATAGTTTGACAGTTGACAAAACAGCCCTTTTGACTTATAATATTCAGGAAATTGCATTTTCAGGAAATTTACAATATATAACCTTGTGCATGAAAATTGTATCATTTGTAGTCCTTATTTTGTATATTTGTGTTTTTGGTTTAGAAAAGGGCATGGCTTGTATTGGCTTATCAAAATAAGTTTTATTAAGCTTATATATAAGCTGTTGAGGGCTTATTGACTTTTAAAATAACTTATGGGCTTTTAGAGTCTATTAAGGGTGCGTTCGGTTTTGTGCTCGTGACCAAAAGAAAGGAAAGAAAAGCAAGGCGAGGTCTTGAGTTTTTATGGTGACGGGTTTGTGGTTTTATAAACTTAGCCAAGTGCTTATTAAAGTGGCTCATTCATTTTGCTTCTAGCTTTTAGCTTGTGATTTAAAAATTAAATAAAAAAGGGGCGTTTGGTTTTGTGTTCAAACATTTCACTCAAGTTTTTGATAGAAAATAGCCGTTGTTTTGGATTTTCAGGCCGAGTTTCCTCGCGGTAGACGTAAAACATTATTTCGGACAACTTTCGTGTTTATACTTTTCCTGATTCGGAGCAGAAGGGTCTGAAAATTGAAATTTAAATTCGTTACAGAAAAGTTGTTTTCAGATTCGAGATTTGGTTTTTGTGACTCATGACCAGAAAAAGGGATGGAATTACAACGTGATACTTAGACCTTTTGACCAGGTTATTGGGCATTATGAAGTGTCCTAGAAGCTTGTTAAAAGAGCTTATCGGCTTGGCTTATAAGTACTAGCTTATGGTAGAAAAATGGGGCGCAAAAGGGGCGTTTGGGACTGGTTTTAGCGACAAGAATAGAAAACAGAAAACTTGTTTAAACTTTACGAAAGCTTATGGTCCATACTTGTTATCTATTAGTGATTACTTAGCTTGTTTAAAGGTCTCATAAGGTAACTTAATGTTTAACAAAGTTATGCTATAAGAGGGTGTGTTTGTTTTGCTTGTTAACATCAGAAAGATGGATTTTGTCCTAATTTACTAATTAATACTAGTTTGTTATTATGTGTATGTGGTAAGTAAAGGTATAAAAGAGGTTTAAAAAGAGTTGGGAAGACTTACAAATTGTTGATGCTCGACTAGAAAAGGAAACGCCCAAGTAACTTCTAACAGGTATTACACTACTTCAGGATTTATAATTCTTGTGGTACCTTTCTTCCTACTTCTTTTGGGTAGTATTTTCAGTAAGTGAGCGCATGTTTGAGTGTGGTGAGTTAGAAAGCATAGGATGGGTGAAAAAGAATGCATGCATTGTCGTTATATATAGGGGAGTTATCTAAGGTTTCATTTATTTCACTTAGCCACTTGGAAAGGCTTGTCAAGAGTCCACGAGACACAAGGTAAGTGATTTGGTAAATTTTATGGTCTAGCTTGGTCCAACGTGTGGTAAGAAATACAGAATTACCATGTTAGCTTGACACCTTTGACCAAAGGGGTTGAAGATCTAGAATACATGATGGTGTTTCTTGATTCGAGCCTAGTGAGGATTGCTAGGTGACGTGGGTTCTTGGAGTCCAAGGTTGATAATGTGGTGATGTATAGAGGTGACTACTAGAAAATGTGGGGATGAATAAGATGCTAGCAAGAAGTGGTGGACAAATGAATTATATGGTCATGTGTGTGTCATATACTAGTATAAAACTAGTTTGAGATATGGTGTTCAAGTATAAAACGTGTACTTGGTTTTCAAAAGAAAATGGCCTCCTATCTTTAACTTATGTATACGTATTATGCATGAACATGTGATGGCAAAGCATGCATGTTGGAAGTAGCATAATGATACACGTATGATTAATGTATGATAGAAAAGTAAAGCACGTATGTATGACAATGGATATGTTGCATTATTTTGAGACATATATTTGTATTTGTAACATGTAGTGGACGTGTGCTTAGGAAATGGATAGAAGTTTTTTTTTTTAAAGATTTAGAGGGTATAGTTTAATCCTGGTAATTACTAACGTTAAATCCTTAAGTCACCAAATTTAAAACCAGGTAACGTAAAAATATAGAATTTATAAAAATGTTTAAAAGTTATAAAAATACTTAATTTTTATATTTAAAATGAGTCGTGGGTTTATCGGAGTGTTTAAACGTTATTTAAACTTAAAAAAAATTAAAGTGATAATAAACAGTAGTTAATAGTTAGTTTAATAATCATAAAATTACGAGTGGTTACACATAAAGCTAGGAAACTATACACAAATTGCACATAATGCCCTAATTTTTTGAACAATTAACAAATTTGGCAACTTAAGGTAAAGCTTCGTAAGTTCCTTTTCAACTAATACCCCATTAACTACAAAACCTTTTCTAACAATTATGAGATAACCAAGAAATCTGTTTGATGATAGAAAATTGGAAATCACTCTCCCCCTCAATTGATGACCCATTGTCATTAATTGAGTGACAAATTTTATGAAGTATCTAAGACTGATTGATTTACAAGCAACACGTTACCACCATGTGTCACACAAATAATTTTCCGAAGAATCATAAAAAGAAAATTATTTGTTTTGATAAAAAGAAGACTTCTCTTCTTAAACAAGAAATAATGCACAGAAACGTACATTATTCCGAAGAAACATGGGTATAAAGTAATCCATGCCCGGGTGAGCATCACCCAGTAAAAGGAACTACCGTCTTTTTGGCGATGAGTATTCCTCATTTTAAAGAATGGGTTGCTATCTGAAGTAATAGCAAACTGTAATATTAAGACCAGGTTACAGTCTGAAATGACTGCAAGCCATTTGGGCATGTTTTGAAAAAAACTTTTTGAACTTCTATTCGAACTTCATTTAAAGACCCGTGTCGTTATTGAATGACATTTCTAGGACTGTAAATGTTATCGATGCCAGAAGACATGCCTTAAAAAACTATTTTTGGTATTTTCTAATTTTATGATTTTTATGGGTTTTTGTAGGTTTTATAATTTTATATGCTATTTGGTATAATACATGTACAAAGTATATTATTCAATTCAAGAAGATGCTGACATGAGTACCAAAAGGATATCATTCTGCATGTTGAAGAAGTCTGTAGTCAACATCTCTTTAACTTATACCACCAAAGCATTCGAGGCTCACGAACAATCATCTGAACTTGAGCCTTCTCAATGTGATGCTTTGGTAGCTTCCCCATAAACCGAAAATCATCTACATGAGACCACTTCCCCAAGTAGTTGAAGTGATGCAAAAAGTCTCATTGTATGACGCTCAAAGACCCAAAGAAAATGATAGCACCGAAGTAACAAGGTGAACCACGGATCATCTCTACGGTTATCAATCCTGGAATGTATGATGAAGCTCGATCACATGACCTTGTTGTGCGTCCCCAATGTAAACATTACTTTGCAGTTTGAAGTAGTTGTCTATTCGGGGGAATAAGATATCAACGTCTTCATTTCACCAAATGCTTTCCGGTTATCTTACACATACCAACTCAATCCATATTGTACGCATGTATCCAACACAAGAAGAAACGATGACTGATGCGTGGGAATTGCACTAGGCTTTACCTCTCGAGGGATCTCGAGAAGCTTACAACCCCCACCAGGCAGTGTACCTGATCGATGTAGTATAGTATAATGACAAGTACCGGGGGATTGATCGTTCAGCTAGGAATAGTGTTGCTAGGATTAGAAAACCTAAAGACTAGGTCTAGAGATGAGGGATGATTCTTTTTGTATTTTTATATTTTTATGAAAGCAAGTAAAAATCTCGGGTTTGAAGGAGTTGGGCGGAATTAGTTGCTAGTCAACTAACCCAATGCTAAGATGCAATCAAAATAAAATACTAAAATGAAAATAAAACTAATTATACTAGAGTTGTAAGCAATATGTGGGAGAATTGTGTTTACTTAGATTTCACTACTCCCTAGATATCTTTTACAGGTTAATTACTTGTTATAGTTGCATGGATGACGGGTTGTATTCCTTAATACCATTCATGGGGTGGCGTACTTACTTCCCCAATCCTATAAGCGCCTACTTCACTCCTATGTCGAGCCGGCTAAGAAGCTCCTAACATGGGATCATTAGAATTTTCTTATGCATTAAATACAACCAATAAAACCACCTAGTACACATCGGTTCATGTTTCCTAAGACGTTAAAGCATGTTACACAATGGAGATCTGCCTGTTTTCTTAAGCCTAACATTGAAATCATTCATCCATTACAACCATAAACAAGTGATCAACATATAATTAACATCTAGGTTTCATTACATCTAAGCAAACACAAGATAGATCTAGCCTAGCATGTTAAAATCAAGACAAGCATAAGATATATTCAAACAACACATAGACATATTGATTGAATTGAAAGAAGACTTATCTCAATTGAACATGAAAGGATTCAAGGGGTGGAAACCCTTGAAAATACTGTAAAATACGACCTAGGGTTTACAAAGTTCGGCCCTAGTTTTCTCCACACAAGTTCCTCTTTTTATGAATGAAAAATAGAAAACTATATATAGATTCTGATAGGTGACGGCGTCAAGAACAAATGTCTGACGCCGTCATCTCGCCGCCAAATAGTTTCTCGGACTGCCTAGATCTGGGTCTGACGCCGTCATGTGTACTCCTTATGCAGGCAGTCACCAAAAATAGTCTTGACGCCTTTGTTGTGACGCCTTCAGGTTTTCACTGGGTCATCATGGATTTTACTCTTGACGCCGTCATTATTTTCTTCTTGACGCCGTCAGGTACTGTTCTTAGCATGGAAAATTAAGTCTTTGCAGTTTTCTTCACTTTTATGCTCCAAAAACGTCCGAATTGCTTCCTTTTCCCGAATTCACTCCCAAAGTACCTAAAATCACAAAAGGAACGATTTAGGGCAATATTTGATCAAATAAATTCAATTCCGAGCTTAAATGACCCCCTAAAAGTGGTTCATTTTCGCCTCATCATATACCCTTACACTTGAGATTTGCTTGTCCTAAAGATAATGCGCTTTTATTCTAGTCAAAATACAAGTTAGGGGTCATTTAACACTAATATAAAAGTAATTACAACAAATAATCGTTCCACTAAAGACCAAAGACAAGCACAGAGGTCATACACTATCACCTCACAAATAGTGTTTAGATACTCACATCTCTCGGGTGTAATAAAGTAATATCACATTATGGAAATGGAAAACATCTCTCACTACCTGTCATAGCAAAATAGATTACCATAGGCTTGGGAAAGGATCAAACCTCCACCACATGGCGTAAGCACCTAGGATAAACTATCAAAGAGGTCTTTTAAAGGGTTGTAACATTAGGTGTAGGGATATGGAATACACGGTTTTGTTGGATATAGGCAGTCTTTACTGGTGGCGAGTTAACAATCTTAGTTAATTACATGTACAATATGGCGTTGCTAAGCCAAGACTAGACTCGACTTAAGCTAATAAATCAAAAAGAACATAAAATGAACATAGAATGAAAAGGGATGGTAGTCCGTATGTTTTTCTCTTTTTCTTTTTCTATTTTTTTTTTTTTTTTTTTTTTTTTTTTTTTTTTTTTTGCATACACTCTTACCCTACCATCCAAAATAATACATCATAGGGAATGAATATTCCCCTTACACTTGAATTTTTACATACTTTACAAATAACTAATCTAATGACTCGAATTAAGATAATCAAAACACTTGGAGTACTTTTAAGATTAACGTACATACGGGGGTAATATAAGATGTTCTTCCCCATTATTCCATAAAATAAGTACTTTACCCATGAGTCCCAATCGTCCCAAAACAATATGTACAAGGATATGACTCGACTTAGCAACCATGTAATCAATTAGATAATTAACTTAGGGTTTAACAAATAACAATAATGCACTAAAAATGAGTGCATACACGGAAGGCTAACGCGATTTGGGTGTACATTTAAGTGGGGTGTAACAAATTCTTCCTTTAAGTAAAATGCTTAAAGTTAGAAACGAAAAGATAGGCTCGGAGGGGTGTACTAGGGGTTTCGTGTACTAAAAATGAGTACAAGGCTAAGGGTGTGGGAAAAAATAGTTGACTTAACAAGCCAAGTAATATGACTTAAATGGTCAAATAATTATGATACTGGTTTAACACAAGGGTGATCCTAATGCCTCTTATCATGTAGTAAATCCTACTACACGAATGTAGTCTCACTAGCGGTCTCGGGATACATCACTAACGCAAGTTCTAGAATCTAAATGCTACCGGTACACTCATAAGCACTAATAGTAAATGCTTTCCCTATCAAATCTAAAGGCGAACCTCACATATTTGGGTGGAAAATTTTTCTGAATAGTACGGTTTTGTGCTAGTCATACAATCTCCTATCCATGAGACACTTGCTATGGCTAAAGTTTCACTCCTAAATGTTGTAAAAAATTTTAAATTTGGCGCTAAAATTGCACTAACAAGTATTTCTCATAGTTTTATTACACATCTACTATCAAACAAACAAACTTAAGCGAAAGTGTATCTGTAAGGTATCATCATTTTACCCCCCCCCCCCCTTACACTTAGGATGAACATTGTCCCCAATGTTCAAGTAAAGAATGTAAAAGTGTAATAAGTAAAAAGAATGAAATCAAATACTCCCCTGATTCGCTCGATATGGATAATAAGGTGGCCAGGTTAGATCTTCCTCCAAGAAAATGAACCATCAAAGCTTCCCTTCCAGAATATAAATCATCTTCTTGTCATATATAACCTGTAAAACCTGAGAAAACAGACAAGGAAACTTCGCATAAAATCGGCGGCAATCTACATATGCTAATAAATCCTAGAAAACAAAATAAGATATAATGCTTGTGGAAGATGTTTGCAGATTTCCTGGAGATTATAAAACTAATAATTCAACAAAAATTTTAAGACTCCGTTAGAAAAACAAAACTGGTAAAATTTCCAGAATTTTACACATGACGCCGTCAGGAATTAATTCCTGACGCTGTCAGAAGTGACCTGCAGAAATTCTTATGTTAAGTTTCTGGAAAATTTCTGGAAAAACTTTGTCCTACTTCCTGGAAAATCCTGCAAAACATCATTATGACTCGATACAAGCATTTGACTCTAACAAATATGAATATATATGTTCACTTAATGTTGTGGAGAATCATGATCGAGTTTGTTTATTAAAAAACATATTTGGGGTTTCCCCTTACACTTATCTTTTGCAAAAATACCTTTGGATGAAGTTAAGACTAAGCCAAACAACAAGGTAAAGTATTTTCACTATTTTAGTTTTGAAACATGATCTACCAACAATAAAAATAAAGCATGCATACGGAAGCAAATAACAAACAAATAAAATAAAAATCACACAAAACATGGGTTGCCTCCCAAGAAGCGCTTTTCTTTATTTACGAGTCTTGTAGCTAGACTCAAGGTCATGGGTTACTACGTGACCTCATTGTTGGTTTCACTCTCTAGGTCGTCTTCTATGCCAGTTTTGTATTCCGGACCTAATTGCAAGCATTCTTTGTAGAAATCAAGCATCCTATTCATCACATACTCTACTCCTCTACGTCTATCCTCATCATTCCTATAGTAAGCTGCTTGTTTGTGTTCCTTTTCTATATTAGAAAGGAGGCGGTATTGCTCAATCTTATATGGCATTTGGTAGGCAATCTCATCATTCTCTTCCTTGAACCTAACTATCCCTAAAGTCGGATCATAACTCATCTTAGTGGCCTCAACAAATGGTTTTCCGAATATTACTTGGCTTAGGCAATCATCTATCACCGGGCGAGTATCTTCTACTATCATAAAATTGATCTCATAGGTGAAATTACCTATAATCACATGCAATCCCTTCACTCTTCCTGCAAAATTACTTATCAAATTCTTATTGGGCATCATCCTATAGTCAAGTTGTTTCTTCATCACCCAATTATAATAAGTCCTAGTCATGATGTTTATAGGAGATCTAGGATCGATATAAGCTTTCCGTATATGCATATGCCCAATGTTGCATGGTATGTTGATGTTAGAGGGGTCTCCCATTTTGATAAGGGTGTGCCAAGGATATATGGTGTCTCGGGGCCATCGAATAAATCCTTATGGTATTCCCATTCTTCCTTGGTGGGTAACTTATCAAAGTGCTTTTCTATAGTCTCTACTTCCTCTAACTCCTCTCCCTTATTAACCTCAACTTCCCTAATTTCATCCCTAGTCTCAGTTTCTATTTCAACTTCATCTTTGTCACTTTCTTCTATATCCTTATCTTTTGGCTTAATGGTGACAACATTGACAAAGTGGACATGTTTGGATGATGAGGGGTCCTTAATTTGGGTTCCGTTATTGGCGTCCCTAGTGTGCTTCCTAGGTGTAGTTAACGCTTGGTTGTTGAGGGCTTTCAACAAGTTGTCTATCTTGTTGGACATCTCCGTTTGTTGTTGGTTGAATTCGGTTTCAAACCTAGCTATGCGAGCTTCTTGAGATGCCATAAACTTGGACATCAATCCTTCAAGATTGTTGGTACTATCATAGTTGTTAGAAGGATTGTTGTTGAAAGTACGGTTGGAGGGTGGACCGTTTGGTTGGTAACGATTAGGCGGATTGGAAGAATTGGCTTGGTTTTGTTTCCACCTAAGGTTTGGGTGATTTTTCCAAGAGGGGTTTTAGGAATCACCGTAAGGGTTTGGCTCGAGTTTGAAAGTGTACCACTTATCTCCCGCTTCGTCGGTACGCGAGGATGCGTAGTCCGCAAAAGCTGTTCCGGGGAGTTCCACACAATCACGAGTGTCATGGGGACCACTACATAATTCGCATGAAGAAGTGATTTTGTTCACTTGGCTTGAAGGCTTAGGAGCTTCGTAAGATTTCATGAGAAACTTGACTTGGTCCTCAAGTTCCATGATCCTACGGTCGGGAGTGCTAGAATTGTTCGAAGGCAAAGATATTGCCTTGACCGTTTTGTTCAAATCACGGGGATCATTCCAACTTTCGTTGTCATAGAGAGCAAGATCTTCTATGAGTTCCCATGATTGTTCCGCACTTAGATCACGTAGCTTACCACCGGACGATTGGTCAATGGCTCGCCTTGTGGAGAGATCGATATGGTCATAGAAGATTTGGACTTGGAGCCAAAGATCTATGCTATGATGAGGGAATTTTTGGAGTAAGTCCTTGAATCGAGTCCATGCTTCATATAGAGTTTCACCTTGACGTTGTTGGAACATCAAGTTATCATTTCTAAGCTTGGTAGTTCTCCCCGGTGGGAAAAATTGAGCAAGGAAACGAGTGGTGAGATCATCCCATGAGGTGATGGATCCCTCGGGTAAACGTTCAAGCCATTGGCTAGCTTGATCACGTAGAGAGAATTGGAATAGGCGTAATCGGGTTGACTCTCTAGTTGTAACATCAAGGTCTATAGAATCTACGATTTTAAGAAAGTCCTTGAGATGTTGATTTGGATCTTCGAAACGAAATCCATGGAATGTACATCTGCTTTGCACCAACCGGATGGTGTCGGATCGCAAGGGGGTCACATTGGCTCCTTGGGTGAGCTCAATGGTGTTTCGGTAGCCTTGGTGGCTAGGTCGGGAATACTGTCCTAGGGTTCGGGGCCTAAGAGGTTGGTTATCTAGTGGTGGGTTTTGTTGTGGTGGGATGACGGGTTCAAAGATGTTACCATCGTCCATGATGTCGGATGGCGAAGAGTTACGAACAAAAACACGAAGAAACAAGATAGACTAAAGAGAACCTAAAAAAAATAAGAATAAAATCTTACTAGAAAGGAATCTAGCAAGTAGACCTAATAAAAAGAGATTCTAACCTAGACAATAACTATTCCCCGGGCTGCGGCGCCAAAAACTTGATAGCGTAGGGATTTGCACCAGGCTTTACCTCTCGAGGGATCTCGAGAAGCTTACAACCCCCACCAGGCAGTGTACCTGATCGATGTAGTATAGTATAATGACAAGCACCGGGGGATTGATCGTTCAGCTAGGAATAGTGTCGCTAGGATTAGAAAACCTAAAGACTAGGTCTAGCGATGAGGGATGATTCTTTTTGTATTTTTATATTTTTATGAAGTCAAGTAAAAATCTCGGGTTTGAAGGAGTTGGGCAGAATTAGTTGCTAGTCAACTAACCCAATGCTAAGATGCAATCAAAATAAAATACTAAAATGAAAATAAAACTAATTATACTAGAGTTGTAAGCAATATGTGGGAGAATTATGTTTACTTAGATTTCACTACTCCCTAGATATCTTTTACAGGTTAATTACTTGTTATAGTTGCGTGGATGACGGGTTGTATTCCTTAATACCATTCATGGGGTGGCGTACTTACTTCCCCAATCCTATAAGCGCCTACTTCACTCCTATGTCGAGCCGGCTAAGAAGCTCCTAACATGGGATCATTAGAATTTGCTCATGCATTAAATACAACCAATAGAACCTAGTACACATCGGTTTATGTTTCCTAAGACGTTCAAGCATGTTACACAATGGAGATCTGCCAGTTTTCTTAAGCCTAACATTGAAATCATTCATCCATTACAACCATAAACAAGTAATCAACATATAATTAACATCTAGGTTTCATTACATCTAAGCAAACACAAGATAGATCTAGCCTAGCATGTTAAAATCAAGTCAAGCATAAGATATATTCAAACAACACATAGACATATTGATTGAATTGAAAGAAGATTTATCTCAATTGAACATGAAAGGATTCAAGGGGTGAAAACCCTTGAAAATACTGTAAAATACGACCTAGGGTTTACAAAGTTCGGCCCTAGTTTTCTCCACACAAGTTCCTCATTTTATGAATGAAAAATAGAAAACTATATATAGATTCTGATAGGTGACGGCGTCAAGAACAAATGTCTGACGCCGTCATCTCGCCGCCAAATAGTTTCTGGGACTGCCTAGATCTGGGTCTGACGCCGTCATGTGTACTCCTTATGCAGGCCGTCACCAAAAATAGTCTTGACGCCCTTGTTGTGACGCCTTCAGGTTTTCACTGGGTCGTCATGGATTTTACTCTTGACGCCGTCATGATTTTCTTCTTGACGCCGTCAGGTACTGTTCTTAGCATGGAAAATTAAGTCTTTGCCGTTTTCTTCACTTTTATGCTCCAAAAACGTCCGAATTGCTTCCTTTTCTAGAATTGACTCCCAAAGTACCTAAAATCACAAAAGGAACGATTTATGGCAATATTTGATCAAATAAATTCAATTACGGGCTTAAATGACCCCCTAAAAGTGGTTCATTTTTCGCCTCATCAATGACACCAAAGTAACAGGTTGAAGCACTGACCATCTCTGCGATGTTTAATACCGGAATAGAAGATTAAGCCCGATCACATGAACTTGTTGTGCATCCCTGATGTACACATATCTCTCCCCTGATGGTTGCGATCACATCAGAATCATCATAACAATGTGTACATGAAGCATTAACCAGAAGCACTATACCATAAATCATATCAGCACGTATGAAGATGTCAATAAGCAATATCATCTCACTCTCCAAATATTCTTCTCACATTTCTTCCCAGTGAAAGCTGAAGTAATACATGCCACAAGTTATCAAGATACAACTTCCCCCAAGAAGATGGAATAATACACCAGAAAACGAGTTAAGACATTGATTGTCTCTGCGGTTGTGACATTTGTCTTCCCGAAATAACTTCAGTTAAGAAGTGTAAAGCTCATCACGTGTACTCGTTGAGCGTTCAGATGTATGTCTCCTTCCCCCTTGCTGGTTATGATACCTCAGAATCAGCAACACATTATAGGCACATCTTCTTGAAATCATGTGAGAAGAACAAAATTAGCTTAAATGGATCTGGTGAGAATCAACTGCTACAAAAAGACTCTCTCTGACTATCTTTACCATCCCTTATGTAGGCTGTTTGAAGTGACCACTGATGAAGTAAACCCAATATACCAAACTTGAAACTGAAGCAGAATTCCCCATTCTTGTGACTTAAGCTAGCACTAGTGTGTGACTAAGAGTGGTGTAGAGAGTTCGTACAACATCGAATCCCTAAGTACTCTATACTCTTCAACCAACCAACCAACCATCAAGTATAAGACGTACATCACCACTTGACTACCGACAACTTCGTGTAAGTTGTGACACTCCTTAAAGTGATAGTTATTTTGTGGTAATAAAAATAAGGAATCACCAAAATAACTAGATATCCAAGTCTTCGTCATTGTAAGGGTAAAAGCTCAAGCAAGGATCTCAAAGAATCTTCATCCAATCAACCCCGACTTCAATATAAAATAAGATCACGCCTTTGTGAAAGTCAACATCAATCTCAAATAAGGGATACCAAATAAACTCCGTGATTACTTGACATTCCATGTCCAAATTCTTAGCCGTTTTGACGTTATGATCGACATTTTCCATAATGTTCTTGTGGTTGATTTACAAAGTGCACATTTGGAGGAACAACAATCCGTGATGAAATAGAACATGAGGACGAATCATTATTCATGTGTGCAACTTCACAATCATGATAGTCATCATCAACACCTTGAGGAGTAACTGGAGATTGGGTTACTAAATCTGAGTAATACTTCTAAATGGTGCATCTTGATCAAAGGAGATTGAAGAAGGTGAACCAGTTGAGTCAGCAAGAACCGGAGCAAGAGCTTCAGGAACTAGATAATCAACATTCGTTGAAGCTTGAAAGTATTCATCAACCATAAATCCCAGTCATCCATAGTTAATGGAACATTAGGTGTTGGAGGAGAGTCGTGAGACCATTCTTCAAGCATCAATCAACATGTGGTATATTCACACTTCTCCCCCTCAAAAATTGCAAGCGATGTTTGCCATTTTTGATTGAGCAAGTGAATAAGAATACAATCAATCATGTATTTTATTCACACTTCTCCCCCTCAAAAATTGCAACGAGGTTGCCATTTTTGATTGAGCATGTGAATAAGAATACACTCAATCATGTAGTTTATTCACTCTTCTCCCCCTCAAAAATTGCATACGAAACTTGCCATTTTTGATTGAGCATGCGAATATGAATTCAAGCAAAGATGAGTAGATCCACTTGATGACTGAACGATCATGGAGGAAGCATGAACCGTATTGTTGAGAATGGTCAAAACTAAGAAGATCTCTCTTCTTCAAAAGATAAGGCGCACTGAATCGTATACCTTTCTTTTCTTTGATGAACGTGGCCTGAAGTGTTGACAGCTGATTGGCCCTAAACAGTCAACTTAAATTGACCAAAAACTAAAGTCAACCACAGATGTGGTCAATATAGTCAAACTACCTAGACCAATGCTTCCGGGTAATACAGGGTATCACCAGGTCGTTATGTCCCGACGAGGTGTGAATTGTGCTTTAGAGTGCTTGTGATCGGGTGATTTTTCACAGGAAAGGGTTGTGATGAGAATTATTTGAGAATTATGAAATGAAATAGCTTAGGAAAGCTATATGATTGATTACATGAGTTAAGATTAAGAAGAAATGAGCTAGAACCTAAAAACGTATGTTTTAATTATAAACGTGTACAGACGTACATGATAAAAAGTAAAACTTTTTAACTAAAAAGGCTACGGGTATGAAATTAATGTTTTTACAATCCTAATAAATAAAGAAAATTTTTAGAAAAAGAAAAATTATTTTTACACTATTTAATTATTTATTATTAATTAATTACTAATTACTTATTAATTAACTAATTAAACTAATTTCAATTATTAAAAATACTAAAAAGACTTAGATAATTAAGAAATTTTTTATAAATCTAACTAACCATCACAAGAATCCTAAAAAATTATAAAAAGTTGGTTGTACTTAATGAAATCTAATTTTGCTATTTAATATTTTAATATTAATTAATAATTAATAAATCTAATATTAAATCTAATAATTACTAAATGACAATATAAAATTATGAAAAAATTTCTAAAAATACTTCAATATAAAAGAAAATGAAGAAAAATATAAAAATGCCAATTACTTAGTAAATTACTAAAAATGAAAATTAAAAAGATAAATTAGATTAAATAGAAACTATCACTTATGATTAAATTGGTTTTTTTCTGATTTTTCTTTTTCTAAACTATTTTAAAACTAAAAACAAACAACTTTTACAAAAACAACTTTTTTGGAACTTAAAAATAAGCCAAATGGACTCTAAAAAGCTTGACAGTTGACTTTCTTTGACCAAACTAGGAAATAAGCTTGAGTGAGCTTATGTGGGGTCCACAATGGTGGATTTTGATTCAAATAAGTTGGTTGGACATGAATAAGCTATAACCTAGCAAATAAGCTCACTGAATCAGCCAATAAGTCCAAATAAGCACTTAATTTTCTTATTTTTACACAAAAAATGGGACAGAGTTTGAGGGTAATTCTATGTGGGTCCCAGGGAGCTTAAGCTGAAAAGTTTGGTACCAATAGAGAGGTGGGCAGATTATGAGTTCAAAGAGCCAAGGAGGGGGGTGTGGGTCCCACTGTAGAGGCCTGTAGCAGCCACCAAAGTGGTGGTGGTAGGGACTGAGTTGCTGCAGCAGGGGAGCTTCTCCCCCTGTAGGTGTGTTTGGGTGTTTGTAGGGCCCACAGAAAAAATTGTAAAAATACAGTGAATGTGGGATTTCAAAGATTAGCTGGGGGACAATGATTCCTGAGAGTTTCAAGGGCTAATGCCAAACAGAAAAATCACAAATATTCCTTGAATTTTTGGAAAAACTGAACAATATGAAATTTTGACTTTTTGAATAACATGCAAGGGATGACTTTATTGAACTTAGATCACTTCTAATCTACTGAAAATGAAGTAATAAGCTACTAAGAGGTTAAATTAAGCTATAATAACTACTTCTAAACCTAAAATGAGCATAATGCACTCCAAATACCTCACAGTTAACAAATGAATGGATGATAAATGAAGTTTTGACTTTTCTGCTTATAAGGTTCCAAATTTATGATCAATGTAACTCAAACTAACCTAATGTGACTTGGCACAACCAAAATCAACAACACTTTACACCCTGAGCTCATTCAAACAGCATGAACCAAACACCCCTTAATTGCACTGAAAAGATGATTTTCACAGCTAACAGCTGATTCAGTCCACAATAAAGGTTCACAAGATTATACTATGATGGCATAAACTTATTTTAACAAAGAAACATCAATTTTAATATTAAATACTTAAGAATCAATATAAGTCTATTTTAAAAGTGAAAATTAAGAACAGGAGTACACAGTGAGTAACAATGAACAAGTATCAAAGATCATGCTACAATTCAACTGAGATACAGCTAAAAAACATGGAAAGCACAAAGATAAGCCATGACAAACTGTTCTACAATATAAAGCTAAAGATGGGTAAATTGGCTTACAAAGGATTCCAAGCACAGAACCACGAACCAAGGACCCAAGAACAATCCTATAGGCCTTCCACAAGACCACTAACCCACTGCCATCCTTAATTAACAGAGCTCCTTGCTTCTTTCATTTTCACCACTGATTTTTGATTTTTTTAAGGTATTTTTCTTGATTTTTTTTTTATTTTTTTGTTTTATGAGTTACAGTCCTCTAAGTGATTTAAAGCTTCAAATAGCTTATAAGTATGCTTAATTGCGCATAACTAACTACTGAGCAACAGGTTTTAACAATATTTAGAGCATATTGATATTTTAAGTAAAAAAATGAGCATAAAGTGAATTAAAGAGAAATCACTGAAATTAATTGATGGAATTGAGTTCAAAATACAACAAAAATACTTAGTACATTAATTGTGAACTGAAAATTACAATGGAAAAGGAAAGCTAAAAAAAATGACATAAAATTTAACTTAAAAACTACACACCAAGCTCTATGCATTCTCTTTCTTTATATAGGAGCTTTCTAGGGTTTCTTGAGGCCTCTGAGTAAATCCCACCACTTATCTGAGCCGTTGGATGACTTTAGCACAATCTTGGCCTTTAAATACTTTTTGGCGCCAAAACTTGTCTCTTCGATTGACAGCTTGGGAAAATGGGGAAGAAGCAATTAATGCTTCTTGTTTTTGTCTATGAAAAGAGGTGGTGGGTTGGTATAATTCGGCTAGGGTGAGCTATGGAGGCTGCAAGTGGTGAGGTGGGGTGGGGAAGATGAGGAAAAAGCGGGGATGTGTTTGTTTGACTTATGTTTGACCGGAGGGAGTATTATATGAAGGTTTGGGCCGGGTAGTGAGATTGGGCCAGACTGGGTTTTATTTATTTTGGTTTTGGGTTAGTAGTAATAGGTCCGTTTGGTATGTTGTAAATCACAAGGACCATTAGTGTAAAATTCCAAAAGTTGAGGGTGTGAAGTGTAAATCCTCCAAAACTATCCCAAGGACCATAGATGCCAAACTTCATAAACCCAAGGACCATTGATGCCATTTCTCCACAAATAAATACCCAGGGACCATTTTTGTAAATTTCAAAAGTTTAGGGACCTTTTCTGCCATTTGCCCAAAAATTCAATCAAGGACCAATTTTTACATTTAAGAATATTTCAGGGACCTTGAATGATAAAACTCCACATTTTAAATAACCAGGGACTAGATTTGACATTTTATGAAAGTTGGGGGACTGAAACTGCCAATTATGCAAACTTTGTGCGTTTTTCATCTGTTTTTACTCATTTTGCATCTGAAACATATAAAACATAATTTTAGTATATTTTTAGTATTTTTTTGCATTTCTGAGTGTTTTTGTATGTTTTTGCAGTTCATATTGACAAAAAATGATGAGTGTTTGAGCACTCATCAACAGCAGACGCCATAATGTTGACATTGAGGACCGAGGCTTGAACTAAGGTGTTCAAACATCATAGTCGATGAGGAACGAGGCCTCAACTGATGTGAATAGACGTCATAGTCATTGAAGAACGAGGCTTGAACCGTTGTGTTCAAACGTCATCGTCATGTGCATCAAAGTTGAGCTTCTTTAACCCCTGATTGATGAGATATCACTCTTTTCAGCAGCCAAACTTTGAGTCTTTCCTTAATTGTGTTGAGCGATGTACCTGTACTTAAGTGAAGACTACCTGCACTGACATTAAGAGTTTGTTTGCATTTATATGGGTTAGTGATATCAACATATATACCATTTGGGGTTCCACTGTCAACCTTGGCTTTGCAATTAGTGAACATCTTTCTCGTAGGTATCCATCTAAGACCAACAATCTTAAAAATTCTACCCGTCGGTATCCACCTAAGGCAAGATCTGGGAGTGTTTGGTTTCTCATGGAAAGTGGAAGTCTTGTTGAGAGAAGACCTTTGACCTATAGCAATCTGCCTACCAGGTTTTTGAGTATAACTCTTTGGTTCTACGGGCTTGTTGTCGTTTCTAGTCTTGGATGGTTGAACCTTATCACGAGTATTCACATCCGTCAAGAATTTTGTCATACAATCATCATGATTAGCATTAAAAGCACATTTCTGACAGGTTGAGCAAACTGATCGTTTGGATTTAGAAAGAGATCTAGAATCCTTAGAGTGAATTGCTACGGGAATCGCTTTAATCGATGTGCAACTACTCTTTAAAACTAGACAATTCCTATTTGTTTATTGAGTGCTCACAGGTTTTGGTTTGCTGCTACTGGTCGTGTTCTGCAATAAGCTAGATGGCATTCTATGAGGTCGTGAGCCTAAGATTCCATCCTTTTGAAGTAGTGCCCTTTACCTAGCCTTTTCAAGATTATAGTTCTTGTACAAGTCATTTATATCATAAGAGTTTTGAGTTTTAACACTCGGTATTGACACTGTTTTCGAACTTATCCTAGAAGAGTTAGGTGTAGGTGTAGCTACATGTTGAGCTTTAACATATCCAGAGGCAATTTTCTTAGGAAAATTATGTGAAGTGACTGGTTTTGTCAAAACTTGTTTCGCATCAACTTGGGAGGCAAACCGTCTTCTTGAAAATTTTGGTCGTTCAGATCTAACCGCATTCGGTTGTCTAACAACAGAATGGTTTCTACTTGATTGTAAAACTGGTTTCCCCAAGATTGATGGTTTTGTAAACTTAGTGTTCACACTGTTTCCTTTTAATTTTCTTACCTCATTTCTTAATGCAGCATTTGTAAAACCCTTTTCCTGACTATGAGCTTTGAATTTATCATTATTAACCATCAAAGATGTTGTTTGTTCTAAAGTCTTAGTACTAGTTTCTTTGATAGAGTCTCTTGGGTCTATGTGATGCCTTTTCAAAGACTCATTTTCCTTAAGTAATCTAGCCACATAAAGTTCCAATTCGATGTTTCTTGATTTAACAACATCGATGTCATGTCTAGCTTTGACTATATTACTTTTCTCATTCAGGACAGAAATATGCTTTTTCAAATTGTTGATTGTCGAGTTTTTGTCTTGAAGCTGAGCTTTCAAAGTGTTAATTTCAAAAAATTCACGGAACTCAGGGAATTCCAGATTTTTACATGGTTGGTTAGTTTGAAAACTTTCTTCCTTTTGTTGCATTGCGATTTCAAGTGAAATACAATGTTTTTCAAGTTGTAAAAATCTGTTAGAAAGTTCATTAAAAACTTTTTTATCAACCATATCATTTGATTTAACCATCTCAGCCGTAAACAAAGAACTTGACTCATCATCATGTTCATCATCATGTTCACTTTCTTCCCCTTTATGACTCATATTTGTTGAATTAGAGATGGTATTGCTATCAGTATTTTCCAACAAATTTGTGTCATAACTGGGCTTAATATGATCAGTATGCTGCCGTTCATTAGAAAGCACATTATGTTGATCAGTCAAGGGTACCTCAGCACATGACTCCTGTTCTTTTACCGGTCTTAAATCTGCATCCATATCATGTGTAACAAGAGTCACTGAACTACTGGTAGTGTCAAGCTTAGCAGTCTTTGATCCTTTGCATTCAGTGATAACTGACCCAACATTCGATGCTTTACCCGAATCAACAATACTATCACATGATTGCACCCGACTTTCATTCATCTTGATGTCATACTTAGGTTTGTCTTGTGCTCTCTTCTCAATGTACTTCTTGACATTACCAATGAGTTGGAGTAGTGTATCTCTGAACATGTCAACCTCAACTCCCGTGTAATTAGTAAAATACTTATTAGTCATTTGGTTCTCAGTGATTTGTGAATCAATGAACACTTGGAGTTGGTTGTTGATCACACAAAAGGCAGCCATGGATCTTCTTTCAGAAAAGTTTCCTTTGTCAAGTTGTTGTTCAAGTTGGTCTAAATATAGAGTCATTTTGACTGTGAAAGTCTGAACATCTTGACCAAAGAGTGATGTGAATGCAAGTTCATAAGCAAATGCGCGTTCGTATCCTGTTAATTATCCAGGTCGTTCAAAGAGAACCTTGAGATGTGAGTGAAGAAGTCGAAAACATTCAATGCACCTTTCCTTTGCATTATCGGGCAATTTTTGCGGCTGATGAAGTTCTCTCTCAGAAATGACAGAGTCTGAAGTGGTAGACATGATGTAAACGTGCACGGGATTTTACAATTCTATGATTTAAACCGAGAAATAGATTCTTTCGCGGGATTTTACAAAATCAAGAAGAAACCGTAAAATGATGCAAGAGGACTTTAGTGATTGAGTGTGAGATGATAAACCTTGCAAGGTACAATTAGTTATCTAAGTCAAGTCACAACGAGTCAAATCACACTAAGTCAAATTACAATTAGTCAAATTGCAAGAATCAACTCGCAACGTGAGATTGTAATTGGACAAGTTGCAACAACTCAAATTGCAACAATCCTCAAATCACAGAACTATTCAACTCGCAGCGTATAGTCACCTCATAACAACTTGATCAACTAGCAGCGAGTTATCAATTCGCACTAAGAGTCAACCAACAGTGAGTTATCATCAAGCAATATGATTTGGTTTGGTTGATGCAAATTGTAATGTTGAAAAGTTTGGTATAAAAACTTAAAACCTCAATAACTTCACTCCGGAGGTGATTTGGGCCTTAAAAAAAATTCGTTTCACAACTTTGTGGTGAAGCCTCACAATATTCAGCCTGTTCCGGATGCTTTGACAACTAATTCACTGAAAACGGAGTTACGGTTCAAAAGTTATGGTCGTTTGAAGTTTTGACGTAAAAAGTCAACTTTGGTCAACTTGCTGAATGCCAACTCGCTGAACACCAACTCATTGAATGAGCAGAATGGCAACTCTCTAGAATAGCAACTCGCTAGAATGGCAACTCTCTAGAATAGCAACTCTCTAGAATAGCAACTCTCTAGAATGGCAACTCTCTAGAATGGCAACTCGCTGAGAACCAACTCTCTAGAATGGCAACTCTCTAAAATGACAACTCTCTAGAATGGCAACTCTCTAGAATGCCAACTCGCTAGACCAACTCGCTGAATAGGTCAACTCGCTAAATCAACTCGCTAGACCAACTCGCTGAATTGGTCAACTCGCTAGATCAACTCGCTAGACCAACTCGCTGGAACCAACTCTCTGGAACCAACTCGCTAGAACCAACTCTCTGGAACCAACTCTCTGGAACCAACTCGCTAGAACCAACTCTCTGGAACCAACTCGCTAGAACCAACTCTCTACCCAGAACAGGACAAAACTGTCACTTTCTAGTAATTTTTCTTCTTTTCCCTTTCTAGTAACAAGACAAATCACCACCCAATACACCACAAATCTCTAGAAACACTAACCAAATAATTCAAAACTCTCTTCCAAGAACATTTACCAAGAGACAACTCTCTACCAAGAACATTTACCAAGAGACAACTCTCTACCAAGAAACTTTCATACTAACCCTCGAAATTGCCCAAGACTACCAATAAACATATGAAACAAGCAATCTAAACACTAAACCAAGTTCATATCACACATCTAATCAATTCCAATCACCAACAAAATCAAACTATGGATATTTTCTTAATAACCATTCGAACCAATCACCATAAACATAAAAACCAAACTAAAATCCGAGTTCAAACAATCCCAAAGATCAAACCATGGCTCTTGATACCAATTGTAGGATTCTCATAATATAACTAGTATGGTTTATGTGATTATGATTAGAATTAAGAAAGAATTAGAGAGATGAAGAGAAGAGTTGGGAGGTATTCTGTCACAATTCGTAATTTCAGGTCCTTGTTCAGATGTCGAAATTTCATTATTCATCTCGGAAAGTTACTATTCATCAGTTACTATTCACTGATTACTATTCATCATTTTTGGTGTCAGTTTGAGATTTCGAGAAGCGTTCAGAAAATTTACTATTCACATGACACTATTCATATCCGAAGAGAAAACACTATTCATGTACTTTACTCATTTCATCGTAAATTTAGTTTACGGGTATTCAAATTCACGTAACCGAATTGTTTCAGGAGCGAATTCATGCATTATCATTGGGACACTTCATACGGACTAGAAATAGTCTGCATATCATCATTATGGCACTTGCATACTATTCTACTCGTAGGATATTTAAATTAGTACTTTTGGTATAATTAACTTTTACGTATATCTATTTCTAAAATAAACGTTAACACGCGATTAATAATGTGACTAACACGTCCGACACTCCCGACTATGATCCTAATATATTTTTAAATTCATTTTAATAATATAAAAATTATAATATTAATTTACCCGGTGTTTTGGAAATTTATTTAATTATTATCGTAAGTTTACAAAAATTACGACGGTTTTCGTAGAAATTAAATAATAATTATCTAAACACTCAATATTTATACCCAACTTATTTTTACAATTTTTACGACTTTATTATGTCCCGGTTAACTCCGTTAAAATTTATTTTTAGTTAACTCGGTACCCGGTATTCCCTAAAACAATTAATATATACATAATAATACAATAACTAACAACTATCTTACACAAATACCACTTTTCTTTTCTTTTTTCTCACTAGATGCAGCCCCCCCCCCACTCCCATTTCTTACACATTTTGAAATATTTACCATATAATTAATATATCAATTATTTGCCTAATATATATATATAATATATACAAAAAACACTTCATTTTCATCCCATTTCAAGATCTAAAAGCAAGTAACACTTTTTTTTTCTCTCTTGGTGTGGTGCTCGACCTAAACTCAAGAACAAGCAAGAAAACATTAATTTTCCAAGATCTAGCAATTATATAGTGTATTTTGTACTCCTTTTAGGGTTTTGTAATACAAACTCAAGGTTTACATAGGTTTTCATCATCAAAATCTCATTAATCTTTCAAGTAAGTGTATGAAACTCATCTTTCTAACTTTACCAAGTTATTACAAGATTCATATGATATATATACTAGATCTACATGCATATGTTATTTATACCACTCCATTTTATGCATATCTAACTTTTGAGCCATAGAAATAGATTATAGTTAGATCCTTGTTAGATCCACTTGATTTATGATGTTTAGGAACCCATGACACCCTAAGAAGGTGTATGGTAAGATTAGACTAGTTTTGTGGTGATTAAAAGTGGTTTGGTTGAAGTTAGAACTAGATTGGAACCCTAGAAATGATTTTTGAAAC
Source organism: Artemisia argyi (assembly GCA_030686995.1). Taxonomy (NCBI): domain Eukaryota; kingdom Viridiplantae; phylum Streptophyta; class Magnoliopsida; order Asterales; family Asteraceae; genus Artemisia; species Artemisia argyi. Next base: position 51,513,484 of record CM060676.1, read on the forward strand.
AATACATATACCTACTGTCCATATTTTTATAACGTGGGAAACTCAGTAGGTGATGGGTAATTTTTACCAAATATTTAGAAAATACTTTCAAAAACGAAGCCGTGGGCGAAAGAACGGATTAAAACGAGCTTATAACGAAGGAGTTATGATTTTTGCAAGTTTATTGACGAAAACTATTTTTCTGAAAATTACATGCTGTTGGACGATTTTCGACGGGCAAATAGAGGCGTTAGACGTAACCTAGAGGAGCTGAGCTATCAAAAATATATTAATATATACTAAGACAAATCCGTGGGTATAAAGAACGAGGAAAATGAACTTAAAACGACAAAGTTATACACGTTTTAAAATCGTCAAAACTATATATATAATTATAGTCACTAATAGAAATAATATAACTACGTACTAAATACTATATTTTCTAGATTTCTTGTTCAAGAACTATATTCTTAACTAATGAAGTACGTACGACCCAAGGCTTATTTATACGACTACTAGACGTTATTTCAAGGTTTTCAAAACGAGGAATATAACACTAACATCTTATATACGATATATTACGATAAGTTTCTATACTTCTAATTGGACTTATTTTTCCTAAGTATGGAAATTTCCTACTTTGACGATAACAAGTATTTTCAAGTTACGAGTGGTATAGGTATCATGTGCATGAATATTCATTATGTCACGGCATGATCTATAGTAGATCGTTATTACTCATATTAGGTTGCGGCTAATACTCGCGCCTTGTTGTCCCTATCATTTCATTTCATTGTACTATCACTTCAGGTGAGTTTTCATAGCCCCGTTTTCAATTACATATTTGATTTCAAATCCCACGGGGGAGAATACATTGCATTACTTATTTTTCTGTACATGCTAAAGTATTAAATTCCTTACATTGCTTAAGTTGCCTTATTACCATGTCATGACAAGTCCCCTTTATTATCATGGACCGTTAATTAATCTACAAGCGAGAGTGAGTGAATAGATCTATTGAGGGTGACTCCTCCATTCGTGTTTGGGTTGCTCCAACGGGTACGAATGCATTTCATGTCTAATACATTTAGAGTGTCTGGTAAACACTCATTTGGGGCCAAGTAACGTCTAGCTTCGGGGTCATGAGCTTAAGAGCCAATGTATTACTTTTGACATTTTGTCGGTTTACTTTATACTTGTGGCCAATGTACATATGATTTAACTTACAAACCTATGATTATTCACCAACATTATTGTTGACCGTTTTTCGCAATATATTTTCAGGTAACTAAGACATATTCCTCATGACATGCATGGAGTCATTTCATTGAGTATCAAGGATGACACGTCTTATTTTGGATTTTCATGCACTTATGAACTATCGTTTGATTGTACTAAACTTATTTCCTTAAACTTTCCAAGACTTTTGGGACCTATGTTTTATAACTCTGAATATTTTAAATGAATCAAACGATGTATTTTCAAAATGACACTTTAGGTCGTTCAATGTAACTGTAACTGTGATGCTATGACAGTCACCCCCAGGTATTCCATTCCGCTGCCATTCAGGTATTTTGGGGGTGTGACAGATTGGTATCAGAGCTAAGGTTATAGCGAACTAGGATGTATCATGGACCCTAGACTATAACCACATCATCATAGCATCTCATCATTTCATCATAGGTGCATATTCATTATACATGTTGTTTCATGCACACATTGTGCGAGTTATTTATACCCATACTCATATATATATATATATATATATATATATATATATATATATATATATATATATATATATATATATATATATATATATATATATATATATATATATATATATATATATATATATATATGTTGACCTGGTTCACAAGTGACATGTCTTCAGATACCCACCCTGTCATCCTTTTATCGGATTTCGACATTGGAGATGCCTTGTCATCTTCCGCTACCATTGTACTACTAGTTGCACTTACACTGCCATTGACACCATTGAATTGTTATAGGAACAGGGTTTTCCTATCATCCAGCCCATACATAGAATGCCGTTTGGTAGAGTATTCAGACTTAATCTTAATGGACTTATTAGGATGCTTATTGCAAGGAAGATAGTATGTTTTCTTTCCTTCACTAGTAGGGCGCTTACTACTCAGGTACTACCACCACCATCAGCTACTTATTACACTATTGGTCGTCCCATAGTGCGCACTTTAGTTTTACCTCTTAGATGTCGCGGGATAGCGCGAAAGAGGGTAGTATTCCATTCACTATTATCACCATCGTATCCTAACTCACCACTAGGATCTCATCGTCAGCAACTTTGTTCTCATCATCTAAAGCACCACCAACACCATCGTGAGAGTTTGAGAGCCTCTACTGCTTGACAACCTACTACTCTTCATCGTTAGACGATGATCCCTAATTAATTGAGATTACCCACAAGTGTTTGGACGATACACTCTGAATAATATCACAAGCCTCACAAACACAATAAGAATTGCAACAAATCGCCCAAGGGTGGCATCTATCACAAGGACTCTATATTATCTTAGATATGATTGACTCATACCTCCATAACACAATAAACCAACAAGATGCTTTGAACGGTATTATACCATCATAATGGAACTCATCACACCTCTCCCTTCATTATCAAGTTTGATTACACCACATTCTAAGCCGATGATTACATCATTAGTCTCTCTAGCAACACTCCACCGACCAATGTGGTCACATTAGTAGTTTTGACATACAATTACAACTTTGGGAAGATGCAAGTAAGACAATAGGATAAATAAAGACGAAGATGTCTTTACGATTAAATGGTCATGTTGACCAAGATAAGAGTGACTGCCCTAGTTTTCGTGTTTCGGAGATAATAACAATTAAAGTAAGTCAAAGTCAAATTAAATTTTTGTACAAACAAAAAGATTTCTTTCAAACCTTACGAAGTACGACAAATTATTGATTTTCAATGGTTGGATTTAAAACTCATTTTTGTTTAAGCAACAATCTTCTTGAACTCCCTTTTTCCAAAGACATATATATATATAAGATATTGTTTTTTTATCAAGGTACAAAATATTTCGTAGTCACATCTTTTACATAACTATATTCATTACAAACTTCAAATAAAGTTACTCCAAAATATATTTATGATCAAATTTTCACAGTGTTTCACTCAAATAAATGTTGTTAATTTTAGAAACCATATCTCCAAGAAGGAACACGCGTAACTCATGAATGAATCTCGAAAGCAACCACTATACCTACTTAATATTTGACCTTAGATGCGAAAGAAACCCATCTACCAGAGATTGCCAATATTGATACACCATGCCTTAACACCACTACTTTAAATTATGACCTTTTTCGCTCATTCCATATTATAAGACCCTCACGCTAGTATAAGTTCGTTGGATTAAAAGATCAAGGTACAGTTACTCAACAAAATTTATATTCTTTTCGGAGACCGATATAGCTTAGTCACATTGGGACAAGACCTCATTTACATGATAGGATATCGAGAAGTTCCACCTGACCACAAGGCATTTTGTTTGCTTTCATGGAAAAACCAAACATCATTCGATGTGGTACCTACTTGACTCAGATCGCCCGTAAAACAATTTCCATTCTTTATACATTTTAGTCATGCCTAGAGGGATTACACATTTGAACCTGCGAATTTTACCTAGTATAAATTCTCGAATACTTCAAATCATTGGCACCAAATTTCTGCCCTATATCCTTTCATACATAGACTATCCTTTTCAATTGACTGTAGATGCCTTAACGACACGTTCATCCTTCATGCTCTCAATATCACTACCATATTCTCGACCACTTCATAATCATAAACCACTGCCCTATTATGAACTAAGATGCTTACATTCTTTAAATAAATAGATTAGTAGACTATTACCATACCATAAGATTCACCCATGTATCCAATAAACCATTCAACGAATTTTACTTCAAGCTATTTTACTACCATACGGGGAAATTGTTTTACGGAATTATTAAAAGAAACTATTTTATTACCACCCTATAAATTGATTTTTCCGTTATTGCACCAAGTGTTTACTATTATTACGCGAAACAATTTTCATGTTACTTGAAAGGAAATGACTAGAATACCATTTTTCAAAACAAAACGTTGAACACCATCTAAAACTTTTGAGAAAAATAATGCTATTTTGGCTAACTCAAGCATTGCATCATTAGTCCTCAATTATACATAGCCTGATCACCTATGTATAATTCAGGAAGGATTATGCTATGAAGAAAATAATTACTTTTTAGGGATTGTTAATAACAATCTTCATTCCAAAGCGTTGTAAACAAATAAACTTTTTCATAAATATCTCTTTTTGACAAACCCTCCCTGGATACTTACCCCACCTGTCACTTACTCGGCCATTAAGTTGGATTTTTCCATTGATTTCCCTAGGAGAGACTTTCCATATCAATTACTAGGAGGATTCCTCGATACAAGAAAAACAATGAAAAGATTACAGAACTACTAACCTAGACTAGAAGTATACACTAAGACAATTTATAACTCAATGACAATTCTAGGATACCACTAGACCATCCAAACCACCATCTCTGACCTAGTTTTCCAATTCTATCATTCAAAAGTACTAGCTAGATTGAGTTGCAGGATCGAACACACTGTGAAGGTGCACTAAGAAACACTATAGAGATAAACCAAGCCTCTTAACCAATACCGTAAAGCATTCCAATTAAACATGGCCTCATCTAAACGCAAACTTCCCTGCAGTGAGTTTACGCAAAGAATGATTGATTCGAATTATGGATATCGATATAGATTCCCCTAAAGCGTTGTGTCCACAAGAAATTTTAGATAACCTCGCCTATACATCAAGAGAGGCACCAGGTCCAAGCATATCTCCCCAGCTTCATGTGGAAATGAAATAGGCATTCATCGACATAGTATCAATGGACACCCTCATTTTCCCAACATGATGACAATTTCAACGATAAACCATTTCAGGACTTAAGTTGGTTGAATACCTAGGCTTGTAGTTTTGCCAGATAATCGCCAATAGGCATTTTCTAATATCAGGAACTAAACGTTAGACATCTATGCATTTATACGAACATTACCTACCCAACTATTTTATCCTTGTTAGTGTTTTTACTTTTAAATGAAGTTGATTTAAAAATTGCGTTTATACAAGTCACATACCTCGTAGAAAATAATTTTTGAATTGCCTATTTTGAACAAATACGATCCTTTTTGGTCAATATTTTGCAAAACCATTGTACAATGAGAAGTAAATAAACATCAAACTTTGGTAAACAGTCCTATTCACTATATTTTGAAGACGGTTTCACATTTTCATAACTACAAAATTTTGAATCATCAAGAAAGATATTACTTAGTAAACCATTTGTTCCATTTTCTAAATTGGTTTATTCGGAAAAATATTTCTACCAAAACTCACAATCACGAGATAAATTTTGAAAACCAATCACCTTACAAGATCGCTTATGCATTTAGGGTTTTGCGATTGACAATATGGAATATTGGAATATGATGAGGCGAAAAATGAACCACTTTTAGGGGGTCATTTAAGCCCGGAATTGAATTTATTTGATCAAATATTGCCCTAAATCGTTCCTTTTGTGATTTTAGGTACTTTGGGAGAGAAATCTGGAAAAGGAAGCAATTCGGACGTTTTTGGAGCATAAAAGTGAAGAGAATGCCAAAGACTTAATTTTCCAAGCTGGGAACAGTAGGTGACGGCGTCAAGAGCAACATTTTGACGGCGTCAAGAGTAAAGTCCATGACGACCCAGTACAGAAATGAAGGCGTCACAAGGAAGGGCGTCAAGAGTAAAATGCATGACGGCCTGGAAAAAGCTATAACGTGACGGCGTCAGAAGTAGATCAAGGCAGTACGAGAATTCTTTTGGCGGCGAGACGACGGCGTCACCAATTTGGTCTTGACGCCGTCAGCCTCAATTTCCTATATATAGTTTTCTAATTTTCATTCATAAAAAAAAGAAAGAAGTTTTGGAGAAACCCTAAGGTCGAACTTAGTACGAACTTTAAAGGTTTTTCAAGGGTTTTCAGCCCTTGAACTCTTTCATGTGTAATTGAGATAAGTGTTCTTTTAATTCAATCAATATGTCTATGTGTTGGTTGTCTATATCTTGTTCTTGTCTTAATTCCATCATGCTAGGCTAGATCTATCTTGTGTTTGCTTAGATCTAATGAAACCTAGATGTTAATTATGTGTTGATTACTTGTTTATGGTTGTATTAGATGAATGATTTCGATGTTAGGCTTAAGAAAACTGGCAGATCTCCAATTGGTAACATGCTTGAACGTCTTAGGAAACATGAACTGATGTGTACTAGGTTTTATTGGTTGTATTTAATGCATGAGTAAATTCTAATGATCCCATGTTAGGAGCTTCTTAATCGGCTCGACATAGGAGTGAAGTAGGCACTCATAGGATTGGGGAATTAAGTGCGCCACCCCATGAATGGTATTAAGGAATACAATCCGTCATCCACGCAACTATAACAAGTAATTAACGTGTAAAAGATATCTAGGGAGTAGTGAAATCTAAGTAAACACAATTTCTCCACTTATTGCTCACAACCTTAGTTAATTTAGTTTATTTTCATTTCTAGTATTTTATTTTGATTGCATCTTTAGTATTGGGTTAGTTGACTAGCAACTAATTCCGCCCTTTCTTCCAAAACCCGAGATTTTTACTTGCTTTCTAGAAAATATAAAAATACAAAAATAATCATCCTTCACCTTTAGAACTAGTATTTAGGTTTTCTAATCCTAGCGACACTATTCCTAGCTGAACGATCAATCCCCCGGTACTTGTCACTATACTATACTACAACGATCAGGTACACTGCCTGGTGGGGGTTGTAAGCTTCTCAAGATCCCTTGAGAGGTAAAGCCTGGTGCGATCCCTACGTATCAAGTTTTTGGCGCCGCAGCCCGGGGAATAGTTATTGTCTAGGTTAGAATCTCTTTTTATTAGGTCTACTTGCTAGATTCCTTTCTAGTAAGATTTTTTTTTTTTTTTTTTAATTTTTTAGGTTTTCTTTAGTCTATCTTATTTCTTCGTGTTTTTGTTCGTAACTCTTCACCACCCGACATCATGGACGATGGGAACATCTTTGAACCCGTCATCCCACCACTAGAACCTCTTAGGCCCCGAACCCTAGGAGAGTATTCCCGACCTAGCCACCAAGGCTACCGAAACACCATTGAGCTCACCGGAGCCAATGTGACCCCCTTGCGATCCGACACCATCCGGTTGGTGCAAAGTGGATGTGCATTCCATGGACTTCGTTCTGAAGATCCAAATCAACATCTCAAGGACTTCCTTAAAATCGTAGATTCCATAGACCTAGATGTTGCAACTAGAGAGACAACCCGATTACGCCTATTCCAATTCTCTCTACGGGATCAAGCTAGTCAATGGCTTGAGCGTTTACCCGCGGGATCCATCACCACATGGGATGATCTCACCACTCGTTTCCTTGCTCAATTTTTCCCACCGGGGAGAACTACTAAGCTTAGAAATGACATCTTGATGTTCCAAAAACGTCAAAATGAATCTCTTTATGAAGCATGGACTCGTTTCAAGGACTTACTCCAAAAAGTCCCTCATCATGGCATAGATCTTTGGCTCCAAGTCCAAATCTTCTATGACCATATCGATCTCTCCACGAGGCGAGCCATTGACCAATCGGCCGGTGGTAAGCTACGTGATCAAAGTGCGGAACAATCATGGGAACTCATAGAAGATCTTGCTCTCTATGACAACGAAAGTTGGAATGATCCCCGTGATTTGAACAAAACGGTCAAGGCAATATCTTTGCCTTCGAACAACTCTAGCACTCCCGACCGTAGGATCATGGAACTTGAGGACCAAGTCAAGTTTCTCATGAAATCTTACGAAGCTCCTAAGCCTTCAAGCCAAGTGAACAAAATCACTTCTTCATGCGAATTATGTAGTGGTCCCCATGACACTCGTGATTGTGTGGAACTCCCCGGAACAGCTTTTGTGGATTATGCATCCACGCGTACCGACGAAGCGGGAGATAAGTGGTACACTTTCAAGCCCAAGCCAAACCCTTACGGTGATTCATACAACCCCTCTTGGAAAAATCACCCAAACCTTAGGTGGAAACAAAATCAACCCAATTCTTCCAATCCGCCTAATCGTTATCAACCAAACGGTCCACCCTCCAACCGTACTTTCAACAACAATCCTTCTAACAACTATGGTAGTACCAACAATCTTGAAGGATTGATGTCAAAGTTCATGGCATCTTAAGAAGCTCTCATAGCTAGGTTTGAAACCGAATTCAACCAAGAACAAACGGAGATGACCAACAAGATAGACAACTTGTTGAAGGCCCTCAACAACCAAGCGTTAGCCACACCTAGGAAGGGCACTAGGGACACCAACAACGGACTCCAAATTAAGGACCCCTCATCATCCAAACATGTCCACTTTGTCAATGTTGTTACCATTAAGCCAATAGATAAGGAGATAGAAGAAAGTGACAAGGATGAAGTTGGAGTAGAAACCGAGACTAGGGATGAAAGTAGGGAGGTTGAGGTTAATAAGGGAGAAGAGTCAGAGGAAGTAGAAACTATATAGAAATACTTTGATAAGATGCCCACCAAGGAAGAACGGGAATACCATAAGGATTTATTCGATAGTCCCGAGAGACCATATATCTTTGGCACACCCCTTATCAAAATGGGAGACCCCTCTAACATTAACATACCATGCAACATAGGGCATATGCATATATGGAAAGCTTATATCGACCCTAGATCCCCCGTAAACATCATGACTAGGACTTATTACAATTGGGTGATGAAGAAATAACTTGATTTTAGGATGATGTCCAATACAAATCTGATAAGTAATTTTGCAGGAAGAGTGAAGGGATTACATGTGATTATAGGCAATCTCACTTATGAGATCGATTTTATGATAGTGGAAGACACTCGTCCGGTGATAGATGCTTGCCTAAGCCAAATAATATTTGGAAAACCATTTGTTGAGGCCACTAGGATGAGTTATGATCCGACTTTAGGGATAGTTAGATTCAAGGAAGAGAATGATGAGGTTGCCTACCAAATGCCCTACAAAATTGAGCAATACCGCCTCCTCTCTAATATAGAAAAAGAACACAAGCAAGCGGCTTATTATAGGAATGAAGAGGATAGACGTAGATGAGTAGAGTATGTAAAGAGTAGGATGCTTGGTTTCTACAAAGAATGCTTGCAACTAGGTCCGGAATATAAAACTGGTTTAGAAGACGACCTAGAGAGTGGAACCAACGATGATGTCACGTAGTAACCCATGACCTTGAGTCTAGCTACAAGAATCGTAAATAAAGAAAAGCGCTTCTTGGGAGGCAACCCATGTTTTGTGTGATTTTATTTTGTTTGCTTGTTATTTGCTTCTGTATGCATGCTTTATTTTTTATTGTTGGTAGATCATGTTTCTAAATTAAAAAGTGGAAATACTTTACTTTGTTGTTTTGGCCTAGTCTTAACTCCACCTAAAAGTATTTTTGCAAAAGATAAGTGTAAGGGGAAACCCCAAATATGTTTTTAAGAAACAAACCGATCATGATTCTCCACAATATTAAATGAACATGTATATTCGTATTTGTTAGAGTCAAATGCTTGTATTGAGTCATAATGAAGTTTTGCAGGATTTTCCAGGAAGTAGGACCAAGTTTTTCCAGAAATTTTCCGGAAACTTAACGTAAGAATTTCTGCAGGTCACTTCTGACGGCGTCACGAGTTTACTCTTGACGGCGTCACGTGTAAAAATCTGGAAATTTTACCAGTTTTGTTTTTCCAACGGATTCTTAAAAGTTTTTGCTGAATTATTAAGTTTTATAATCTCCAGGAAATCTGCAAACTTCATTCCACAAGCATTATATCTTATTTTGTTTTCTAGGATTTAGTAACTTATATAGATTGCCGCCGATTTTATGCGAGGTTGCTTTGTTTGTTTTCTCAGGATTTATAGGTTATGTATGACAAGAAGATGATTTATATTCTGGAAGGGAAGCTTTGATTGTTCATTTTCTTGGAGGAAGATTTAACCTGGCCACCTTATTATCCATACCGAGTGAATCAGGGGAGTATTTGATTTCATTCTTTTTACTTTTTCACTTTTACATTCTTTACTTGAACATTGGGGACAATGTTCATCTTAAGTGTAAGGGGAGGGTAAAAAGATGATACCTTACATATGCACTTTCGCTTGATTTTGTTTTGTTTAATGGTAGATGTGTAATAAAACTATGAGAAATACTTGTTAGTGCAATTTTAGCGCCAAATTTAAAATTTTTTACAACATTTAGGAGTGAAACTTTAGCCATAGCAAGCGTCTCATGGATAGGAGATTGTATGACTAGCACATAACCGTACTTTCAGAAAAATTTTCCACCCAAATATGTGAGGTTCGCCTTTAGATTTGATAGGAAAAGCATTCACTATTAGTGCTTATGAGTGTACCGGTAGCATTTAGATTCTAGAACTTGCGTTAGTGATGCATCCCGAGACCGCTAGTGAGACTACATTCGTGTGGTAGGATTTACTACATGATAAGAGGCATTAGGATCACCCTTGTGTTAAACCCGTATCATAATTACTTGACCATTTAAGTCATATTACTTGGCTAGTTAAGTCAACTAATTTTTCCCACACCTTAGCGTTGTACTCATTTTTAGTACACGAAACCCCTAGTATACCCCTCCGAGCCTATCTTTTCGTTTCTAACTTTAAGCAGTTTACTTAAAGGAAGAATTTGTTACACCCCACTTAAATGTACACCTAAATCGCCTTAGCCTTCCGTGTATGCGCTCATTTTTAGTGCATTATTGTTATTTGTTAAACCCTAAGTTAATTATCTAATTGATTACATGGTTGCTAAGTCGAGTCATATCCTTGTACATATTATTTTGGGACGATTGAGACTCATGGGTAAAGTACTTATTTATGGAGTAATGGGGAAGAACATCATATATTAACCCCGTATGTACGTTAATCTTAAAAGTGCTCCAAGTGTTTTGATTTTCTTAATTCGAGTCATTAGAATAGTTTAGTGTAAAGTATGTAAAGATTCAAGTGTAAGGGGAATGTTCATTCCCTAAGATGTATTATTTTGGATGGTAGGGTAAGAGTGTATGCGAAAAAAAAAATAAAAAAAAAAAAGAGAAAAAATTAAAAAAAAAAAAAGAAGAAAAAAAAATATAGAAAAAGAAAAAGAGAAAAAAACATACGGACTACCATCCATTTTTATTCTATTTTCATTTTATGTTTTTGTTATTTTTTCATTTATTAGCTTAAGTCGAGTCTAGTCTTGGCTTAGCAACGCCATATTGTACATGTGATTAACCAAGATTGTTAACTCGCCACCAGTAAAAACTTCCTTTATCCAACAAAACCGTGTATTTCATATCCCTACACCTAACGTTACAACCCTTTAAAAGACCTCTTTGATAGTTTATCCTAGGTGCTTATGCCATGTGGTGGAGGTTTGATCCTTTCCCAAGCCTATGGTAATCTATTTTGCTATGACAGGTAGTGAGAGATATTTCCGTTTCCATATTGTAATTTATACTTTATTACACCCGAGAGATGTGAGTATCTAAACACTATTTGTGAGGTGCTAGTGTATGACCTCCGTGCTTGTCTATTGGTCTTTAGTGGAATGATTATTTGTTGTAATTACTTTTATATTAGTGTTAAATGACCCCTAACTTGTATTTTGACTAGAATAAAAGCGCATTTGCTTGAGGACAAGCAAATCTCAAGTGTAAGGGTATATGGTGAGGCGAAAAATGAACCACTTTTAGGGGTTCATTTAAGCCCGGAATTGAATTTATTTGATCAAATATTGCCCTAAATCGTTCCTTTTGTGATTTTAGGTACTTTGGGAGAGAAATCTGGAAAAGGTAGCAATTCGGACGTTTTTGGAGCATAAAAGTGAAGAAAACGCCAAAGACTTAATTTTCCAAGCTGGGAACAGTAGGTGACGGTGTCAAGAGCAACATTTTGACGGCGTCAAGAGTAAAGTCCATGACGAACCAGTACAGAAATGAAGGCGTCACAAGGAAGGGCGTCAAGAGTAAAATGCATGACGGCCTGGAAAAAGCTATAACGTGACGGCGTCAGAAGTAGATCAAGGCAGTCCGAGAATTCTTTTGGCGGCGAGATGACGGCGTCACCAATTTGGTCTTGACGCCGTCAGCCTCAATTTCCTATATATAGTTTTCTAATTTTCATTCATAAAAAAAAGAAAGAAGTTTTGGAGAAACCCTAAGGCCGAACTTAGTACGAACTTTACAGGTTTTTCAAGGGTTTTCAGCCCTTGAACCCTTTCATGTGTAATTGAGATAAGTGTTCTTTTAATTCAATCAATATGTCTATGTGTTGGTTGTCTATATCTTGTTCTTGTCTTAATTCCATCATGCTAGGCTAGATCTATCTTGTGTTTGCTTAGATCTAATGAAACCTAGATGTTAATTATGTGTTGATTACTTGTTTATGGTTGTATTGGATGAATGATTTCGACGTTAGGCTTAAGAAAACTGGCAGATTTCCAATTGGTAACATGCTTGAACGTCTTAGGAAACATGAACTGATGTGCACTAGGTTTTATTGGTTGTATTTAATGCATGAGTAAATTCTAATGATCCCATGTTAGGAGCTTCTTAATCGGCTCGACATAGGAGTGAAGTAGACACTCATAGGATTGGGGAATTAAGTGCGCCACCCCATGAATGGTATTAAGGAATACAATCCGTCATCCACGCAACTATAACAAGTAATTAACGTGTAAAAGATATCTAGGGAGTAGTGAAATCTAAGTAAACACAATTTCTCCACTTATTGCTCACAACCTTAGTTAATTTAGTTTATTTTCATTTCTAGTATTTTATTTTGATTGCATCTTTAGTATTAGGTTAGTTGACTAGCAACTAATTCCGCCCTTTCTTCCAAAACCTGAGATTTTTACTTGCTTTCTAGAAAATATAGAAATACAAAAATAATCATCCTTCACCTTTAGAACTAGTATTTAGGTTTTCTAATCCTAGGGACACTATTCCTAGCTGAACGATCAATCCCCCGGTACTTGTCACTATACTATACTACAACGATCAGGTACACTGCCTGGTGGGGGTTGTAAGCTTCTCAAGATCCCTTGAGAGGTAAAGCCTGGTGCGATCCCTACGTATCAGAATATGTGATGAAGGAAATTAGGATGGACACCATAGATCGATTACAAACGTCAGTAATGGAGACCAAGCACAATAGGCAAAGAAAGACACATGCCGTAGCATCCATTAGACCAAAACACAAGGAATAAAAATTGTTATCCCTATTCTATCTTCTCCGTATAACGCCCTATTTGAAAAGCATAACGTTGTAGTGTTAGTCACCAGATTCATTGTAACCATTTCCATCATTTCTGATAAAGGTGATCGAATCACCTCAGACTTCTACCAATCATTTTAAGATTTCCTTCGGAACCCCATTTAGATGTAAACACCGCCTATCATCCTCAGACCAATGGTCAGATCGAGAGGACAATTCAAACATAGGAAAGATATGCTCAGAGAGTGAGCGATTGACTCTAGAAATGGTTGGACTAACCATTTATCATAAATCAGATTCGTTTGCAACGATAGTTATCGCACGAGCGTAGAGAATACACTATTTTAGGCACTTTATGGTCGAAGTACCAATTACCCATTTACAGACCGAAATCGGAAAGTTAAATTCACTGGTCTAGAACTAAACTATGGAACAACAAAGGAAATTTCACAAGTCAAGAACCAGTGACAAGCAATGTGAAACTGGTAGGAGTTAGGTTGGTGCATGACGCACATCATGCGGATTGAGTATCCCTGAACAGCAAACCATCTAGATTCAAGTGGGAGAACGAACTAAGTTGAAAGCTTTGCCTTAGAGAGGCATGATACAATTTTGGTAACACGAGAAATTGAACCTCTAGTATTTTGGACCATTTAAGATTCATTTTAGAATCGACCATCTGACATACAAATTTGAGTTCTGGCAGAGTTCAACAACATATATTACCCATATCACATTGTAAACCTCAAGAAGCGCTGACCATCTACTGACGGACCGAACGCGGAAAAAGCCAAACTCACTATTTTTGTAAGCACTCATGAAATAACCAGGAATTTCCTGCAAATCAAGAATCAGTTACAAGTCAATAAGTTGTAAACCCTTAGAATTTCCAGTTGGTGGTAGGGTCACGATAAAAGTTCTGCCTAGGAAAGGTATGATACCATTCAGAAAATCCGGGAAGTTTAACTCGGTGTACACTGGACCATTTAATATTTCAGACAGAGTAGGCCAGTAACCCTCAGACTTAAGCCTTGTTGGAAAGTAGCAAGACTACACAAACATGTTTCATAATTTCAAATCCCGAGAAACGACTTTCAGATTAGTCACAGATAATTCCATTGGAAGGAATCCAACCCAATGACAAACCTAAATCTGGTAGGAGAACCAGTAGAAATCGTGGACCGTGAGGTCGAACAGTTGAAGCAAAGATGAATTCCTATCGTGAAAGTTCGCTAGAATTCTCGAAGAGGTCCCGAATTTACTTGGGAACGGTAAGACCAAATGCAACTCAAGTATCCACGTCTTTTTACCGAATATACTTCAGAGACCAACCAAAACTGAACTTCGGGACGAAGTTCCTTTTAGAGGGGAAGACCGTCACAATTCGTAATTTCAGGTCCTTGTTCAGATGTCGAAATTTCATTATTCATCTCAGAAGTTACTATTCATCAGTTACTATTCACTAATCACTATTCATCATTTTACTATTCATCATTTTTGGTGTCAGTTTGAGATTTCGAGAAGCGTTCAAAAATTTACTATTCACATGACACTATTCATTTCTGAAGAGAAAACACTATTCATGTACTTTACTCATTTCATCGTAAATTTAGTTTACGGGTATTCAAATTCGCGTAACCGAATTGGTTCAGGAGCGAATTCATGCATTATCATTGGGACAGTTCATACGGACTAGAAATAGTCTGCATATCATCATTATGGCACTTGCATACTATTCCACTCGTAGGATATTTAAATTATTACTTTTGGTATAATTAACTTTTACGTATATCTATTTCTAAAATAAACGTTAACACGCGATCAATAATATGACTAACACGTCCGACACTCCCGACTATGATCCTAATATATTTTTATATTCATTTTAATAATATAAAAATTATAATATTAATTTACCCGGTGTTTTGGAAATTTATTTAATTATTATCATAAGTTTACAAAAATTACGACGATTTTCGTAGAAATTAAATAATAATTATCTAAACACTCAATATTTATACCAAACTTATTTTTACAATTTTTACGACTTTATTATGTCCCGGTTAACTCCGTTAAAATTTATTTTTAGTTAACTCGGTACCCGGTATTTCCTAAAACTATTAATATATACATAATAATACAATAACTAACAACTATCTTACACGAATACCCCTTTTCTTTTCTTTTTTCTCACTAGATGCAGCCCCCCCACTCCCATTTCTTACACATTTTGAAATATTTACCATATCATTAATATATCAATTATTTGCCTAATATATATAATATATATACCAAAAACACTTCATTTTCATCCCATTTCAAGATCTAAAAGCAAGTAACACTTTTTTTTTCTCTCTTGGTGTGGTGCTCGACCTAAACTCAAGAACAAGCAAGAAAACATTAAGTTTCCAAGATCTAGCAATTATATAGTGTATTTTGTACTCCTTTTATGGTTTTGTAATACAAACTAAAGGTTTACATAGGTTTTCATCATCAAAATCTCATTAATCTTTCAAGTAAGTGTATGAAACTCATCTTTTTAATTTTACCAAGTTTTTACAAGATTCATATAATATATATACTAGATCAACATGCATATGTTATTTATACCACTCCATTTTATACATATCTAACTTTTGAGCCATAGAAATAGATTATAGTTAGATCTTTGTTAGATCCACTTGATTTATGATGTTTAGGAACCCATGACACCCTAAGAAGGTGTATGGTAAGATTAGACTAGTTTTGTGGTGATTGAAAGTGGTTTGGTTGAAGTTAGAACTAGATTGGAACCCTAGAAATGATTTTTGAAACAATACATATACCTACTGTCCATATTTTTAAAACGTGGGAAACTCAGTAGGTGATGGGTAATTTTTGACCAAAGATTTAGAAAATACTTTCAAAAACGAAGCCGTGGGCGAAAGAACGGATTAAAACGAGCTTATAACGAAGGAGTTATGATTTTTGCAAGTTTATTGACGAAAACTATTTTTCTGAAAATTACATGCTGTTGGACGATTTTCGACGGGCAAATAGAGGCGTTAGACGTAACCTAGAGGAGCCGAGCTTTCGAAAATATATTAATATATACTAAGACGAATCCGTGGGTATAAAGAACGAGGAAAATGAACTTAAAACGACAAAGTTATACACGTTTTAAAATCGTCAAAACTATATATATATAATTATAGTCACTAATAGAAATAATATAACTACGTACTAAATACTATATTTTCTAGATTTCTTGTTCAAGAACTATATTCTTAACTAATGAAGTACGTACGACCCAAGGCTTATTTATACGACTACTAGACGTTATTTCAAGGTTTTCAAAACGAGGAATATAACACTAACATCTTATATACGATATATTACGATAAGTTTCTGTACTTCTAATTGGACTTATTTTTCCTAAGTATGGAAATTTCCTACTTTGACGATAACAAGTATTTTCAAGTTACGAGTGGTATAGGTATCATGTGCATGAATATTCATTATGTCACAACATGATCTAAAGTAGATCGTTATTACTCATATTAGGTTGCGGCTAATACTCGCGCCTTGTTATCCCTATCATTTCATCTCATTGTACTACCACTTCAGGTGAGTTTTCATAGCCCCGTTTTCAATTACATATTTGATTTCAAATCCCACGGGGGAGAATACATTGCATTACTTATTTTTCTGTACATGCCAAAGTATTAAATTCCTTACATTGCTTAAGTTGCCTTATTACCACGTCATGACAAGTCCCCTTTATTATCATGGACCGTTAATTAATCTACAAGCGAGAGTCAGTGAATAGATCTATTGAGGGTGACTCCTCCATTCGTGTTTGGGTTGCTCCAACGGGTACGAATGCATTTCATGTCTAATACATTTAGAGTGTCTGGTAAACACTCATTTGGGGCCAAGTAACGTCTAGCTTCGGGGTCATGAGCTTAAAAGCCAATGTATTACTTTTGACATTTTGTCGGTTTACTTTATACTTGTGGCCAATGTACATATGATTTAACTTACAAACCTATGATTATTTACCAACATTATTGTTGACCGTTTTTCGCAATGTATTTTCAGGTAACTAAGACATATTCCTCATGACATGCATGGAGTCATTTCATTGAGTATCAAGGATGACACGTCTTATTTTGGATTTTCATGCACTTATGAACTATCGTTTGATTGTACTAAACTTATTTCCTTAAACTTTCCAAGACTTTTGGGACCTATGTTTTATAACTCTGAATATTTTAAATGAATCAAATGATGTATTTTCTAAATGACACTTTAGGTCGTTCAATGTAACTGTAACTGTGATGCTATGACAGTCACTCCCAGGTATTCCATTCCGCTACCATTCAGGTATTTTGGGGGTGTGACATATTCCTAGAGAGAGAAAGTGTAGAGAGAAAAATGAGAAAGATTAGATTAAGATGAAAGGAAGCTCCAACCCCTTCCAAGCTAGGGAAGGGGTATTTATAGTTACAATAAAATGCCCCCTGAAACGGGCTGTGGAGGGGGCTGACAGTGGGTAAAGACCCGACCCGACTCCACAAATACTAACTAACTCTAAACTACGTTCTAACTAATATGATATATACTACGAGCTACAATATGCTAAACTACACTCGAGGTGACTGAGTCTTCATATGAATAAACGTATTCCTAACAAGACGTAATAGGGTCGTCTCTCGAGTGTCAACATCAAGGTCTATGGAATCTACGATTTTGAGGAAATCCTTGAGATGTTGGTTTGGATATTCGGAACGAAGTCCATGGAATGCACATCCGCTTTGCACCAACCGGATGGTGTCGGATCACAAGGGAGACACATTGGCTCCTTGAGTGAGCTCAATGGTGTTTCGATAGCCTTGGTGGCTAGGTCGGGAGTATTCTCCTAAAGTGCGGGCTATAGGAGGTTGGTTTGGTCGTGGTGGGTTTTGTTGTGGTAGGTTGATGGGATCAAAGATGTTACCACCTTCCATGATGGCGGATGGTAATGGTTACGAACAAAGAAACGAAGAAATAAGATAGACTAAAGAAAACCTATAAAATAAAAATAAAAATCTCACTAGAAAGGAATCTAGTAAGTAGACCTAATAAAAATGAATTTCAACCTAAATAATAACTATTCCCCGGCAGCGGCGCCAAAAACTTTGATGCGTGGATTGTGGTCTACACAAAAGTTTTACTTCTCAAGGGATCTTGAGAAGCTTACAATCCCCACCAAGCAGTGTACATGACCAATGTAGTATAGTGAGTTGGCAAGTACCGGGAGATTGATCGTTCTCCACAGGGAATAGTGTTCGCAGGATTGAAATTAATCTAACTAGGTCTAGAGGTGAGGGATGATTCTTTTTGTATTTTTTATATTTTATGGAAAGCAAATAAAATTCTCGGGTATTGGAGGAGTGGGCGGAATTAGTTGCTAGTCAACTTACCCAAATAACTACTTAAACAATTAAAATAAAATAACAAGAAAATAAAATATAAGAACTTCTAATGATGGGAAAAATGTGTTTACTTAGATTTCACTACTCCCTTATTATCTCTTATTGATTAATTGGTTTGTCACAATTGCATAGGTGAAGGGTTGCATTCCTTAATACCATTCGTGGCGCCGTGTACGATCTTGCCCAACTCTATAAGCTTCTATCTCTTCCTATGACGACACGTTTAGTATCATATCATGGCCTCATTAATAGTTACGTATGCATTAAATACAACCAATAAAACCGTAGTACACATCCGATTATGTTTCTTAAGACGTTCAAGCATGTTACCGTATAGGAGATTAGCTAGTTTTCTTAAGCCTAACGCTAAAATCAATCATCCACAACAATCAATGACAAACCAACAACCAATAATCAATAACTAGGTTTCATTAGATCTAAGCAAACACAAATAAACTTAAGCTAACATGTTAAAATAAAGAAAAGCATATGACATAATCAAATAACACATAGACATATTGAATGATTAAAGGATAACTTATCTTGAATTGAACATGGAAGAAAAGAGGGTTTGAAACCCTAAAATAGCTGCAAAAGTCGACCAGGGTTTGTACCCTAAAGTTCCCTACCAAAAGTCCTCTCTCAATGAATGGAAAATTGAAAACTATATATAGATTTACATGGGTGACGGCGTCACCTTTGGATGGCTGACGTCGTCATCTCGCTGCGGCTAGGGTTTCTTGTTGTCCAATCCAACTTCTTGACGCCATCTCTCTTTAGATCTTCTGGGCCGTAACGCTTGTGCATGATACGTGACAGCCTACTCCTGGTAGAACGTGGCGCCGTTACTTGTTAAATTCCAAATTGTCTTCTGGCGCGTCAGGTGTAAATGTAATATCCACCACATAAGCTGACGCCATCCCTTAGAACTCGATGACGACGTTAGGTACAATTTTTAGCATGGATTCTTGACTTTGTCATTTTCTTCACTTTTTGCTCCAAAAACGTCCAAAATGCTTCCTTTTCTAGAATTGTCCTTAAAAGTATCTAAATTGACAAAAGAAATGATTTAAGGTAATAATTGATCACATTATCACGACTTAGGGCTTAAATGACCCCTTAAAAGCATAACAAATTTCTCCTTATCACATAGCTAATAGAAACTAATTCAATACAAGCATAGTGATTTACAAAAACTCCAGCAAACTACGGTTGAGTTTAGGTATATGACTATATCCCTTTGGAATTTGTGATATTTCAGAAAGTACAATATATGGTGTAGAATACTAATTAAGTTGGAAACATGATTCCTTGTGGTTTGTGTGTGGCATTGGAATTAAAAGAAAGAGAGGGAGAGTGGAACCTTGAGAGAAAATAGAATGTTATATTGAGATTAAGTGAAGGTCCAACCCTCTCCACATGTGGAGAGGGGTATTAATACTTACAACATAAACGCCCACACCCGGGCTGTGGATCAGGCATACAGTGGGTGAAGACCCATCCTTCTTCCACGGTGTTACTTAAACTAATACTAATTAACTAATATATAAACTAACTACGAGCTAACTTAATGCTATTACAATAATCAGGTGACCGAGATTTTTACAGAAATATTTGTATTCCTAACAATCTCCCCCTAAGTGAGGTCACCTTTGAAATTATGCTCTTTGGTCATTAAGCATTCTTTCGTCTCTGTAGCTCGTAGGATCTGATTAATCACTTTACTTCACACTTTGTATTTCAAGAAAGCGAACTTGTGATTTGAATTCCTTTGAGATATGTGCTCTTTAAGCTTCTTTGAGATCATCAGCCACAGTAAATCTCCAAGCTCATCCTTAGTAGTATCGCCTTCATGTGATGTAGTGACTTTAGGACCATCATGCTCACACCCTTCAAGATCAGGAGACTTTGCATTAGAGTAGTGGATCAGGAGACTTTTTCATCAAAGTTGTGGAAACGTTGTAGGTAGTCTCTCAACATTTGTTGTAGCAAGTCTCTCATCTTCATTGATAGTGTGGAGGATGTGTGAGCATGAGGTATGGATTGACCCGATTTAGCTGGAAACGGGAGCCATCAACGCCATCTTTATATGTGTCCCTGAAATAAAACAGTTAGCAATAAAGATAGAGAATGAATATGGCTTTGTCATTTGTTCTGCGAGGACAGACTACCCTCCGGTTTTGTGAAAACTGACCTGTGACCAGGTAGAGTCTCTTTTAAAGAAGACTCTCCTTGACAGGAATTTCCAGCTTGTAGTAATGAATTTTCCAAAGAATCCACTTCGGAATCTTCATACTTAGCATGTTCTCATACCGGAACGTCTCAAAGCAGACAACACGATAGAGTGAATCGATGAATAAATATTCACGGATTGATGAGAAATTGATTTATAAACGTCACTCGCGTGTCATATGATAAACATTTTTGAGACACGACGAGAGTTTTATAATTAGAATCACATTTCCATCAAAAATACTTTTGTTTGAAAGATTATACACAATCAATGTGCTCGAAAATTAGTATGTGAGCACACTGAAAGGTTTTTGCAAAAGTATCCGTCAATCCATATCCTGGAACAAGTTTGATTCAATTTTGAATTGCACCATTGTTGCTTTCCAGTTGTCACTTGATCATTGATCCAAGATGGATCTCACATGTCACCTACCAAGAGCTTGAGTGATGTTCGTTCTAGAAGGATTTCCATATTCATTGTGAATATTTTCATATCACTCGGATGTTCTGGCAATACCACAAGGATAAAGCGTAGGACTCTAAATATTTTATCTTATTTTCCACATTGTGTGAAACAATAAGCATATTTTGAAGTGTGCCCTAACGAGATTTATGGATGATCTCATGGCTCTAGACTCAATAGTGCGTTTTGATCCGCTCTTGGAGACTGGGGAGGCATCTCCTGTTTTAGGTATCAACATGGCTCGCAATGAGCGGTCGATACATTGCACAGGGTTCCCTGTGAGAATGAAACAAGCTCTTTTAAGAGAACTTGAGTGGTTGGGAAGTTTAGTGTAGTGCGTCACTGGGTCCATGACGTCTTGTCTTCAATACCGGTGTTACCATAGTAACCGCCAGTAGATTATGCATTGAACCCGGTTTCTGCCCTAAGGTTGAATATATGGAGGGCTATTTCTTTTCACCCTTTCTCGTTACATTTCTTTTTCATTCTTCAACCCCTTCAGTGCTTACCGAGACTTCACTACTAGAACCTTGTTGGGTTTGTTCCAGTCCTAGCTCTATCTCAGTCCGCACTCTTCCCTTTCTCACTTTACTCCTTTTTTCAATCATTCCTAAGGACTTCTAATCTATCTAGAGAATTGTCCCTGGGAAGATCCTTTCGGTTCTGGTGGATCATGGGAACTCATACCTAACCTTAACCGTCCTTAAAACTCCGTGCATAAAGATAAATGGTCGGTCTTAGGTATTACTTCCACAAACGCCTTTCGCTCCCCCTCAATATGTGCATCGATAATCGAAAGTGTTTAGCACATATGTGGGAGCCTATTATTGAGTCGAAAAGATCACATTTGATTACCAGATTTCATATTTAAATCACATTCTCTCCCCTGATAAAAAATTTCAAATCTTTCGAGATTTTTGATCTCAAGTGATTTAAATAAGTTTAGAAAACGTTTGGGAGAGAAATGCGGTAAGTTTTAATATGTTCTGATTTAAAAGGAACTATTTCTTGCTCCCCCTCAATCTGTGAGGGAGGTTGTTATGTGTCAGATTTGAAGAATTTACAAAAGATTTAAAGTTTTAACAAAAACTCTTTGAAACATACTCATTCTGACACATAACCATCAGAAATCGTTTTGTTGCTTTTGTTTTGTACAAAGTGTGGGGAGTTTTGATGATACATAAAATTTTGAGAAATCACTCTCCCCCTCAATCAATGACGGATGTTAAAACATAAATAAATTATGTCATTGAATGAGTGAAAAATTTTATCAAAGTTGGAGTTCAAATTGATTTCCAAACAAAATCTCATGGTACCACCAAGTTTTGCACAAATATTTTCCAGAAAAATCATAGAAGGGAAAATATTTGGCGATAAAAAGAAGACTTCTCTTCTTTATCAAGAAATAATGCACTGAAACGTACATTAGATCGTGGATGCACGAATATATAGTAATTCTCGCTCGGATGAACGGCACCCTTTGCTAGGAACAACCGTCTTTTGGGCGACGTGTTTTCCTCATTTTTGAAAACCGGGTTGCTATCTGAAGTAATAGCAAGCCATTTTTGAAGTGCGGGTTGCAGCCTGAAATGACTACAAGCCATAATTTTAAGTTCGGGTTGTAGCCTGAAATGACTACAAGCCATATTTTTAAGAATGTTTTGAGAAATGACATGTTTTAGAAAAACATTATTTTGAAACCGAAAAACTCTTGCTCAAGCATATGTATGATTCTGTGTCATTGTTGAATGACATTTCTAGAAACGTACATAATATTGATTACACAAGAGACATGTCGTAAGAAGAGTATTTTTGGATTTTTATGATTTTTTCAGATTTTTATGGTTTTTATAGGTTTTATATTTGTCTATTTTCTTTTTGTGTTAATATTATGTACAAAGGATATGTGAGGCAACCCCTTTACTCCTCCTGATCTTCCTGAAGACTAATGAGATCCTCAGGCGTGAGACTCTTCATACCAAGGCGTGGGAGAATGAAATGAAATCGGTCCCTAGAAAGTGCTTTGGTGAAGATATCAGCTAGCTGAAACTCAGTCCTCACGAAGTAAAGTTCCACAATTCCTTTCTCAACTTGCTCCCTGATGAAGTGATGTCGAATGTCAATGTGCTTAGTCCTTGAATGCTCGACATTGTTGCAGCAGAGTGCAATTGCACTTTTGTTGTCACAGTACATGTGAATCTTGTTGCATATGAAGCCATAGTCTGAAAGTTGAGATCGCATCCATAAGATCTGAGCACAGCACGATGACATGGCAATGTATTCAGCTTCTGTGGAGGAGATAGATGTACTCATTTGTTTCTTTGACGACCAACTGACTAGCTTATTACCCAAAAACAGAGCACCCCCAGATGTACTGCGACGAGTGTCTTGACATCCCGCATGGTCAGCATCAGAGTATGCTGTGAGAGCCATAGAAGTTTCCTTAGGGTACCAAAGGCCCATGTGGATTGTTCCTTTAAGGTATCGAAAGACTCTCTTGACAGCTTCCAGATGTTTCTTGGTGGGTTTGGATTGATACCGAGCACACATGCAAACTGCAAATAGAAGATCTGGTCTGCTAGCGGTAAGATACATTAAGGAGCCAATCATGCTTCGATACAAGGTTTGTTCGACCGGGATTCCCACATCATCTTCATCTAGTTTTGATCTTTCAATCATAGGAGTATCAACTGAATCACAGGAGTCGAATCCAAATTTCTTCAAGATTTCATTGGCATACTTGGATTGATTGATGAAGATGCCATTGGGATTTTGAGATATTTGCAATCCTAGAAAGAAGGACATTTGTCCCATCATAGACATCTGGAATTCATAACTCATCTCTTGGGAGAAACGATCATACTCTTTGGGATCAGAGGAGGCAAATATGATGTCATCAACATAGATTTGTACATGAAGAAGGTTTTTGCCCATTTTTCTGGTAAAGAGTGTAGGATCAACAGTGCCTTTGGAAAATTTGTTAGCAAGAAGGAATTTAGACAAGGTGTCGTACCACGCCCTAGGCGCTTACTTAAGCCCATAGAGAGCCTTCTTTAAACGATACACATGATTAGGTCGTTCTGGATCCACAAAACCTTCGGGTTGGCTTACATACACCACCTCTTTTAGATCACCATTCAAGAATGCAGTCTTGACATCCATTTGATAAACCACCATGTTCTGACTTGCAGCATTTGCGAGGAATATTCTTATGGCTTCAATTCTTGTAACAGGTGCGAAGGATTCTTCAAAGTCTATACCTTCTTCTTGACGGTATCCTTTTGCCACAAGCCTAGCCTTGTTCTTCAATACGTCACCATGCTCATCAAGTTTAACTTTAAATATCCATTTAAGAGAAATGATCATAGCACAATCGGGAGGTAGTACTAATTCCCACACATCCAGTCGGTCAAACTCATGAATCTCGTCCACCATTGCAGTGAACCATGAGTGTTTAGACATTGCATCCTTGATGTCTTTTGGTTCAACCTTAGAGAGGACAGAATTGAAGAAGCACCACAATGCATCGGTTGCAAGTTGCTTACGGGTAGATACCGGACGCGAAGGGTTTCCAATAATGTTGTCTATTGGGTGATCATTTGTCCATTTCCTAAGGTGTTCATGGGGTTGAGAATAGGGAACTGAGGTAGCCGTGTTAGATTCATCGGAGGATGTAGCATCATTTGATGATTCAGGTGCAAAGATGTTGACAAATGGCTCATTATCAGGCGGAGCGAAAGGATTTACTTCAGACGAATTATCCACAGTTGTTACTCGTTGTACAAATGAAGGTTGGTCATTAGAAGTGGTAACTGAGCGACTGATGGTGGGGGCTTTAGGATCCCATGACAGCGACGTGGATGGCCCATCATTATCAACTGGGACGTTTGCTACCTCAGCTATTTGTTGTGCCACTGCGGCTTCTGGAGTATCCACATGTTGAGGTTCAAAGAATTCATCAAACATAGGGTCAAACAGTTTCTTCCAATCTTCACTTGTAGGTGGTACAAAAGGAGTAGCAGGAGTGGGATTTTGTACAAGCCTGGAGCTTATAGGTGCAGGAGACAAAAGATTAGGTACGGGTCCAGAACTTGATTGTCCAGGAACCGGTTGCTCAGTCAGCTCATCGAAAGTAACGTGGATTGTTTCCATTATGTCTCTAGTACGTTTGTTGTAGATTTGGTACCCCTTTCGCTCTGGAGCATAGCCAACGAAGAAACCAATGTCGGCCTTGGCCTTGAGCTTCCCAAGGTCTTCACTGTCATTAGTTGGATAGCACAGTGCACCAAATACTCGAAGAAACGAAAGGTCTGGTTTTCTGCCATGAACCAGTTCATATGGAGTCTTGCAGTGGAGAGGATGTATCAAGGATCGGTTATGTGTGTAGCATGCAGTTGCAATTGCCTCAGCCCAAAGAAACATAGGAGCTTTAGAGAAGATGAGCATAGTCCTTGCTGCTTCAACTAAAGTGCGATTCCGTCTTTCAACGACTCCATTTTGTTGAGAAGTACGTGGAATGCTCTTTTGATGACTAATTCCGAAACCTTTATAAAATTGAGTAAGTTGCTTGTTCACAAACTCCGTTCCATTATCAGTACGAATGAATCTAACTGTTTTGTTGAGACGAACTTGTAACATCTTGATGAGTTTGATGATGGTTTCCGGAGTTTCGTCTTTAGATCGCAGAAACTTTACCCACGTGAATCGAGAGTAATCATCAACAATAACAAGCACATATTTCTTTCCATTGATACTTTGAATCTGATGCGTAGGGATTGCACCAGGCTTTACCTCTCGAGGGATCTCGAGAAGCTTACAACCCCTACCAGGCAGTGTACCTGATCGTTGTAGTATAGTATAGTGACAAGTACCGGGGGATTGATCGTTCAGCTAGGAATAGTGTCGCTAGGATTAGAAAACCTAAATACTAGTTCTAAAGATGAAGGATGATTATTTTTTGTATTTTTATATTTTTTAGAAAGCAAGTAAATATCTTGGGTTTAAAGGATTTGGGCGGAATTAGTAGATAGTCAACTAACCCAATACTAAAAATGCAATCAAAATAAAATACTAGAAATGAAAATAAACTAAATTAAACTAAGGTTGTGAGCAATAAGTGGAGAAATTGTGTTTACTTAGATTTCACTAATCCCTAGATATCTTTTACACGTTAATTACTTGTTATAGTTGCGTGGATGACGGATTGTATTCCTTAATACCATTCATGGGGTGTCGTACTTAACTCCCCAATCCTATGAGTGCCTACTTCACTCCTATGTCGAGCCGGCTAAGAAGCTCCTAACATGGGATCATTAGAATTTACTCATGCATTAAGTACAACCAATAAAACCTAGTACACATTGGTTCATGTTTCCTAAGACGTTCAAGCATGTTACCAATTGGAGATCTGCCAGTTTTCTTAAGCCTAACATTGAAATCATTCATCCAATACAACCATAAACAAGTAATCAACACATAATTAACATCTAGGTTTCATTAGATCTAAGCAAACACAAGATAAATCTAGCCTAGCATGGTGGAATCAAGACAAGAACAAGATATAGACAACCAACACATAGACATATTGATTGAATTAGAAGAACACTTATCTCAATTACACATGTAAGGGTTCAAGGGCTGAAAACCATTGAAAAACCTGTAAAATTCGTAATAGGTTCGGCCTTAGGGTTTCTCCAAAACTTCTCTCTTTTATGAATGAAAATTAGAAAACTATATATAGATAATTGAGGCTGACGGCGTCAAGACTAAATAGGTGACGCCGTCATCTCGCCGCCAAAAGAATTCTCGGACTGCCTTGATCTACATCTGACGCCGTCTTGTATTAGGTTTTTCCAAGCCGTCACGTATTTAACTCTTGACGCTCTTCCTTGTGACGCCTTCATTTCTGCACTGGATCGTCATGAAATTTACTCTTGACGCCGTCAAGAAAATGCTCTTGACGCCGTCACGTACTGTTCCCAGCTTGGAAAATTAAGTCTTTGGCGTTTTCTTCACTTTTATGCTCCAAAAACGTCCGAAATGCTTCCTTTTCCAGAATTCACTCCCAAAGTACCAAAAATCACAAAAGGAACGATTTAGGGCAATATTTGATAAAATAAATTCAATTCCGGGCTTAAATGACCCCCTAAAAGTGGTTCATTTTTTGCCTCATCATATACCCTTACACTTGAGATTTGCTTGTCCTCAAGCAAATGCGCTTTTATTCTAATCAAAATACAAGTTAGGGGTCATTTAACACTAATATAAAAGTAATTACAACAAATATTCGTTCCACTAAAGACCAAAGACAAGCACGGAGGTCATACACTAGCACCTCACAAATAGTGTTTAGATACTCACATCTCTCGGGTGTAATAAAGTATAAATTACAATATGGAAACGGAAGATATCTCTCACTACCTGTCATAGCAAAATAGATTACCATAGGCTTGGGAAAGGATCAAACCTCCACCACATGGCGTAAGCACCTAGGATAAACTATCAAAGAGGTCTTTTAAAGGGTTGTAACGTTAGGTGTAGGGATATGAAATACACGGTTTTGTTGGATAAAGGCAGTCTTTACTGGTGGCGAGTTAACAATCTTGGTCGATTACATGTACAATATGGCGTTGCTAAGCCAAGACTAGACTCGACTCAAGCTAACAAATGAAAAGTAACAAAAACATAAAACAAACATAGAATGAAAAGGGATGGTAGTCCGTATGTTTTTTTTTTCTCTTTTTTTCTTTTTCTATATATATATATATATATATATATATATATATATATATATATATATATATATATATATATATATATATATATATATATATATATATATTTTTGGCATACACTCTTACCCTACCATCCAAAATAATACATCATAGGGAATGAAAATTCCCCTTACACTTGAATTTTTACATACATTACAATAAACTAATCTAATGATTCGAATTAAGAAAATCAAAACACTTGGAGTACTTTTAAGATTAACGCATATATGGGGGTAATATATGATGTTTTTCCCCATTACTCCATAAAATAAGTACTTTACCCATGAGTCCCAATCGTCCCAAAACAATATGTACAAGGATATGACTCGACTTAGCAACCATGTAATCAATTAGATAATTAACTTAGGGTTTAACAAATAACAATAATGCACTAAAAATGAGCGCATACACGGAAGGCTAAGGCGATTTGGGTGTACATTTAAGTGGGGTGTAACAAATTCTTCCTTTAAGTAAAATGCTTAAAGTTAGAAACGAAAAGATATGTTCGAAGGGGTGTACTAGGGGTTTCGTGTACTAAAAATGAGTACATCGCTAAGGTGTGGGAAAAATTAGTTGACTTAACTAGCCAAGTAATATGACTTAAATGGTCAAGTAATTATAATACGGGTTTAACACAAGGGTGATCCTAATGTCTCTTATCATGTAGTAAATCCTACTACACGAATGTAGTCTCACTAGCGGTCTCGGGATGCATCACTAACGCAAGTTCTAGAATCTAAATGCTACCGGTACACTCATAAGCACTAATAGTAAATGCTTTTCCTATCAAATCTAATGGCGAACCTCACATATTTGGGTGGAAAATTTTTCTGAAAGTACGGTTTTGTGCTAGTCATACAATCTCCTATCCATGAGACACTTGCTATGGCTAAAGTTTCACTCCTAAATGTTGTAAAAAAATTTAAATTTGGCGCTAAAATTGCACTAACAAGTATTTCTCATAGTTTTATTACACATCTACCATTAAACAAACAAACTCAAGCGAAAGTGTATCTGTAAGGTATCATCATTTTACCCTCCCCTTACACTTAAGATGAACATTGTCCCCAATGTTCAAGTAAAGAATTTAAAAGTGAAATAAGTAAAACAAATGAAATCAAATACTCCCCTGATTCGCTCGGTATGGATAATAAGGTGGCCAGGTTAAATCTTCCTCCAAGAAAATGAACAATCAAAGCTTCCCTTCCAGAATACAAATCATCTTCTTGTCATACATAACCTGTAAATCCTGAGAACACAAACAAGACAACCTCGCATAAAATCGGCGGCAATCTACATAAGTTACTAAATCCTAGAAAACAAAGTAAGATATAATGCTTGTGGAATGAAGTTTGCAGATTTCCTGGAGATTATAAAACTTAATAATTCAACAAAAACTTTAAGACTCCGTTAGAAAAACAAAACCGGTAATATTTCCAGATTTTTACACGTGACGCCGTCAAGAGTAAACTCGTGACGCTGTCAGAAGTGACCTGCAGAAATTCTTATGTTAAGTTTCCGGAAAATTTCTGGAAAAACTTGGTCCTACTTCCTGGAAAATCCTGCAAAACTACATTATGACTCAATACAAGCATTTGACTCTAACAAATACGAATATACATGTTCACTTAATATTGTGGAGAATCATGATCGGTTTGTTTCTTAAAAACATATTTGGGGTTTCTCCTTACACTTATCTTTTGCAAAAATACTTTTAGGTGGAGTTAAGACTAGGCCAAAACAACAAAGTAAAGTATTTCCACTATTTAGTTTAGAAACATGATCTACCAACAATAAAAATAAAGCATGCATACGGAAGCAAATAACAAACAGACAAAATAAAATCACACAAAGCATGGGTTGCCTCCCAAGAAGCGCTTTTCTTTATTTACGAGTCTTGTAGCTAGACTCAAGGTCATGGGTTACTACGTGACCTCATCATCAAACGTCATATCCTCCTTACTAATCATTTCATTGTTATTTTCTTGATAATGTTTTACACGTTGTATGTTAACAGTAAATTCTCTACCTTCATCGTCTAATAACACAACGGCTCTAGTTTTAGAGGAATTTTTCACCGTAAACGGTCCATACCATCTAGACTTGAGTTTTCCCGGAAATAATCTCAACCGAGAATTGTACAATAGGACTTCGTCTCCTTCTGAAAATTCTTTGGGTTTCTTAATTCTCTGGTCATGCCATCTTTTTGCTCTCTCTTTATATGTGATGGAAGATTCATAGGCTTCTAACCTAAGCTCATCAAGCTCGTGTAATTGCAAGAACCTATTAGTTCCGGCAATTGTATAATCTAAGTTACATGTCTTGAGCGCCCAATAAGCCTTATGTTCTAATTCTACTGGAAAGTGACACGCCTTACCATACACCATGCGAAACAGGGTCGTTCCAATAGGTGTCTTATAGGCGGTTCGGAATGCCCACAAGGCTTCGTCGAGTTTAAATGACCAGTCTTTTCTATTTTGACTAACCGTCTTTTCAAGTATTCTTTTAATAGCCCTATTGGTGTTTTCGACCTGGCCATTGGTTTGTGGATGATAGGCGGTGGAAAACCGATGGGATACCCCATACCTCTTCATGACCTTTTCCATTTGTGCATTGCAAAAGTGGGTCCCCCTATCACTGATGAGAGCTTTAGGAATCCCGAATCTAGCGAAAAGCTTTTTCAGGAAATGAATAACCACCCTGGCATCATTGGTTCTAAGGGCTTGTGCCTCAACCCATTTTGAAAAATAATCGATGGCAACTAAAATGTATTCATTCCCCCTAAAGATGGAAAGGGCCCCATGAAGTCAATTCCCCAAACATCGAAGACCTCACATACTTGTATAAAATTCTGAGGCGCTTCATCCCTATGTGATATGTTCCCGGCCCGTTGACATGCATCGCATGCCTGAACCATTTCTTTGACATCACGGAAAATTGTGGGCCAATAGAATCCCGCGTCGAAAATCTTTCGGGCGGTGGTGCTTATCCCATGATGCCCTCCAGAGGGACCAGAGTGACATTCCCTCATAATCTTTACTGCCTCACTTTCTGAGACACAACGTCTTATAATTTGGTCAGGACACCTTCGGAATAAAAATGGTTCATCCCAAAAATAGTATTTTAATTGAGAAAAGAACCTTTTTCTTTCGTATCTAGTCAGGTGTTCAGGAACGATTCTGCTTGCGAGATAATTGGCAAAATCGGCATACCAAGGCTCCGAATCAATCATTAACATGAGTTGTTCGTCAGGAAATGAATCCCTAATCTCACTTCTATCGTATTTATCCAAGGGGTTTTCAAGACGAGATAGATGATCTGCGGCCAGATTTTCTGCCCCCCTCTTATCACGAATCCTCAACATCAAATTCTTGTAGCAATAAGATCCACCGAATTAGTCGTGGCTTAGCATCCTGCTTAGCAAAAAGATATCGAAGAGCCGAGTGATCAGTGAAAACGACTGTCTTAGAAAGGACAAGATATTGCCGGAATTTGTCGAATGCGAACACTATGGCTAATAATTCCTTTTCGGTGGTGGAGTAATTCTCTTGAGCGGGATTCATGGTTTTGCTAGCGTAATAAATAGGTTGGAAAAGCTTGTCATGCCGTTGGCCCAATACAGCCTCGACAGCAAAATCGCTAGCGTCGCATATGATTTCAAACGGTAACTCCCAGTTGGGTGTAATCATGATTGGAGCTTGTGTGAGCTCCTTTTTTAAGAGATGGAATGCAACCTTGCATTCTTGGGAAAAATTGAACGGAGCATCCTTCATAAGCAATTGAGTCATTGGCCGAGCTATTTTGGAGAAGTCTTTGATGAATCTGCGATAAAACCCGGCGTGCCCCAAGAAGTTGCGTATTGCTTTAACAGTCGTGGGGTATGGTAACTTAGATATAGCTTCAACTTTAGCTTGGTCCACCTCTATCCCGTTCCCTGAGATCTTATGTCCTAACACAATCCCTTCTTTCACCATGAAATGACACTTTTCCCAGTTCAACACCAAGTTGGTTTCCTCACAACGTTTAAGCATCTTTTCTAGATTAGCAAGACAACAGTCGAAGGAGTTCCCGAAGACCGAAATGTCGTCCATGAACACTTCCATGCTGTCTTCCATAAGTTCGTGGAAGATTGCGGTCATGCATCGTTGGAAAGTGGCGGGGGCATTACATAGCCCAAAAGGCATCCTTTTGTAGGCAAATGTTCCATAAGGGTAAGTAAATGTGGTCTTTTCTTGGTCCTCAAGTGCTATGGGAATTTGAAAATATCCTGAGAATCCATCCAAGAAGCAATAGTACTCGTGTCCAGACAATCTCTCACACATTTGGTCAATGAATCGCAAGGGAAAGTGATCTTTCCTCGTGGCATCATTGAGCGTTCGATAGTCAATGCATACCCGCCATCCAGTGACCGTTCTCTGGGGCACCATCTTACCCTTGTCATTTTTTACTACAGTCATTCCACCCTTCTTCAGTACAACCTGTACAGGATTGACCCATGGGCTATCCGAGATTGGGTAGATCAATCCTGCATCCAGAAGTCTGATAACTTCTTTCTTTACTACTTCCCTAATGTTGGGATTCACCCGCCTCTGGGGTTGCACGGTAGGTTTATAATCTTCTTCCATGAGAATCTTATGTGTGCAAAAAGTTGAGTCAATCCCCTTAATGTCGGCTACACTCCATGCGAGCACTCCCTTATATTTCTTTAGGACCTCTAAGAGTTTACCTTTTTGTTCATGTTCCAGGGAAGAGTTTATGATTACCGGCAGTTGGTCCTTTCCCTGAAGGAAGGCATACTCTAAATGGTTAGGAAGCTCCTTAAGATCTAACTCAGGAGGTTCGATAATAGAAGGCTTAAGCTTGTTTTCGGGCTTTTGGAGCTCGAGATGCTCCGTTGCCTCTTGTCTAGGGTAGAAGGAGACTGCACCAACATCCTCCATCTTTTCCACCTCTAGCAAAGGCAGAAAACTCTCGTCCCATAGCCAGCCTTCCTCGATTTGTTCATCGACACAGCTATCAATGACATCTGTGAGTTCATCGACCTCCCCAATGAAATAGAGCCGGTTAGCTGCTTCGAGAGAGAGATCCATAGAGTCCTTAATGTCGAAGGTTGTGCTATCGGTTCCCACTCACAAGGTTAACTTGCCGTCATAAACATCAATGACTACACGAGCGGTAGTAAGAAATGGTCTCCCTAAGATGATGGGTACCAAGTCATCCTCCTCCATATCCAGGATTATGAAGTCGACCGGGAATTTGAATTTCCCAACTTTAACTAGCACATTCTCGCATATCCCTACGGGGTACTTGACTGATCTATCGGCTAGTTGGATGTTCATACGGGTAGGCTTTAATCCAGAGTATCCTAATTTAAGGAACATAGAGTGAGGCATGATATTGATACTCGCCCCCAAATCGGCAAGAGCATTCTTTATTGATAGAGATCCTATGGAGCAAGGCAAGGTGAAGCTGCCTGGATCGTCTACCTTTTTTGGTAGCCCTCGATGGGTCACCACTGAGCATTCTTCCCCCAGGGTCACAAGACCCTCAAGTTTCTTTTGGTTAGCGAGTAGTTTTTTAAAGTATGTGCTATACTTCGGCATGTGATAGCAAGCATCAAGGAGGGGTATGGTGACTACCGAGTCTTTTAGGTATGACAAGAATCTTTTATTATCATTCTCAGTTTTCTGGTTCTTTAATCGAGATGGGAATGGGATTCTCACAGGTTGGTTAGGTGGGGTTGATGGGGAAGGGGTCGTCAAGGGAGGTTGGTTGGGGGTCTCGCTGCCTACATCCTCCTCCTCCTCGCGAGGCTTGTTTGGATCGGGAGTGATGGGGGACGAGCTTGGATAAGGGGGGTCCTTGGTTGTTGTTCCAGCTCGAGTGGTTATCGCGAGCATGGGGTCTTTTTTGCTTACTGATGCCATTTCAAGGTTATTGAGGGCTGAGTTAAGCTTGTTGAAAAATTCTCCAATGTCATTCTGCTGCTCGTCAACAAGTTCATTAAGACCTTTCAATTGCAAGCCTTTTTCTTGAGTGAAGTGACCAAGGTCATCTTCACAAGTGCTCCTGATTTCGAATTCAGGACCTTCCTCTCCTTCTTTTCTTTTTACCAGATTTCCCCAGAGGGTGTAATCGTCATTTTGGTAAAAAGGCAAAAGGGAGGGATCAGCATAGATGTCACCTCCTGACAGGCATGCATGTTCAGTTGTGGCTGCTCCTTTGCATTCTTCTACCTCATGCGGGCCCCCACAGTAGTCGCAGATTAAGTAAGGATTCGAAAGTTGTTTAGATAACTGCGACCCAGCTAGGTACTCAATTCTTTTGTGAATTTTTCTCAGCCGATCTGAAGTGATTTCAGAAATGCTGACAGTCGACTCAGGTTCATCCCAAGTGTCATCCTGGTCTTGAGCATATTCTTCAATCCTATCCCATCCTTCTTCGGCACTAAGATTGGCTAATCTCCCTTTTCTACATTGGTTGATTCCGTTCCGATTATTAGAGGAGACATTGTCGTAGAAGATTTGGACCAAAAGCCAAAGTTCGATGCCATGATGGGGAACTTGTCTTATTAAATCCTTAAATCTAATCCACGATTTATGGAAGGGTTCGTCCTTCCGTTTCCGGAAACGGAGGATCCTATCTCTAAACGCTGAGGTTTTTCCAGGTGGAAAGAACTTCTCATAGAACTTGGATATGAGTTGCTCCCATGTGAAAATAGATTCAGAAGGGAGTTTAACATACCACTCTTGGGCTTTTTCATATAGGGTGAAAGGAAAGAATCGTAATCGGGACGTGTCTCTAGTAGCCCCATCCGTATGGAGGGTGTCTACTATTTTCAAGAAGTCTTTAATGTGATGAATTGGATCTTCCTCATCTAATCCA
The DNA here is from genome assembly GCA_030686995.1 of Artemisia argyi. Taxonomy (NCBI): domain Eukaryota; kingdom Viridiplantae; phylum Streptophyta; class Magnoliopsida; order Asterales; family Asteraceae; genus Artemisia; species Artemisia argyi. Next base: position 51,548,700 of record CM060676.1, read on the forward strand.
CAAAACTTACACACACTTTGGACAAGCCAAACATCGTTCGCATGCAAGACCTCATTGGTGTGTTCGTTTGGGTAGACTATGGCATTTGAGAAGCCACGAGGGGTTGGGGAGGAGTAGTCCTTAAGGCGCTTAGGAGTAGGAGTTGCAGGGGTACTCATCTCGTTGTTGGGTTGGGAGCCAGGGGTTGTAACGTGATTTTCTGAATTTTCTTCAGAAAGGGGTGCATCAAAATCGATGGCAACGCTAGATGGTTCAGGAGTTGAGTGAGATTGTCTTAATCTACGCATTTCTCTTTCGGGTCCTGCATAAGGCAAGACAAGGTTTCTAATAGAACAACGACTTCTAGTGATCCTAAGGTTAGAGAATTCGTCGGTTGCCATGATGGCAGGTGGTGAAGAGTTACGAACAAAGACACAAAAAATTAAGATAGACTAAAGAGAACCTAAAAATAAAAATAAAATCTTACTAGAAAGGAATCTAGCAAGTAGACCTAATAAAAAGAAATTCTAACCTAGACAATAACTATTCCCCGGCAGCGGCGCCAAAAACTTGATGCGTAGGGATTGCACCAGGCTTTACCTCTCGAGGGATCTCGAGAAGCTTACAACCCCCACCAGGCAGTGTACCTGATCGTTGTAGTATAGTATAGTGACAAGTACCGGGGGATTGATCGTTCAGCTAGGAATAGTGTCACTAGGATTAGAAAACCTAAATACTAGTTCTAAAGATGAAGGATGATTATTTTTTGTATTTTTTAGAAAGCAAGTAAATATCTCGGGTTTAAAGGATTTGGGCGGAATTAGTTGCTAGTCAACTAACCCAATACTAAAAATGCAATCAAAATAAAATACTAGAAATGAAAATAAACTAAATTAAACTAAGGTTGTGAGCAATAAGTGGAGAAATTGTGTTTACTTAGATTTCACTACTCCCTAGATATCTTTTACACGTTAATTACTTGTTATAGTTGCATGGATGATGGATTGTATTCCTTAATACCATTCATGGGGTGGCGTACTTAACTCCCCAATCCTATGAGTGCCTACTTCACTCCTATGTCGAGCCGGCTAAGAAGCTCCTAACATGGGATCATTAGAATTTACTCATGCATTAAATACAACCAATAAAACCTAGTACACATCGGTTCATGTTTCCTAAGACGTTCAAGCATGTTACCAATTGGAGATCTGCCAGTTTTCTTAAGCCTAACATTGAAATCATTCATCCAATACAACCATAAACAAGTAATCAACACATAATTAACATCTAGGTTTCATTAGATCTAAGCAAACACAAGATAAATCTAGCCTAGCATGGTGGAATCAAGACAAGAACAAGATATAGACAACCAACACATAGACATATTGATTGAATTAGAAGAACACTTATCTCAATTACACATGTAAGGGTTCAAGGGCTGAAAACCCTTGAAAAACCTGTAAAATTCGTAATAGGTTCGGCCTTAGGGTTTCTCCAAAACTTCTCTCTTTTATGAATGAAAATTAGAAAACTATATATAGATAATTGAGGCTGACGGCGTCAAGACTAAATAGGTGACGCCGTCTTCTCACCGCCAAAAGAATTCTCGGATTGCCTTGATCTACATCTGACGCCGTCATGTAATAGGTTTTTCCAGGCCGTCACGTATTTAACTCTTGACGCTCTTCCTTGTGACACCTTCATTTCTGCACTGGATCGTCATGAAATTTACTCTTGACGCCGTCAAGAAAATGCTCTTGACGCCGTCACCTACTGTTCCCAGCTTGGAAAATTAAGTTTTTGGCGTTTTCTTCACTTTTATGCTCCAAAAACGTCCGAAATGCTTCCTTTTCCAGAATTCACTCCCAAAGTACCTAAATCACAAAAGGAACGATTTACGACAATATTTGATAAAATAAATTCAATTCCGGGCTTAAATGACCCCCTAAAAGTGGTTCATTTTTCGCCTCATCAGAATCCTCATTGGTCCACAGAGATCCATGTGAAGAGTATGTAGAACTTCCATGATAGAATTGACAGTCTTGGGTTTATGGGTGTGCTTTTTGCTCTTGCCCATTTGACATGCGGAACACAAATGGTCTTTTTCATACTTAAGTCTGGGCAAGCCTCGAACAAGATCCTTACGTGTAAGTTCATTGATAGTACCGAAGTTCAGATGGTTTAAACGACGATGCCACAACCATGATTTGTTCTTAGAGGCTTTAGAGAGCAAGCAAATTGGAGAGGACCGTAGCATGTCTTCGATAGAGATGGTATAAAGATTAGTGCCCCGACTCCCCTTGAGGAGATCAACACCATCTAATTCTCTAACAAAACAGGTGTGCTTTCTGAAAGCAACTTCAAGATCTGAATCACATAATTGACCCACAGAAAATAGATTGTGCCCAAGTCCTTCCACGTAGTAAACTCTGGATATCACACTGTCTCCAAAGACGTAATCACCATAACCCATTATAGAACCAAAATGGTCGTTCCCAAATCTAACCATACCAATAAACTTTTCCACAAAATTCTTGAGCCGCGAGCGATCTCCAGTCATATGTTTTGAGCAGCCTGAGTCCAAATACCAAAGGACGATTTGTACGACCTGCATTTGAAACCAGACAATGGTGGATAACTGAAAAAGCTGGAGCCCCACAAACAGTTGGGGTCCGTTTGGTTAGCACACACAAATATTGGATTATCATATGTTACAGATATCTCACTGGAATTTTCACATTTTGATGCACTAGAACTAGGAGTGGTACTAAGTGCTTCTATTGGGAACAATCTACCAGTAGGTCTCCACTTCTTAATAGGCCCAACTTTGGAGTTAGTGATCCTAGTCATTGGGCACTTTTCCCTTAGGGTGAATTTCCTTCCAGTAGGTCTCCATTGATAACCAACATTAGTGAACACTTTTCCTGTTTTATTCCATACTTGTTTTACCCGTTTAACACTCGAGACATTCATAACTGGAGATTTCATAGTGGATTTAAGAAAGGACACAACACAAGCATCATGATTAACATAAAATAAACATTTGTTACAAGTCATACAAATAGCACCAGAATTCGAATTAATTACATCATTGTTAACACAAATGTTTGAATCAACTCGATTCCTTTCATTAAGCATAACTTTATTGTACCTAGATGATTCTTCTACTTCCTTCATAAGTGTACTCTTAGCCGGCAAAGTCCTATCATTCTTTGTATTGCACCTAGGCTGTGACTTGCTAGCATTAGATACACCTTTTACTCCTGTAGAAGCAATGACGGGAACATTAGTATGATTAGTTGCTACTTGTTTACCGGTGATCATGATGGTGGATTGTGACATGGTTTGGGGATAATCAAATGTAACATGTTTGTTGCCACTGTTAGAGTGCGACGCAAATGACCTATCCGACTTGTTATCATTCTTGGGGCATGATCCTATAGCATATTCTAATAATTCCTGGGCTCTATTAGTGAGGAAGCAAGCACCAATAATAACATCATCATGTGGTTTAGGTATCCTCTCATCTTCAATGGTTTCTCTAAGTATGGCCAGGCAATCCTTAAGATTTCTAAGATAGTTGTTATGAACTAACTTATTGTTCCTAAGGGGAAGAGAGACATTCACAGCATCGCACGCATATTTCTTACAAGCATGTACATTGGAAATTGCATGATCACATGAAACGACGGGCATTTTACCTTTCACCATGGTCTTTAGATTCTCAATTTCATTTAACAAAGAAGTGACTCTTTCATTGTTTTGGTCACGTGTTATTTTGATAGACTCAAATAATTCTTTGTAATGTTGTTTAGCGTTTAACAATTCAGCATGAAGCCACTCATTTTCATGTTGTAATTCATTGATAATGCCTTGTTTCTGAAAGTTTTGAGAATCTATCGACTTCTGGTAATTGGTATTGGTCACATAGCTTTTGTTCGATTTTAATTGTGCAATTTGGACCTTCAATTTCCGAATCGTGTTTGAGTGAGCTTGAATTACTTCATCCTTTTTGGCTAATTCAAAACATGTGTCAAACTCAGGAGCATCCGAAGATGTCTTGGCATTTGATATTTTTATGCTTTCTTCTAGATGTTGATATTTTAATTGTAGGTTCAGATTATCAACTTCTAGTTTTGAGAAATTCCTGGCCATGTTATCATGGTCGTCGTTTTGAATTTTTTTAGCAAGTTTGTAATTCTCCCCCTCAAGCTCAATTACACGATTCTGGAAGACATTCAAAGTAACCGACATTTCATGAAATTGTCGAGCAGATAATGTTGAATCGGTAACAGTATAAAACACATCTTTTGCAATGCAATTTGCAATCAAATTTTCATTCATAATGAGAATATTTTTCCTGTCAATTTCACTGTATTTGAGATCAATAGCTAATTGGTTACCCTCACTTTCCACTTCATCAAAAACCTTTTTCATTTGAGTCACATCATCATTAATGGTGTTTTTAAGGCCCTCAAAATGTTCTTTGAGAAGTTTAAAAAATGGCATAACTTCAGTTAGGTAACACTGTTTTGTTTGTTCAAAACCCCTTTCCCTTTCTGTAATCCCTGTAGGTGTAATTCTCATTTTACAGGTTTTCTCAAAGTCATTAAACAATTGACCTAGAACATACAACCCAATTAGAGTGTTACACTGTGTGGGGAAAGTAAATGGTACGAGGTGCCTGGGTGTGTTCAGGGAATAAATGGTTGGGTCAGCAATTCTAAAGATAGTGCGTGTGTTACCCACAATTCTTTCAGCTTTCATTTTCTCAATGTCAATATTCCAAAACACTTTGTCAGGAAGAATTCTCTTTTGAGGAACAAAAATGGCAGAGTGATTGTCATTCACATAATCATAGTGAAACACGATATTCTTAGCTATGCACTTAGGATCCTTTAATCGTTCAGCAAGTTTTACCCTAGTTCTATCCTCCGCCTCATCAATTTCGTCATAGGATCTCATATCAGGAGGGGCATGGTTAGGTTCAAGTATAGTGTTTGCATCATATAATGCAGGTTGTGCACCTAAACCAATTCTAAGGCATCTTGCTTTGGGCTTAGAGGCATCCTGTTCACTAAATTCATCACTTAGTTTCCTATGATTTTGCATCATTTGAGCAGATTGAATGGTTTGGCCCTGTGTGTACAACTTGTCTTCCAATTTATTTTTCAACATTTTGAGTTTTGAGAAATCATTTAGAAGTTTAGTTTCTTTATCTTTGTATTCTAGTTTGATTGAATTCAAACTTTTTTGAAACTCTTGTTTTTGTTTGACGGTTTGATACAATTGGTTTTTTTAAAGAAACTAACTCTCTTTTCAATGTTTCTTGTTTGGAATTGTTTTCAGATATGTAAGTAGGCATTTGCCATTCCATTTTCTGCTCACGTTCATTCAGCTCAAATTTTGCACGCTGCTCATAAATATTCACTTGATCCTTAAGGGTGTTAATTCTAGTAATTAAGGAATCATCAGGGTTGTATATTGTGTGCTCATGTACCTCATGTTTACTAGAGTCAATAGACGGCATGTCACTTGGTACAACTGGCAGTCCATTGTCATTCACATACATTTCATATGGGATATTATTGGTATTTCCCATACCAGTGACGTTTGTGTTGACAATATTCTTGAGTTGTACCAAGTCACACACCCCCGGCAAAGTTGTAGGATTATTCAGATCAGGATTAAGAGATGTTGGTACCTCAGAGATAGCAGATGTGATGGATGAGTCAGGATGCTGTGGAGAGGATGCAGCTGCAGACAGATTAGCCATGAAAATGGTTTGAGCAGTAGGTTCGTCATCTACGTCTGAGTCAAATGCATCACACTCTTCAACTTGAAAAATATTCGGGTCATTAAGAGCCATATCCTGAACAAGCTGATCATCCACATCCGCATCAAAGGTGTTCCCATCATTACCAGCCAGAAAGAGCAGAGCTTCTTCATCCAACACCGTCCCATTCTCGTGCGCCTGCATCAGCAACATCTTGTCCTTGAAGTACTCAGAGTTTTGAGGACATTTTGGGAGAGTGCAATTCGTAGCTATGTGGCCCAACCCTCCATAGTTATAACACTTAGGCTGCTTAGCTTGTACTTGAAGAGCATTACCAACTCTGTACTGCCCATTATCTCTACCAGCATTTCTTTGATTGAAATTTTGTCTTCCCTGCACATTCTGCACCACCACCCTACCATCTTCAATAACTGCCTGATTACGTGGATTAGATGATGTCCTAAGTTGGTTATTAGTAGATGGAAGTGCAGCCCTGAACTGTTGGACCAGTAAAGAAACTTGGTTGGAGAGGTTATCAATCATCATGTCAGTGTGAGAATACCCAGAATCCAGCTGTGTGTTCAAAGTAGATGGTGAGGGAGTTGATGATTGACCATTGGTTGGCGTAGACCTGGAAGATGGTTGTGATGGTTGGGATTGATCATTTGAGGTTTGGGTGAGTTGTTGAACATTAGAGACAAAGGCAAGAGATTCATTTGATGTTGACGGATTGAGCTTTTCTCGCATTAACCTATCATAAGTAGCATGTTTCTCATGTTGTTGGAGATATGCATAGAGTTGTTCATGATTAGTATGCCTGAGACCTTTGTTGAGCTTAACGGCTGTAACAAACCTATCCCATTCTGGTGCCATGTTATTCACGAATTTGGAATTAAGCTGAATATTGGGCATTGTCATCTTGATGGCTCTCATATCATTCACCAGCTTGTGAAATCTGACGTAATAGTCAGTGATGTTTTCACCTGGGTTCATTTTGAAGCACTCAAATTCATCGTAAAGCTGAGACTCCCGATCTTCTTTAGTTAACTCAGACCCCGCAAGAAGCATTTTCACATTATCCTAGACAGCCTTGGCTTCAGTGTTGTAGTTGATGAGTTTGTAGACATCTTTGGGAAGCCCTTGAATGACAATATTCGATGCCCTGATGTCAGCATCATAGCGTTTCTTTTCTTCATCCGACAGCTCATTGTAAGTGTGAGGTCTATCAGGACCAACTACAGCCGATTGTTGATCAGTTGCTGCAATCGTGTCTCTAGTAGTACCCATTTGAAAGGGTCCCTCATCGATGGATTTCAAAATGTTGACCCCATTTTCCTTACCCAGACAATAAAGATGAATCCTTTGTGCCCATGATTCATAGTCAGTTGTGTCCAACATCGGAGGTCGGGTGTCGGACCCAGCAGCTTGAATGTCATCAGAGGATGTCGACATCACAAAATAGAAACTACCAAACCGCAGAGTAGGAGATACTCGCAATGAAGTGCACTAGTCGCAGGGAAAATTAACCGCAACTTGACCTAACCGCAGAAATAGTAACCGCAGATAAGTTAACCACAGTGAACAATGATCGCAGGACACTAACCGCAGAGTGTACCAAACCGCAGAATAATCCCAACCGTAGAATAATCCAAACGCAAACTGAGTAAACCGCAGACCAGTTGAACCGCAAGTGAGGCTAATCACAAGGACCTAATCGCAGACCACTTAATCGTAGAAAGCTAAACACAGTTGACTAACCGCAGACAACTTAACCCCTCTATTCCTAACATATGGATATGTTAATCTAGCTATATTTTTTTCCTTACTTGTTACCATGAATCATTTGACTCCCATGGTATTCTCAAACACTTGTCGCATGGCAATGCTCTCACAAAGTAGGTCACGCATAAGGGCTGGTAAAATATCCTCTCTTAATTTTCTTCAACCAGAGTTGCAAATTGCCTTCTTGGACAATCCTAATACCAAACATAACTTTCTTTCTACCCGGACTGATGCTCTTATGGGTGCTCTAATTCAAAACACTGTAAGGCACCTCAGTCATAGATCAAAATATGCAAATATCATATCTTGTCAGGTCTTTAGGATAGCATGACATGTCCTAAGAATCCCATTAATAATTAATCCACATGGTCGTTTCTCAATGTTGGTCACGTCCAATATTTGCCCCGCACATTGCATGTGAAACTTCATACACTCCCTAAAGTATCATCACTTTCACAATAGTTGTTCAGCTTATCCCAGTCTCCCACTATATTAAGAAGCTATGAACCTCTTTATAATGAAATGTCTTTCGTTCACGAATTTAAAATAAGCTAAACATCAAGCTACTCATAATGTATCGTCCGATTTGTACGAGTCTGCGACATTGCTTCCGCTTTCTGGTCGATTGATTAAGCTCGTATTAGAAAGTTTCAGGAGTAATCACTACTTAATATTTCTGACTAATCCATTTTAACGACTCTTAGCCTTAATATACCATTAACTAATTTCTTACTGTCAATGAATCGAAGTGAGTCTGGAACCGATGATTTAGTCATACTAGATATTTATGAACGTAGCTAAAAACGACACATTCGAACTTAGCATCCAACGATGCACTTCATTTTACACTTAAGTAAAATGGAACTATCTAACAAAACCATGACTCCTTGATACTAATTCTACTAGATTTTTAAGAACTTCAGTATAAGCCCCTAAAAAGCGTTTCCTAATTTGAAACCTCATACTTTCGAATCTTTAAGTCAAACGGCTTCTTTATTTGTTTATAACAACTCAAGAACTACACATTTCGTATGCCACTATTTTTCCCTAAAGCATTATACTTTTGTACCAGATCTTGATTCGTCCCTCTAATTCTTGCAATACCATGAATTCCCTCATCCCATAGATCACTCCAGATCTATAATTCATGTCATGCTTTGTACTATTTAGTTAAATGATCTAAAATTAATTTCTCATGCTCTCGCTTCTATTGCTGAACTCTGATCCTCTGATTAGTTCCGATTGAAGACTTTTAGCTTAAGCATATTAATTTGATCTTTATTTGACAAGTGTTAATCCACAATTATTTTTTCCTCCTATAATGTGTCTTTCAACTCTACTTGAACATTCCAAAGCAGCACAAGATTTCACTCATGATCTACAAACCTACTCTTTTTCAAGTAGTTTGATTTATAGATCTAAAATTCTAACCCTCGTAGCATATAGGCCTTCTCTAGATATCTGAAAATACCATCACGTGTGTATTTCTCTTTCACAAGAAATCTTCTTTATCAAATATCATCATCATTTTATTGCATTATTCATCAGATAAATGCCTTGATTCCATCAGGACTCGAGATAGGCAAACTATTAAGCATTAGGATCCTATATACACTTATATTTTGGTAGAAATGTTTCAGTAATTATGACTTTAATTCTTTAAAATTCTATCCAAGATAGATCTTATCAAAGATTCTAGGTTTTTTTTTTTCTTTTTTTCTTTTTTTTTCAACTTCCGTCCTAGATAGATTACATCAAAGCATATGATTTATATGAACTTTTATTCCAGATAGATTTCATTAAAGATTATCAGACTATTGAGCTAACAAGATCTATAAACATTTCTTTTTCTTCACTAATTCTTAAAGAATCCATAAAGAATGATCCTTCATCGACCGACTAGATAGGTGTTCATTCTTTGTAGATACTTTTGGGATTACCTTATATTTTATCAAAAACATTTAAACCCTAGATTTTAAAACAACCAAGCTAGATACAAATTTCCAAAAACAATTTTAGAAAAGATAAAAATATTTTATTTTAAAGTTTTGTATCCTTTATTTTGTGATGACTCTTAAGACATCATCTAAAGGGTATTCTCCAAAGAGGAAAGACAGTTTTTTTAAGACAAAAATGTAAAATATTTTATAAAATATATATCCCAAAAGGTAGTTAACTAACGCACGTCTTCAGATGCATTCTTTCTGAAAGGATGCACGGCTTCCTGGTGCCATCCTTTTACAAAGCTGCACTTCTCAACAAAGTTGCTTCAACAATTTGAGTTTAGTGTATCCTACATCATTTCAACCAATATTATGCGCCTTTGCATAATTGGTTAACTTTAGTTCCTACACATATTTCTTATAACTAACTATCCCGACGATCGTGAGTGATACCTAGCTATGATCCATTTATTAATACCCTCAACTAACTTATAGACTTTTCTTACGTTTTGAATTACACTTAATTATTAAGTAAATTGCCAGTTACTTTTCATTAAATCTTAAACCTTATAGTTTACCATTTTTATCCTAGTCAGGTTATTTTAGATGTAACTCTAACCACAATTGACATTGTTTAATATGTTTATGAATCTAGCATTAAAGTTTTACAAAGTCTTTTACTAATTAAATATTATCAATAGGTTATACTTGATAATTATAAAAGCGACAATCATACTATCCAAGTTAAAAGCATAATTTTAACTAACAAATCATGTCATTCAAATATTAAATTCATAACTTGGAAAACACAGAAATGCTTATAATCCTTACACAACAAACATTAAATTAGAAATCATTGACTTCAAAGTATTAAAAGTAATTATTAAGATGATAACAATCAAACCGAATAAAATGATTGTTTAAGATGTTTAAAGTCTTCAATCCTTGATGGTAACATCTTGGGAAGTGGTTAAGAGACAAAGAAAATCATCTATTGCTTTGTAATTGGTTAACCATAAATCGAGTTAAGGGCCAGAATTTATAAAAATGCCCAGCCAGATATGCACTTTATTGACATGTCATGTATTCTTCAGTGTATACTGAGTATAGACATATAACCTATACACTGTATAGTCTTGAACATATGCCTAAAACCTCCAGGTCTTGGCATGCATACTTCGTATAGGTAAGTGTCTATACGTCATATAGAACTTCTGATGCAATTTCCTCTTTTTGGCTTCTTTCTCCATTTTTATTTGTTCCATTGCTCCAAATTTGTACTAAGATGCAAAAGTAAAGATCAATACCAAATAACATAACAACGTTATAAAAGCGAGCAATAAACATGTGATATTGCATACTAAAAACGTGTTCATATTTGATTTTATCAATTACATTGTTATCTCAACACTCATGGTATATGACATTGTCCAGTTCTTTAAATTATGAAGTGATTGTGTAAAATATAAGGCATAAATTCCATTCATTGGTATTCATATCTAAAGCTACATTATGTGTAAAACTGTACAAGTATGCATGAATTAAAGGTATATTGGTAACTAATTGAGGTTTCTGTACATCGAAAAGCAACTTCCTGAAATACATTTTACTCTGTTTGAGTTTATGTGATGGTAGGTTGAAATCTTGAGAATTAGCCCGCCAAAAAGTTAGAAACCTTGGTTTAAAAAAATGAGAAAAAAATGTGAATTACGTGTTACTGATTGCTCGTTGTGTATCCTATTACCTGCTATTATTGTTCTCGATGATTTTAGTGTTAACTGAATTTTGTAATTATAGGTTAAAGATGATATGTCATACGTTTGGATTTTTTTATTTTGTATTTTATTTATTTATTTAATTTTAGTTAAAAAAAAGGCATATTTGTCAATTTACAGTAGACAAAGAGAAAGTTATTCTACTTGAATGAGACACTTGTCAACATTTTAAAAGGTGAAGGAAAAGTTGACCAAGTCGTTCAAGTCTCCTACAGCATTTTGAGAAGTCACGTTTCTTTGGTTTATAAAAGGTATACACTTCAAGCGACCAGGGAATATATGTTAGAGTTTGACAATCAAATAACACAAATATGCGGAAGCTAGGATCAAGTATAACACATACAAAGATTAACTAAAACATACATAGTAACGTACCCGATGCACTTCAATAAATCTTGAAGTTGTCTAAACTAGATCAATGATAAACCCCTTACCGTTTTTGTTTATTGATCTTTTGATAATTACTATAGTGAGTAATTACCTCGTTCTTGCACACACAAACTAATACCGAATTAAAGTGATTGCAAGATTAAACACAAGGAAAATTTCTTTATAAAATTTTTGACCCAAAACCCTTAGGGTTTGTAGGTACGTTCGGCAGGAAGAAAACAAGGAGAAAAACAAAGCCTTAGGGTATTGTGTGTGCACAAAAGATGTGAATGAATGACCCTTGGGTTTGTATATATACTAGTGTAATCTTGGAGGACAAGTTTGAGAGGGATTGGGTCTCCTCTAGCCCAAGTCGACCGGCCATACATCCCTTAGTGGTGTTCTGGAAGCTTCTTGTCATCCAATTTACAATCTAGTCCTTTTCCTTCTTATTTAACGATAGTTAGTCCATACGTTTAATCACTAACGATCATTAGTCCTTATCTTGTGTTATTAATAAATATACATAACAATTAATATTTATTAATCTTTAATTCTCGTTTGTAATGTGTGCAATCCCGAGGTCTCGGGTTCGATACTAGACATTTACCTATTAATGTTATATGTAGCATTTAACATCTCCCACTCGTATATCCATTAATAGTAGAATGACATTGGTTGGCATCTTGCAACACTCCAATGCCCCCAGCACGACTCGAGCTAGGTTTCCTGGAAAAAACCTTTAATGATTCATCATTATAATTATCCTTTTGTTTCTAATACTACATTTAATAAAGACGTGAGATTCTTTATTAATATTCTGTTTCTCGTCTCTTTATGATTGAACAAAATTACCAAAACATCTGAACGTATTCCAGATAGACTTTGGGCGTGGCCACGCAAACATTTTGTCAACCCTACAAGGGACCCAGCAGTATTAAACTTCTGAACAAATCAGAAGGAACAAATTCTCTCTTGACTACAAGAATAACCCATGAACTTTGCAACACTTCTGAAAACAACCCTTATGACTCCCTATTACGGTGAGCGGTAGATTGCTTCACAAAAATACACTACATCCATGACACTTATCTGGTATCTCAAGTCTGAGGATAACTTTAAATATGATTCTCACATTAAATATTAAATCATATTGTTGGGATAAGTCCAATACTCAATTCATTGAATATCATGTGAATTTTGGTATGACTACGCATCAATATACTTTCAAGTATATCCTGAACCAATACTCAAAATTGTCTTAGTTTAATGATATTCCCATACCATTAATCGACAACGGACAATTTAAAATAATAATTTATTCATGGATCTAAACATGCAAATATAGGATATATTATTAAGACAATGAATAACTAAACATAAACAATATTTTATTTCATTAAAATAATAATTGTACATTACAACCCTTATCCAAATACTGATCACAAATGGGCATGAAACTTTCAGCTAATTTAAGTCCTATTCCTTCAGCATGCTTATAAAGCTTGGTGCCAGGTAAAGGCTTTGTAAATTGATCTGCTAAGTTTTCATCTGTGTGAACTTTGAGCATTTCGATTTCACCTATTTCGACTTGTTCTCGAACATAGTGATGCTTAATCGGGAAATGTCTGGTGCCTTTCATGATTCCAGGTTCATTGGCAAATGTAATTGCAGCTGAGTTGTCACAATACATTTTCGTAGGTCGTCGAATCGAAGGCATAACCCCAAGCACTGAAACAAACTTCCTAATCCAAACAGCTTCCATTGCAGCTTCTGAAGCAGCTATATACTCACTTTCTGTAGCAGACATTGCTAGTACACTCTGCTTTCTGCTCCTCCAATACACAGCTCCTCCATTAATGACAAAGACATAACCCGTCTGAAACTTCGTATCATCCTTATCACCTTTCCAAGAAGCATCGCAGTAACCTGTAACATCAAGTTCTGCAGATGGAGTACCCCCATAAACTAAGAACATCTCTTTAGTAGCTCTAAGGTACTTAAGAATATTCTTAACAGCAGTCCAGTGTTTTTCACCTGTATTTTGCTGATATCGACTGGTTAAATTCTGAGCAAACGCCACATCAGGCCTTGTGCTTTTCACCGCATACATAATAGATCCCACAGCCGAAGCATAAGGAACTCTCTTCATGCGTTGCACCTTTTCAGGTGTTGAAGCACAAACTTTTTCGCTCAAGCCATGTTGCTCTTGCATCGGCAAATATCCCTTCCTGGAATTTTGCATATTGAATCTCTTCAATATTTTATCAATGTAAGTACTTTGGCTTAATCCAATTAATCGCTGAGATCTATCTCTATATATCTTGATTCCCAGAATAAATGTAGCTTCCCCTAAATCTTTCATAGAAAAACTACTTCCAAGATATGCCTTAACCTTTTGCAAACTTGGAATGTCGTTTCCCATGATCAATATGTCATCAACATATAAAATAAGGAAAATTACATTACTCCCACTATCTTTGTGATATACACATGGCTCATCAAGATTTTTAGTGAATCCATACTTTTTAATTTCACTATCTAATCTCTTATTCCATTGTCGTGATGCTTGCTCCAATCCATAAATGGATCTTTTAAGTTTGCATACACGATTTGGGAATTCTGGATTCACAAACCCTCAGGCTACACCATATAGATGTCTTCATCTAGGCGACCATTTAAGAAGGCGGTTTTGACATCCATTTGCCAAATCTCATAGTCATAGTAAGCGGCTATGGCTAAAAGAATCCTAATAGCCCTAATGTCAGCTACAGGAGAAAAGGTCTCCTCATAGTCAACACCAAAAGTTTGAGTATTGCCTTTAGCTACCAAACGGACCTTATATGTGTGTATAATGCCATCCATATCGGTCTTTTTCTTGTAGAGCCATTTACTCCCAACTAACTTGGCACCCAGAGGTAGGTCTACTTCTTCCCAGACTTCATTGTCTTCCATGGATTACATTTCCCCATTCATAGCAACCTGCCATTTTTCCTTTTCAGGACTATTCATGGCAGCTTTGTAACTTGTAGGTTCATCAAGATCTCCTATCAAATTTTCCTCACACTCTACATTAAGACATAGACATGTAGGAGCTTTCACAGGTCTAGATGACCTACGAATGGGAACCACTTCAACTTCAGGTGGAGGACCTAAACTTTCAGGTTCCACAGGAAGTTGGCTAGTGTTTTCAGAAGGTGCTACATCTTCATGATCGTCTTCCAGATCATATACTCTCCCACTGAATTCTTGAGATATGAGCTCCTTTTCCAAGAAGCCTCCATACCTTGCAACAAAAACTTTGTTTTCAGTTGGGTAATAAAAGTAGTAACCCATAGTTTCCTTAGGGTATCCTACGAAGATGCACTTTACAGATCTTTGTTGGAGTTTGTCTGCTGAGTCACGTTTAACATACGCCTCACAACCCCAGACCTTAAGATAAGACAAGTTAGGAGCTTTTCCAGTCCATAACTCATATGGAGTCTTATCAACCTTATTTGTTGGAACCATATTAAGAATGCGAACCGCAGATTCTAAGGCATAATCCCAAAACGAGAAAGGAAGAGTTGTTAGATTAAACATAGATCGTATCATGCCTTGGAATGTACGATTCCTTCTCTCAGATACACCATTTTGTTGTAGAGTATATGGATGATGAGGCAAAAAATGATCCGTTTTTAGGGGGTCATTTAAGCCCGAATCTGAATTTATTTGATCAAATATTGCCCTAAATCATTCCTTTTGTGATTTTAGGTACTTTAGGAGTGAAATCTGGAAAAGGAAGCAATTTGGACGTTTTTGGAGCATAAAAGTGAAGAAAACGCCAAAGTCTTAATTTTCCATGCTGGGAACAGTAGGTGACGGCGTCAAGAGTAGTTCCCTGACGGCGTCAAGAGTAAAATACCATGACAATCCAGAAGAGATTTGACGGCGTCATGAAGGTAGGGCGTCAAGAGTAAAAGTCATGACGGCCTGGAAATGATTTGTACTTGACGGCGTCAAATGTAGATCTAGGCAGTCCGAGGATTGTTTTGGCGGAGAGGTGATGGCGTCACCTAATTGGTCTTGACGCCGTCAGAACCCTTTTCCTATATATAGTTTTCTAATTTTTCACATTTAAAGAGAGAAGTTTTGGGAGAAACCCTAAGTACGATTTTGGTGTAACTTTACAGGTTTTTCAAGGGTTCCAACCCCTTGATACCTTGCATGTTTAATCAAGATAAGTGTTCTTCTAATTCAATCGATATGTCTATGTGTTGGTTGTCTATATCTTGTTCTAGTCTTAATTCTATCATGCTAGGCTAGATCTATCTTGTGTTTGCTTAGATCTAATGAAACCTGGATATTGATTA
The DNA here is from genome assembly GCA_030686995.1 of Artemisia argyi. Lineage (NCBI taxonomy): Eukaryota > Viridiplantae > Streptophyta > Magnoliopsida > Asterales > Asteraceae > Artemisia > Artemisia argyi. The sequence continues at coordinate 51,564,676 of CM060676.1, forward strand.
TGTGTTGATTACTTGTTTGTTCTTGTCTTGGATGAATGATTTATATGTTAGGCTTAAGAAAACTGGCAGATCTCCAATTGGTAACATGCTTGAACGTCTTAAGAAACATGAACCAACGCGCACTAGGTCTTTATTGGTTGTATTTAATGCATGAGTCACTGTTTACAATCCCTATAGTTGTGTTGGGCATGGTGTAGGAGGAGATAAGAGCTCATAGAATTGGGGAGTTATGTGTGCCACCCCATGAATGGTATTAAGGAATACAATCCGTCATCCATGCAATTATAACAAGTAATTAACGTGTAAAAGATATCTAGGGAGTAGTGAAATCTAAGTAAACACATTTTCTCCAATTACTGCTCACAACTTTAGTATAAATTAGTTTATTTTCATTTTTAGTATTTTATTTTTATTGCATCTTAGTATTGGGTTAGTTGAATAGCAACTAATTCCGCCCAAATCCTTCAAACCCGAGATTTTAATTTGCTTTCCATAAAATATAAAAACACAAAAATAATCATCCCTCACCTTTAGAACTAGTAATTAGGCTTTCTAATCCTAGCGACACTATTCCTAAGCTGAACGATCAATCCCCCGGTACTTGTCACTATACTATACTACAACGATCAGGTACACTGCCTGGTGGGGGTTGTAAGCTTCTTGAGATCCCTCGAGAGGTAAAGCCTGTTGCGATTCCCACGCATCAAGTTTTTGGCGCCGCAGCCCGGGGAATAGTTATTGTCTAGGTTAGAATTTCTTTGTATTAGGTCTACTTGCTAGATTCCTTTCTAGTAAGATTTTATTTTATTTTTTTTTAGGTTTTCTTTAGTCTATCTTATTTCTTTGTGTCTTTGTTCGTAACTCTTTACCATCCGACATCATGGAAGGTGGTAACATCTTTGAACCCGTCATCCCACCACAACAAAACCCACCACTAGAACCCCTTTGGCTCCGAACCTTAGGAGAGTATTCACGACCTAGCCACCAAGGCTACCGAAACACCATTGAGCTCACCGGAGCCAATGTGACCCCCTTGCGATCCGACACCATCCGGTTGGTGCAAAGCGGATGTGCATTCCATGGACTTCGTTCCGAAGATCCAAACCAACATCTTAAGGACTTTCTCAAAATCGTATATTCCATAGACCTAGGTGTTGAAACTAGAGAGACTCCCCGTTTACGCCTATTCCAATTCTCTCTACGGGATCAAGCTAGTCAATGGCTTGAGCGTTTACCCGCGGGATCCATCACCACATGGGATGATCTCACCACTCGTTTCCTTGCTCAATTTTTCCCACCGGGGAGAACTACTAAGCTTAGAAATGACATCTTGATGTTCCAACAACATCAAAATGAATCTCTTTATGAAGCATGGACTCGTTTCAAGGAGTTACTCCAAAAAGTCCCTCATCATGGCATAGATCTTTGGCTCCAAGTCCAAATTTTTTATGACCATATCGACATCTCCACGAGGCGAGCCATTGACCAATCGGCCGGTGGTAAGCTACGTGATCTTAGTGCGGAACAATCATGGGAACTCATAGAAGATCTTGCTCTCTATGACAACGAAAGTTGGAATGATCCCCGTGATTTGAACAAAACGGTCAAGGCAATATCTTTGCCTTTGAACAATTCTAGCACTCCTGAACGTAAGAGCATGGAACTTGAAGGTCGAGTCAAGTCTCTCATGAAATCTTACGAAGCCCAAAAATCTTCAAGCCAAGTAAGCAGAATCGTTTCTACATGCAAGTTATGTAATGGCCCTCATGAAACTCATAACTGCATGGAACTTCCAAAACGTGCTTATAACGAATTCACGTCATCACACATTGGTCGAGATCCTCGAACTTCTGACAAGGCTTATGAGGCATGGAAGGATAAACCTAATTTTAGAGGGCACCAAACGCGAAGCGTATCCTTCAATGACTCCTCACCACTCACTTGGTCCGAGCATTTTCCATCACAAGGCATTCCTAGGCAAAGCTGTGAAGATACTTTAAAAAAATTCATTCTATCTCAAGAATTACAGCTCGCTACGCTCGATGCCAAATTTAGACAACAGCAGGATGATGTGAATAACAAGATTTGTAATCTGTTAACTGCTATCAAAAAGCATGTTGTTAATAAGCCCATTCACGTTGATGAGGTTAAGTCTGTTACCGTCATGAGTCCACCAACCTCCCCTGTGAAAATAAAAAGTCCTAGCAAGTTATTCAAACATCTATCCCCTAATGGAAAAGAGCCTGTCAACCCCCTAGGACCAGTCCATTTCGTAAACACCATCACCACGATATCTGCTTTTACACCCAACCCAACCCGGTAACCAACTAACAAATCTGGTCATGCAGCTAAAGATGAGACCTCAAGGGTAGACCATGATTCAGCCAGAAAACCTACCAACTCATCCGAGCAATACACCGTGCAAGAATTTGGCAAACCGGATGAAGGGAAAGAGAAATCGAAAGAGCATGAGAGAAGTCCAACCATTTTGGGTAAATCTATTATAGAAGAACCCGAGAGAAAAATGGAAGATGTTATTAGTGTGAGTAGTGGTAAGACTAAGGAAAGTAACCCTAAAGTTTTCAAGATCCCCTGTACCATTAAGGAAAAGCTCTTAACCGATAGTCATATAGATCCTAGCTTCCCAGTCAACATAATCCCCCTTTCCCTATACCACGAAACCTTCCCAGAACGCATTGCGCGCGAGAGAGTAATGGAAAATTTATCAATTAGGATTGGAGAGCTTGTTTACAATACTGACCTCACCGTGGTTGATGACTTGGACCCTCTCACCAATCAACCGTTAACCAACCTTGTCCTTGGGACACCATTTATCAATGAATCGGGAGCAATCCTTGATGAGAAAGATGGTAGTGTATTACTCACCAATGGTGTTAGGAAGGTAATTTTTTGTAGGGATAATGAGGAGGTGTACGAGTATCGTCCTTCCCTTGAGGGGAATCTATATGGGTCGAAGGATGGAGAGTCGGGGAAGATAAGACGGCGTGATCCGAATAATCTCAAAATCCCCTGCATGATCGGTCATAAGTACTTCGATAACATCTACATTAATGTATTCCTGCCAAAGAATTTTATGTCATTGTTCCATTATAACAATATCTGCAGATGGGGGATGATTTACAAGGGAGAGAAAGTGGTAGGTAAGGATCATGAAATCCAGGTGTTCGTAGGAAATATGGCATTCTCTATGGAATTCACGATTGTGGACAACATAGAAGACTATGTCGACCCTAGGTTATCACAAGTCGTCTTTGGAGCACCCTTTTGTGAAATCACTAATTTAATAGTGGATGACTTGAACGGAATCATGACCTTCACTGATGGGATTAGGAGGATCTCATACTAAACGCCATACAAGAGAAAAGACCTTAAGGAAATCGATTGTGACGGTCTTGATAAGATAAGTTCCCAACTTATTTTGTGTGATGAAGATGTTAGGACAGGGTGTAGAAATATTTCTGATTTATCATGTGGATTCTTTAAGAATGTTAGTAAGCTTGGTTCTAAGTATCGACAAGATATTTTCGAGTTCGAAGACCCGAAGTACTTGCACTATGAAAGCGATACTGGTTTAGAAGACGACCTAGAGAGTGAAACCAATGATGAAGTCACGTAGTAACCCATGACCTTGAGTCTAGCTACAAGACTCGTAAATAAAGAAAAGCGCTTCTTGGGAGGCAACCCATGTTTTGTGTGATTTTATTTTTGTTTGTTTGTTATTTGCTTCCGTATGCATGCTTAGTTTTTATTGTTGGTCGATCATGTTTCTAAACTAAATAGTAGAAATACTTTACTTTGTTGTTTAGCCTAGTCTTAACTCCACCTAAAAGTATTTTTGCAAAAGATAAGTGTAAGGGGAAACTCCAAATATGTTTTTAAGAAACAAACCGATCATGATTCTCCACAATAATAAATGAACATGTATATTCGTATTTGTTAGAGTCAAATGCTTGTATTAAGTCATAATGAAGTTTTGCAGGATTTTCCAGGAAGTAGGACCAAGTTTTTCCAGAAATTTTCTGGAAACTTAACATAAGAATTTCTGCAGGTCAATTCTGACGGCGTCAGGAGTTTACTCTTGACGGCGTCAGGAGTTAAAATCTAGAAATTTTACCGGTTTTGTTTTTCTAACGGAGTCTTATGGTTTTTGTGAATTATTAAGTTTTATAATCTCCAGGAGATCTGCAAACTTCATTCCACAAGCATTATATCTTATCTTGTTTTCTAGGATTTAGAAACTTATATAGGATGCCGCCGATTTTACGCGAGGTTGTCTTGTCTATTTTGTCAGGTTTTACAGGTTATGTATGACAAGAAGATGATTTATACTCTGGAAGGGAAGCTTTGATTGTTCATTTTCTTGGAGGAAGATTTAACCTGGCCATCCTATTATCCATACCGAGCGAATCAGGGGAGTATTTGATTTCATTCTCTTTACTTTTTCACTTTTACATTCTTTACTTGAACATTGGGGACAATGTTCATCTTAAGTGTAAGGGGAGGGTAAAAAGATGATACCTTACATATGCACTTTCGCTTGAGTTTGTTTTGTTTAATGGTAGATGTGTAATAAAACTATGAGAAATACTTGTTAGTGCAATTTTAGCGCCAAATTTAAATTTTTTTACAATCTTTAGGAGTGAAACTTTAGCCATAGCAAGCGTCTCATGGATAGGAGATTGTATGACTAGCACATAACCGTATATTCAGAAAAATTTTCCACCCAAAAATGTGAGGTTCGCCTTTAGATTTGATAGGAAAAGCATTTACTATTAGTGCTTATGAGTGTACCGGTAGCATTTAGATTCTAGAACTTGCGTTAGTGATGCATCCCGAGACCGCTATTGAGACTACATTCGTGTAGTAGGATTTACTACATGATAAGAGGCATTAGGATCACCCTTGTGTTAAACCCGTATTATAATTACTTGACCATTTAAGTCATATTACTTGGCTAGTTAAGTCAACTAATTTTTCCCACACCCTTAGCGTTGTACTCATTTTTAGTACACGAAACCCCTAGTACACCCCTCCGAGCCTATCTTTTCGTTTCTAACTTTAAGCATTTTACTTAAAGGAAGAATTTGTTACACCCCACTTAAATGTACAACCAAATCACCTTAGCCTTCCGTGTATGCGCCCATTTTTAGTGCATTATTGTTATTTGTTAAACCCTAAGTTAACTATCTAATTGATTACATGGTTGCTAAGTCGAGTCATATCCTTGTACATATTGTTTTGGGACAATTGAGACTCATGGGTAAGTACTTATTTTATGGAGTAATGGGGAAGAACATAATTTTATTACCCACATATGTACGTTAATCTTAAAAGTGCTCCAAGTGTTTTGATTTTCTTAATTCGAGTCATTAGTTTAGTTTATTGTAAAGTATGTAAAAATTCAAGTGTAAGGGGAATTCTCATTCCCTATGATGTATTATTTTGGATGGTAGGGTAAGAGTGTATGCACAAAAAAAAAAAAAAAAAAAAAAAAAAAAAAAAAAAAAAAAAATCGAAAAAATCAAGAAAAGAAAAGAAAAAAATAGAAAAAGAAAAAAATAAAAAAATAAAAAGAGAAAAACATACGGACTACCATCCCTTCTTATTCTATGTTTATTTTATGTTTTTGTTATTTCTCATTTATTAGCTTAAGTCGAGTCTAGTCTTGGCTTAGCAACGCCACATTGTACATATAATTAACCAAGATTGTTAACTCGCCACCAGTAAAACTTCCTTTATCCTAGGTGCTTACGCCATGTGGTGGAGGTTTGATCCTTTCCCAAGCCTATGGTAATCTATTTTGCTATGACAGGTAGTGAGAGATATCTTCCGTTTCCATATTGTAATTTATACTTTATTACACCCGAGAGATGTGAGTATCTAAACACTATTTGTGAGGTGCTTGTGTATGACCTCCGTGCTTGTCTATTGGTCTTTAGTGGAACGATTATTTGTTGTAATTACTTTTATATTAGTGTTAAATGACCCTTAACTTGTATTTTGACTAGAATAAAAGCGCATTTGCTTGAGGACAAGCAAATCTCAAGTGTAAGGGTATATGATGAGGCGAAAAATGATCCGTTTTTAGGGGGTCATTTAAGCCCGAATCCGAATTTATTTGATCAAATATTTCCATAAATCGTTCCTTTTGTGATTTTAGGTACTTTGGGAGTGAAATCTGGAAAAGGAAGCAATTCGGACGTTTTTGGAGCATAAAAGTGAAGAAAACGCCAAAGTCTTAATTTTCCATGCTGGGAACTGTAGGTGACGGCGTCAAGAGTAGTTCCCTGACGGCGTCAAGAGTAAAATACCATGACGATCCAGAAGAGATTTGACGGCGTCATGAAGGTAGGGCGTCAAGAGTAAAAGTCATGACGGCCTGGAAATGATTTGTACTTGACGGCGTCAAATGTAGATCTAGGCAGTCCGAGGATTGTTTTGGCGGCGAGGTGACAGCGTCACCTAATTGGTCTTGACGCCGTCAGAACCCTTTTCCTATATATAGTTTTCTAATTTTTCACATTTAAAGAGAGAAGTTTTGGGAGAAACCCTAAGTACGATTTTGGTGTAACTTTACAGGTTTTTCAAGGGTTCCAACCCCTTGATACCTTACATGTTTAATCGAGATAAGTGTTCTTCTAATTCAATCAATATGTCTATGTGTTGGTTGTCTATATCTTGTTCTTGTCTTAATTCCATCATGCTAGGCTAGATCTATCTTGTGTTTGCTTGGATCTAATGAAACCTGGATATTGATTATGTGTTGATTACTTGTTTATTCTTGTCTTGGATGAATGATTTATATGTTAGGCTTAAGAAAACTGGCAGATCTCCAATTGGTAACATGCTTGAACGTCTTAAGAAACATGAACCGACGCGCACTAGGTCTTTATTGGTTGTATTTAATGCATGAGCCACTGTTTACAATCCCTATAGTTGTGCTGGGCATGGTGTAGGAGGAGATAAGAGCTCATAGAATTGGGGAGTTATGTGTGCCACCCCATGAATGGTATTAGGGAATACGATCCGTCATCTATGCAATTATAACAAGTAATTAACGTGTAAAAGATATCTAGGGAGTAGTGAAATCTAAGTAAACACATTTTCTCCAATTACTGCTCACAACTTTAGTATAAATTAGTTTATTTTCATTTTTAGTATTTTATTTTTATTGCATCTTAGTATTGGGTTAGTTGAATAGCAACTAATTCCGCCCAAATCCTTCAAACCCGAGATTTTAATTTGCTTTCCATAAAATATAAAAACACAAAAATAATCATCCCTCACCTTTAGAACTAGTAATTAGGCTTTCTAGTCCTAGCGACACTATTCCTAAGCTGAACGATCAATCCCCCGGTACTTGTCACTATACTATACTACAACGATCAGGTACACTGCCTGGTGGGGGTTGTAAGCTTCTCGAGATCCCTCGAGAGGTAAAGCCTGTTGCGATTCCCATGCATCAATGGAGAAGTAAGGTGCTGGACAATTCCCTCCTTTGCTAAGTAATCTATGAACTCCTGACTCAGGTATTCACCACCTCTATCGGATCGAAGAGCTTTAATCTTCTTTCCAAGTTGCAACTCTACTTTTGCTTTAAACACTTTGAATGTTTCAAACACCTCATGTTTATGTTTAAGTAAATAAACATAACCATAACGGCTGTAATCATCCGTAAATGTTAAGAAGTAGCTAGCACCCCTCCTTGACACATGTCTAAGTGGTCCACACACATCTGTGTGAATAAGACCAAGCAGATCATTCGCCCTTTCAATCCTATTTTTAAAGGGTTTCTTTGTCATCTTCCCAGCAATGCAAGATTCGCACTTATCAAATGATTCATCATTGATCTTATCTAAAAGCCCATCATGTTGCAGCTTTTTCATGCGAGCCTTGCCAATGTGAGCAAGTCGACAATGCCAAAGATAAGACGAATCCAGACCTTTCTTGATTCTCTTATTACTAATGCTATACATTGAATTAGTTTTAACAAAAGCATTATCATTACCATTCATATGAATTTCAAAAACACCATTAACAGCAATAGAATTAAAATAAAAAACACCATTTAAAGAAACTGAAATTCCATTGCTAGAAATAGTATGCTCAAAACCAAGGTTCAATAAACATGAAAATGAAATTACACCTCTAACAATTGACGGTGCATAATCACAATTATTTAAGGATAGTACTAGGCCTGAAGGCAACACTAAATTAAAAACTCCTATAGCTTCAACTCCTGCATGCGCTCCGTTACCCACGTACAAGAATTGTTGTCCATAGGCCAGCTTTCTCTCAACTCTAAACCCCTGCAAGGTATTGCAAATATGAATGCCACATCCCGTATCATATACTCATGAATTCAATTTAGGAGTAAGAGTGAATAATTCAATCATAAAGAACGCACCTGATGAGCTAGGGTTACCAGCTTCATTACCCTGCTTCTTGAGTCGCAAGTCATGAATGTAGAGAGGACAATTGCGCTTCCAATGGCCCTTTTCATGACAATGGTGACAAGCCTGATCCTTCTTGTTTGGCGGATTCACCTTTTTCTGCTTAGGCTGATGCTGCTTCATCTTGGGTTGTGGTTGATAGGCCATGACCTGCTTGCCTTTATCACCTTTCCCCTTGCCTTTGTTCACATGCAATTTCTTCTGGATTCTCCCCCCATGGATCGCCAACACTTGCGGGGTAGGGGCCTTGACCTTGGCTGGTAGACTCTTCTCATAATCAACAAGCAATACGAGTAATTCTGAGACTGTCTTCCCCGAGCAGTGCATGTTGAAATTCTGCACAAAACCAGCAAAGTCCTTGTTAAGGGACCTGTTGATCAAGTGCACTTGCACATTGTTGGGGTAACCAAATCCAATTCTGTGAAGCTGATCAAAAGATTCTTTCATCTCAGTCACATAATCTTCAACTGGTTTACCATCACCATGCTTGCAATTGTGTAGCTTGTCAAGTTCATCATATAATTCAACTAAAGGAGATTTCTCATAAGACTGCTTAAGTACATCAAGCATATCTTTAGGGAAAAAGTACTCAACCTTCTTTTGTAACTGAGCGCTCATGCTAGTGAGCATTAAACAACCAACCTCATTAAACTTAGCATGCTCCACCCTCCATGCTGCCTTAACTGCTTCTGGTTCAGTAGCAGCAGGCTCAGCAGGGCATTCGTCGGTCAAGTAATCTAGCTTTCCGGACGCCCTCAAGACAATTCTGAGCGAACGGTGCCAATCATTGAAATTCTTTCTAGTCAATTTTTCTCTTTCAAAATGACTCTTGAAAGCAGAAATCACAGTTGGGTTATCGGGTTGAGCCATATCTACAGATAAAAGTTCAAACATTAGTATTTTCGATAATAAATATCTTCAACAAAATAAAATACCCATAGGCTATATTCATATAACCACCAAAATTTTCTTGAAAATCTAGGATCCAACTTTACATAGATTCCACCACATCAGTTGATCTGCTAGTGGTGAAAGTATAAAAGATGGTAATCTGTCGAACAATAATTGGCAAACAAGATTTCCAATTCCTAGACCATTATGGGATTTACATCAAATTGATTCATCAATTTTCCTTGTAAGCATGTTTCATCCCATCTCATGCCTTATGTTCTAGGTCTCACGCACAACTTAATTAAGTCGTCTACCTTAGAAACTGTAAAATTACTATCTATTGTCTCACGTATTAACAGAATTTTACCTTGTTATAATAATTTAGCCTAGGTCTCACGTTTACTAAATTAAAATTCCAAGTGTTCCTTATAGATAGATGGCATGTAACTTAAATTTTAAGGGTATTCAATTTTGATATGTCAATCAAAATATGTATAAAGATGCATGCACTCATCTTTATAGCATAAGTTTTCATAAAAACCTTTTATTACCAATTCGTGAAATTAATACACAAAGTTTTACTTGAGGTTTAAAAAAAACCCTAAGATGACTTTCTACAAGAATGATTTTAAAAGAAATTCGTTTAAGACGTATTCAAGATTGTGATAACCAAGGCAGACTCTAAGGCTCTTTTCTAAGCCGTCATATCACGATTATGAATTTTGTCTTAAAAGAGTTACTTTTAAAAGCATGTTGTACAAAACATCAATCAAGCAAAAGTTTATGGATTTAATCTCAAAACCTGTAATAAAGTATGAATCTTGATAGTCTCGCCTTGGAGCGAATTACCGTACGAAGGGAACCGTTGTTGGCACATAAGACTCCGCAAGATTCAATCTTTTATCACTTAGGGTTTCACCATTCACTGGTACAAAAATGGCCTTTCGTCACTCATGGTCGATTTCAAACAGTCACACTGTAACATATTTACGTGACTAAATGTATGAAAATAAAATAAACAGCCACACTCGATCCGACTTGTGTGACCATTTCGGAAGATATATGTCACACATTTGTGTATTTATGTGACTAGAGGGTAGCTGGTAAATATTTTTCGATCATTTAGTCATGTTTAATTTGGGACGTGTGGCCGATACAAATCAGCTTTAAGCATTAGTCACACTACAGATATACATATGTGACAAATATATGTCACACAATTGAAGAGTGTGACCAAAATAGATATATGGTCACATGAAGTAATTGTGTATGTGACTAAATTATATAGTCAAGTTTGTCACACATTATTTAAACGTGACTGCTATTCTTTGCTGAATATTTAGCCACAGAGCGTTTGAAATGTGTGACAACTAAAAAGTAAGTTTGAAGCGTTAGTCACGATATGCATTTAATAGTGACAAATATATATGTCACACACTTGAAGAGTATGACCAAATGTTATATATGGTCACACAAAACCATATAAACATGATTAAGTGTAACGAAAATTCGATACATATGGTCACGTAAGTAAATATGTATGTCTAAAGTTTAGTGTGTGTTTGCTTGCCACAACCTAATGTGTATAGTCACATTTAATTGTAGCATGATCATGTGACTATAGGCTTTACAATAGTCACACCATATCACAAATGTGTATCTAAATTATGTCTATTGCCACATTATAAGGGTATTATATGTGCAAAACATTCAAAATAGTCACATTGTGATATTTATGTGACTATTATTTATAACAAAATGTGATATTTAAGTGTAACGAAAATTCAAAATATGTGCAACACATTCAAAATTAATGTTGCTAGGCATAAGTTAATGCTGCTAGGCATAAATTAATGTTGCTAGGAATAAATCAAGCTTAATGAATAGATGAAAAATCAAGCTTAATCAAGCTTTAATGAAGCAAGAAAGTTAAAATTCATATATAATAAACCAAAAACAAAACATTAGTATCCATATATAACAAAAGTAAAATAAAGCAGTTCATACATATAAAAAGTTTAACAATTAAATTTCGGAGATTTCTTCGGATCAAACGACAAATGCACATTATCGTAGTCAAAGGAGTCGAATCTCTCTTCCTCACTCAAAAATCCAACATCAGCCACATCCTCTTCCACTGAACCAACCCGCGGCTTTGATCGCTTGTATTCCTTCTCATCTTTCTTAATTTGAAGCAAACTTGCTTTGCGTCTTGCCTTGTTTCTTCGAGAACTCCACGACTTATACCACTCTTCAATGTTAAATACCTTCTCTGGTTTCCTGAAATCAAATAAGCATTAGATGATAGATTTACAGATTATCCTTTTAATTTGGTATTCTTAATTATATGATGTATATAATGTAACATTCTAACACAATTTCATAACTGATTACCTAATTAGCTACCAATTGATAACCATTTTTATAAATTCATAAAAGCTTAATACACCAAAATTATTAGGGATTAACTAACTTCTACTAGAAAGAAAAAAAACAAGTCAACATGTACGTACATAACATCTTTACAAACTTTGAATGTTTACGTGTGCAAAAGTTTAATTAGTAGTACTTACTTTGAACGCTTCTTCTTTGATGAAATGCACCTTTTCTTGTTTCCAGCCATAACTTCGATCTTAGATTGTTTTAAAAAGTGTGTGTTGAAAAGCTAACTGATGGCCTTAAAAAGGGATGCGACATACTATACGCCTAGGGAATTTTGAAAGTCTCAACATTAAAGATTATTGCAATTTACCAAGTTTAATGTCACATTAGCATGTGAAATGCACTAATTACTCGTGCCTAATTGTAATCATTTTAATTTTACACATTAAATGCGCGCTCCTAAACATTCTATAATTTTATTTTTAAACTCTAAATGGTAATAAGCATTGTAAGTGGTTTCAAATGTTTGAAAATATAGTAAGAATAAACATAACGGTATTAATCTAGTTATTAGTTGTGTAAAATTTGTGTTTGTGACAGTGTTTACTCCCTGAATTGGCAAACTTACTTCAACAATGTTATGACCTGATTAATAAAGAACTTAATGCTGCTAGGCATAACTTAATGCTGCTAGGCATAAATTACTGTGAACCGGTGTAACTGTAAACTGTTGTGACATTGCGACTCTTGTGTGCCTATAAATACAAATGAATTACAACCAAGTTCATTCATCTTTTCATTACGTATTCAATTTTTGTTTGGAATTGCAATGGCTTCATCATCTTCAAATCCTGCTTCAAAGAAAATAAAACGTTCAAGGGATACTTCTCCTCCTCCTCCTCCAAAGCCAGAAAAATATAAAATCCACGGCCTAACCCAAGAGTTCTGGGACAAATGCCATTCTCAAGGCCAATATGGTACTGAACGACAGTTGGTTGAACTTTACAACAAACGAATCACGCTGTTGGAAGAACAAAACAAAAAAGACCAAGATATCATACTGGTGCATCAGAACAAAGTTAATGTTCGTAATCAAGAAATAGAACAAATCCGTGGAAACATTGTTGATATTTACAAAGGCATTCAAAATAGTTTGTATAATTTTCATTGAATTAACCCTGATGTAAGATGATATTAATCATTATTATGTTATTTCTTTGAAGTTTAATGTTTTTGTGTTCAAAGAAAACTTATCTTATGTTTCTTTGTTAATCAAGTTATCGATTATATTACTATATGATCAAGTTATCTTTTTGTTGATTAATTATGTTATGTTGCTTTGTTGACTATGTTATGATGCTTTGTTAAAAGTCAAACAAAGATTGTCAAACTTGATTGTCATTTGCAAAAGTCAAAGATTGTCAAACTTTCGTACACTTTAGCAGCTTGTTTATCATCATCAAGAAGAATTTTGTGTTTTGGAATTTATTTGGTGCCTGGAATTTGAGTCCAAAAAGGGCCTGTTGGCCAGTTGTTACCCCTGCACCCAGGCCCCTTTGTTTTGACCCATTTCTTCTCAACCTCACAACTTGCTAATCTATTGAGCCTAGTGTCTGATTTCCAGTTCTTTGTAAAGCCTGCTAGGTTGAGTTTTTAGATTTATAAGTTGTTGGACTGATTAGCTTATTTGCTAGCTTAATTAGCCTCCCAAGTTCCCCCCCATAAGCCACTGTTGCTGCTGATGCAACAGCAGCCTATGAACTTGTTGATGCTATTGTTGTTGCTTGTTGGATTTGTTGTTTATTATAACTGTTATTATTGCTTTTCATTTGATGGTGCAAGCCCTTTTGAGCTTGAGCTTATTATTGATGTTTTGGACTGCTGCTGCTACTCTTTTTTTTTCGCTCTTGATTCATGAACTGAGCTTGTTACTTGTTTGTTGTTCTTGATTTTCAGCATTTTCGTACTACACTCCGTTGACGAGAGATGTGGTTGTGGCGTTTGAGGATGTGGTGAGAGTTTGTGGGTACGGTGACGAGACTAATCCTATTGGTGAGTTATGAATTTGCAGTTTTATTGTTGTTGATTATTTGAGGTTTGGATAGCTTATTTACATATGTTCAAGCTTATTCGATTTATGACTTATATTGACCTCCTGCAGCTTATTTTAGTTGTGTTAATTTTGGGTTCAAGAGAAACACCCAAGTGGGTGGTTAGTTGTTTTGATGCTCGGTAAACCAAACACAACCCAAAGGGTTGTTTGCTTGGTTCTTGGTTCGCGACAGCAACACCCATGAGGGTGATTGGTTTTGTCTCGGGTCAGTCACACAAACCACAAGGGTGTAAGCTTTCAAATTTTCAATTCTTAGCATCTTAGTATAGAAGTATTTCTAGTTGTTTTCCTGTTTAAATTTAGTCTTTAAATTATAAATTAAATAAGTAGTGATCAATAGGTTGTAGTTCACAGTCATTAGAATCAAGCTCAGTGGTAATTTTAGTTTAAAATGGGTGTTTGGTATTAACTGTAGTGAGTGTCTCAGTGAGTTCTACTGCTCATTTGTTCTTCACACATCACACTTAGACCACTAGAATACTAAATCAGTCAAGCTTTTAGTAGTAGAAACAATAAAAGTCAAAATCATCAAAATCTTGGTCAAATTTCTGTTTGTGTAAGTTTTAGAATAGCAAAATCTTTATAACAGCTCATAAGTAGATACCAAGGCTTAATTTAGTGTTCATATATCTTAATTAACCTAACTTAATCCATAAATCAGTGTTCAAAGTTCATAAAAGTCAAAAATCAAATTTTCATGAAATAGTCAAAAGTGTTCCTAGACAGAAATCCATTTCTTGAAGGAATTTTATAGAATTTTGTGATAGGAGTTAGCACTTGAAATTTATTGTGGTAGTAGTTTATCAGCATAACTACAAAATCTCATGGCTAGCTTATTTTTTTGATTTTCCCACAAGCTTTTTCACAAGCTCAAAGTGAGCTGCAGGGGAAGCACCTCCCCTGTGCACAGACCCAGTCAACCACCCAATTTCATTGTGCCATAACTTTTTATCTAGTGGGCCCCACCCCATAGCCTTTGGCTTTTTAGAGAGCCCATAAGCTTGTCTTGAGGTCTTATAGCTTATCTTGTGATTTACAGCTTATTTGCTAGGGCTGCTTGCCCCATAAACTTTGTCCCATTTCCTGACTTAAGCTGAGTGATTAGCTTTTGTACCCAAGAACCAACCCCCCCTCCTGATCTCATCTGTGGGACCCAGAGGGTGTGACCTAGCTTTTTAGATAGCTTATCATCTCAGCTTTCTGGCTTATTACTTTGTTTGGACTTCCAGAATCCCTAGTGGATCCCACAGGACTGCAAAAGTGGCCCAATTGGCCTGTTTTGCATTCAGGTTTTAGCTTAAGTGCTTAGTGCTTATTTCCAGCTTATTGCTTGTGTTTGGCATTAGCTGCTGAATTTTCTGTCATGTTATACACTTGATGGTTCTTTGTTGTGATATGAAATGTTGATTTTCTCGGTCATATGCGTTTCTGTAGTTGTGTTTATATGTATCAGCTCTGATAGCAGAAAGTTGATTTTGTTATATTGTTTACCTTGTAGATCCTGACTGGACACGAAGAAAATGCAGAATTTGCTCTTGTTATGTGCCGGAGTGAACCCTTTGGTAACTGGTGCAGGCAGTGAAGCTGAAGCAGCAAAGATAGCACGCTCAGTGGCATCTTCATCACTTACCAAGGCATGATAATGTGGACTTATGTATCTGATATGAACTCTTATTTGTGTTTCATTGACTTTGATATTTGACATTTGTGTTTTTAATTTTGTATTATCAGGTTTTTAATATATGAAATGCGTTATTTTGATATTTGTGTTTTTAATTTTGTATTATCAGGTTTTTAATTGTCATTTAATAGAAAATTAGGAACTAGAAAAAATTAATTTTTTTTAAAAAAAATTAAGTTATGACTCGCAAAAAGGAGTCATAAATGCGCGTCATAAAGGGATGACGCACAAATGCGAGTCATGAATATTTATGACGGGTCTTTCCTTGACTCGCATTTGCGCGTCATAAGGGCTCTTCTTGACTCGCATTTGGAGTCAAGGATAGCCCTTTTTCTAGTAGTGTTTTGTCGTTTCAACTCCCTTTGAGCAAAGGACTGCACCAGCCGCATTGCTAGATTGTTGAAAAAACAAAAGGAACTGTATGGGAACTCAGAATGGAAAGGTATGTTGAAATGAACTTGAGTCACTACTGTCAATGTATGATTTCTGCAAAAAAATAAAAAAATATATTAAAATTTTAAAAAATATAGTGTAAATGAAATAAAAGATAATGTTGCAATTCAAGGTGTATTTGAAACAACCTTTGTTCTTGGAACTCCAATGGCCACATTACTTGGTGGATGGTTGGTTTTAGATCATAAAAAAGAATGGAATTCCCTGCTGCCAACATACATAACCCTTCTAAGTTCCCGATACAGCTCCTTTTATCGTTTCAACTCCCTTTGAGCAAAGGACTGCACCAGCCGCATGGCTAGATTGTTGAAAAAATAAAAGGAACAGTATGGGAACTAAGAATGGAAAGGTATGTTGAAATTACAGACTCATTTAGATCATAAAAAAGATTTGAATGCAAACAGAGTGATACAAACAATCTAGAAATGTTAAGTAAAGAATAGAGTCTAAGTAACATCACTCATCTTGAATGCGATTATGAAGGAGTGTGGCCTGTCATGAACAATACACACTATATCATCATCGCATTGAAGACGTCTCAATGATCAGGCCAGATCTATCTAAAGTTGCAGAAAGGTTCCATTGCTTTGTTTTTTGGACACCGTCTAATAACGGTAGTAGAGGTTTTCCAAATTAGGTAATGGAACCGTTCTACAACTTTAGATAGATTTGCCCTAACATTGAGCTTTAAGTTATTAGAAAACAAATTCTTACTATCGTTTATATTGCTCCCTTAGATGTAACGAACATACATATTAATTATGTAGATTCTACGACATTAGAGAGCTAATCGTGCATGAATGAAATCATATTAAACTTATAATAACAATGCAATGAACTACCATCCTTTCTACCCTAGCCAACAACAACATATTATTCAGCCTTGAATCTCTAACCTACCAACATTCATTGAAGACGAAGACCCTAAATTCAAGTATCGAACCTACAAATTATACTTGATAATTGTTTCTGGATTTTGACAAAGAGCAAAGATGAATCAACAATGGATAAACAACACCAAAACAAGTTTATGCTCATACTTGAAAGTGGTGTCTGTTCATCCAACGTTGATACTTCTTCCATTTTTGATACTTGGATATTTTAGCCTAAATATTCGCACACACATCCGCCACTTATCGTCATTATACTCTCAATACAAATGCAACATAATTCTTATATCAAAAATACATCATACATATATATAAAGCAAACAGAGTGATACAAACAATCTACAAATGTTGAGTAAAGAATAGAGTCTAAGTAACATCACTCATCTTGAATGCGATGATGAAGGAGTGTGGCCTATCATGAACAATACACACTATATCATCATCGCATTGAAGACGTCTCAATGATCAGGCCAGATCTATCTAACGATGTAGATGGGTTCCATCGCTTTAACTGGACCCCATTTTCTAACGATGTTTAATCTTGATTATTGAAAGAACCATTAAACATCG
Organism: Artemisia argyi; assembly: GCA_030686995.1. Taxonomy (NCBI): domain Eukaryota; kingdom Viridiplantae; phylum Streptophyta; class Magnoliopsida; order Asterales; family Asteraceae; genus Artemisia; species Artemisia argyi. The sequence continues at coordinate 51,582,130 of CM060676.1, forward strand.
TTAGAAAATGGGGTCCAGTTAAAGCGATGGAACCCATCAACATCGTTAGATAGATCTGCCCTGATAATTGAGCTTTAAGTTCTTAGCAACCAAATTCTTACTATCATTTATATTGCTCACTTAAATGTGACGAACATACATATTAGTTATGTAGGTCCTACAACATTAGAGAGCTAATCATGAATCAATGAAATCATATTAAATTTATATCAACAATGCAATGAAACTATTTTTATTGTAACTAAATACATGAAAAAACTCTTTAAGTTCTTGATATGTTTATTGTACTTCAACCTAATCCTAAGATAAAATATTTTCATTGTTTCTGTATTTTGGCAAAGAGGAAAGATGTATCAGTAATGGATGAAACACCAGAACAAGTTTATGTTCATACTTGAAAGTGGTGTCTTTTCATCCATCACTGATACTTCTTCCATCTTTGATACTGTTGGTCCCTTTTACTTGGTTATCAGTAACTAAAAAGCTAAAGTAACCAAGTTGTATGACTTTAAACAAAGATGTATAAAATGATTAACAATAAAGTAACGTAAATATAAGAGACAATATTTTCAACGTTTAATTCTTTATTAGAAGTTAATCAAAAAGAATCGTACCCAAGTGTTTGCGGAATAACACTTGGGATTGAAAACGACAAGTATTGTATGGACTCCTCACTAAACTCAATCTATGTTGAGTGACAACTTTCAAGACCCACTGAGCTATCTCAGGGGTTGTGTTGTTCTTTGGAGGAGTAAAAGTGGTTTTTGAATGCTTTGCATTAATTGCACAAACTTGTCAACTTTTACTCCTCTCTTATGCTTCCTATTTATACACAAGTATAGGACAACTAGTTATACATTGGACATAAAGCTTCCCTAACAATATCTTGAAAGATATTATTCTTCTGGCAAGGAACCTTCATTGAGTTAACTCCAAAAGGCACTTTCTGATGACAGACTGGTTTTAACCATTTTGGGAAAGTTTGACATTAAAGTGATAAGGCACTTTAATAATGCAGCTCATACTTTCCCGCCCAGTCCCTCCAAAACTTCAATCTTCTAGTCATCAGTCTTTAGTACCATGAAGTTGTTGAGGAGTCATGGGGTTCAGTGACTTATTGTCATCCTCACTGAACCCATCACCTTCTTCTTGGCTTAGATCACACTTCACTGAGTTCCGCCTCACTGAATGGAGAACCTTTCTTCTTAGACTCGGTCTTAGCATCCTAAAGGTGACTCACTGAGTTACTGTTCACTCAGTGACTTGTTTACACTTAGGGGATTTTACATTCAAATCCTTGTTTGAAGATTGGGGAATTCAGTGACCCAACAATCTCCCCCTATTTGAACATACAAATAGCCTAAGTGTTTCTTAATTCAGTGTGAGTTGGTAGGAGTCTTCATCTCTTACTGAATGTTGTTGTAATTCTAAGTAGGACACATAATTTTAAACAAAACTTCAAAGTTTATTCATAGCTATTACATTATCCTACAAATTACAAACAAAATAAAGATAGTTGTTGCAGATCAGATGTTCAGATGATAGCCAAGTGCCTCAAGCTTAGCTTTCTTTGATCTCAGCAGGTGTTTCTCAGGATGCTCCTCAATCATGGCCCTAAGGTCCTTACAGAACCTTTGGTTTTCAGCACTTCTTACAGGAGAAGCTAACATGAGGTACGTTAACATTGCCTTGACCCCTGCCCTGTCCATATCGGACCATCTTTGGAAATCAAGGTCTCCATATTCATCCGTAAAGCATAGACCTCTTTCAGGGTGTTCAAGCACAACGTTGTTCACGAAGGTGATTCCTTCAGGAACGGACCTATCACAATTCAATCCTGGGACCTTGATCTCAGGCTCGGATTCAATGTGCTTCCTTTTTCTCCTGGTGGCTTTTGATGGAGCAGTTCCTGTTGTTGGAGCAGGAAGAAGGGAGGGAATATTGAGGGCTTCAGGCATTGCTCTCAGTCTGTCATACCTTTCCTTCAGTGACTTGAGAAGGTCGTGTACAACAACATTGTTTTTCTTAGAAATGATAGGACGGAGTTCATCAAGTTCAGTAATCCCAAAGTCAGCAAATCTGAATGGGTTATGAGTGTCAATGATTCTTTTATCAGCCCCCCTGAAGATAGTGACCATTGCGGGTTTGGTGTTCATGTGGATTTTAATGTCAGTGATGGTTTCAGGCTTCAACCTTTCCTTCATCACCCAATGATATCTTTCAACCCTGGTCTTTCTGATTTGAGCATCCCTTTTCAGCTTTGCTTCCCTTTCCCTTCTAAGAGCATTCATCTCTTCTTCCTGAGCCTTTTTAAAGGCTGCACCAGCTTGCTCAGTAGCTAGTGCCTCAGCATCCAGACCAATCTTTTCAGCTTCCTCATGAACAACCTGTATCAGTTCAGGCTTGCTCAATCTCTCTTATTCAGCTACCTTTGCTAGTTTCTCAACTCTTTCCATATGGGCTTGTATTTGGTCGTGGGTGAGTTGATAGACTTGTCCACTAATTATATACGGGAACCTGATTAGTTCATCAGGATCAACTCTGATCATTGTGGAGGCAGGCTGGAGCACAGTTGTAGGTTCAGAGGTGGTGGCAATGCTTTTTCCTCTGTCCTGAATGAGAGTGGAGGAGACTGGTTCCTCTTGAGGTGGAACTTCGGTGATTGGTGTGGCTTCAGTGACATACTCCCCCTCAGTGTGAGAGGGCTGTCCAGCTTCTTGTTCATCAGTAATAGGGGTTTCAGGAACATTCTCCCCCTCAACAGTTGCCGGAGCTGCAGTGATGGCAAGTGTTGGAGTTACTGAAGATGAAGTAGAGGTACCCTTGAAGACTTGAAACATCTCCATCATCATTGACTTGATCTCCGCAGTATCCTGATGGATGATAGATACCTTGGAGTCAAGTGCAGCCTGAAAGTTTTCAAGGGCAGTCATTCTGGATCCCATTGTCCATGCCAGAGAAGTGGACTTCATGGAGTGAGCTGTCACTGATGCTTCCAACTGAGTGAAGGAAGACTTGAGAGATTCCACCGTGGAGCTGAGATTCTGAACATTGGAACCCTTTATCAAACCAAGTAACTCAGTAAGAGTTGCCATGTTGACTTGGTATGTCTCAGATGTCTGAAGAATTTTCTTGGTGAGCTCCGAATCATCTTTGACTGATTCTTGAACTGACTTAACCCCTGTGGCCAGCTCTTTTAGGGATTCCAAAAATTGATTGATGTGAGAAGTCATTTGTGTCAGGGAGTGAGAGACAGTGGAATTTTGCTCCCTGACATCATCATTGTATTCTTCAACAGCATCTTTGAGGAGGTGATAGTGGACTGCTTGCTCAGTATGCATGTCAAACACCTCTTCAGTGACCCCCCTGTACAAAACATTAGTCATTTTCTTGATGAATCTTTTGAAGGCTTTTTCAGTGAGAGGAGTTTGAGCGTCTTCTGAGGTTTCCGGCTCGGAATGTGTTTCATCTTCATCATGGTTAGAGGTTTGAGGAGACTGAGTAACAGGTTCAGGGACTGTCTCCTCAACCTCCATATCATCTCCGGCCGTGAAGACTTCCTCGTCACTGTTAAATTCATCATCAGAAAATAAGACAGCCTGAGCATCTGCCAGGGAGGTAATCTGCAACAAGTGGAGGTTATCCGGCTCCTCTTCATAAGAAAATTTGCCTTCGTTTTGGCCAGGTCCTGACCCCTCAAATCCGGTAGGTTGGGTTTTACCTACCTGGTCTTTAAGGCCAGTTCCCAAGTAATGCGCACCTCTGGGAGTGGTTATGGGTTCCATATCAGCGGATGGTGTATATCCCACTGAATCTTTGTCCCCCGTGACCCCTTCAGACACTGATGGGTATTTTTCAATGTCATCCTGAGGAGTCGTGAATGTCGTGTCCCTATCAGCGGGTTGTTTGTTTCCCTCTGAGTCTTTGGGATGAGTTTTTGTGCCCTCAGACAAAAGCATTGTTTTGCGAATGTCCTCATCAGGCACCTGAGTGGTTATGTCCCCCTTTCCAACAAGCTTGTTCTGGCCTGTCGAAGATTTAGGAACGTGAACTCCCTGATGCTTGGGTTGTGATTTACCCGAGCCTTTAGCAGGATGTGATTGTTTGTAGACCCCCTTCTCAGTGGAGTAGTGCTGCTCCACCGAGGATTTAGGATCCCTTCCTCCCTGAGACCCTGGTTGTGATTTGCCAGAGCCTTTAGCAGGATGTGAAGGTTTGGTTGGTTCCGACTCCACTGTCTTGTTTATGGCAGCAGAGTCTTTAGGAACGGGATTGCCCGAGGACACTGAGTGTGATTTATCATTGTCCTCCGTTGGCTTTTGTTGCAGGCCTAGTCACTGGGTTATTATACTCATGGTGTCAGCAGTCAAGGTCTGTTGTGGTTGCCTCCTTATGGTAGGCTTGGGATCAGAGATCTCAGTGTCGAGTGGCTTGGGTTGAGCCACTTTCCTGGACCCCTGTTCCTTCTTCCTCTTTACCTTCTTGGTAGGAGAGGGGACTGGTGAAACTTTATTGTCACCCTGGATAGCAGAACGCATATACATTGTCAGGGTAACAGGTGTAACCTCAAGAGGGTCACGTGAGTAATTTGCCTTGTGTAGGACATCAGGCTCAAAACCTGCTATGTCAGGCTTGACATACTCAGACCCAAGCAAGTCTTGTAGGGCACAGGAAACAAATCTAGGATATGACATGTGTTTTTGCCTAGACTTCCCCCCTAACTTTGCTATGAGGTCCCTGAAGATGATTTCTCCAAGGTCAACCATTTTACCCTCAATGAGACAGAACACTATCATTGCCTGAGTAGTGTTCAATTGCTCAGTAGAGGATTTATTTCCCCAGAGAACCTGAATGACAAAAGTCATTAGAATCCTCCAGGGAGCTGGGAACCAGGTCTTTATTATAGGGGCTTTGGATAATAGGGACCCTGGTGTCACCTCAGGGTGATTTTTGTCATAGGGTCCCAGTTCCAGTAAGACCTCCTTTACCTCTTTCTCAGAGGGTTGGGCAGTGAAGGTCGTGGTGTAGTCAAGGCCTGTGGCTTTGACAAAAGTTTTATAGTCAAGAGTTAGGGACTTGGTTCCATTCTTGACTGTAAACTTTATTTTGGCCTCTTTTGGCGCATCAGGGTTTTCAACCACCGATGTGCACCAAAATTCCCTCAAATAGTCATGATAGATGACTGAGGGGGTTTTTGTGAATGATGTGGTCAGGAAGCAGTTCTGAAGGAACTTCACCACATCCCTGTATTCAGGGTACCCTTCAGGGTAGGCAAAGTTCCCCACCACATTGTTCTTGGTAAGGTCTATGCTTTCCATTTGGAAATCCACATTGGGTGTGTATTTTACGACCTTAGAAGAAGCCATTTAGTTTAGATAAAAGCCTGGTTTTTGAAAAATGGGTATCAGTGAGGGAAACACACGCAGTTTTGAAAAATGATTTGCAAGAGTTTTGTTATGATTTTAAAAGTGTGTGTGTGTGTTCCCTTTTTGTGGGGGTATTTATAGGGTGAGAATTAGGGTAGTGATGTTGCGGATACCAAAAGTTAATTTATTTAACCGAAACGGCATAATAATTTTGGTTTGATATCCGCATTAAATATCACGATTCCCATTACCCTATTTTCTCTCACATCGTGGATGAACAGTTGTGCGGCTCTGTAAATAATGCACTTTTGCAGAGTAGAAATTGTCACAACTTTTGTGTGTGAGGGAGCATTAAATGCTCAGTGGTGTTTGGTGAGAGAGATGTGGGGGCCCAAGGAGTGGATGCCAGTTGTGTAAGTGACATATATTCCTATATTTAATAGGATTCAGTTACCTACCTGGGACATTAACTAACTAAATACTTAGAGCATTTAGTTAGGGTATTCAATGCCATTTTTCATCCTGAGCCCCCCGAATGAATTATCATTAAAAAATTCAGGAAGGGTGTGATCAGGGACCTAGAGAATTTACATCATGTTGGAATATTTTTGATCAGTTCCCTGATTCTATGTCCAACATGCCCAGTTCAGCTTTCAATCTTGTGAAAGTGGGTTCATCCAAAGGTTTAGTGAAGATATCAGCTAGCTGATACTCAGTGGGGATGAAATGTAGTTCAATTTCTCCATTAGAGATATGGTCCCTGATGAAGTGGTATCTGATGTCAATGTGTTTGGTTCTTTGATGAAGTACTGGATTATTTGAGATGGCTATGGCACTTGTATTATCACAAAAGATAGGTACCATCTTATACTGAATGCCATAGTCACTCAGTTGGCTCTTCATCCATAGTACATTTGCACAACATCCTGCAGCAGCCATATATTCAGCTTCAGCTGAGGACATGGCCACTGACTGTTGTTTCTTTGTACTCCAACACACAAGTTTTCCACCAAGAAATTAGCAGGATCCTGAAGTACTTTTCCTATCCATGTTACATCCTGCATAGTCAGAGTCAGTGTACCCTTTCAGATCAAATCCTGAACATTTTGGGTAATACAAACCAAGGTTTGGAGTACCCTTTAGGTACCTGATGATTCTCTTGACAGCAGTGAGATGTGATTCTTTAGGGTCAGCTTGGTATCTGGCACACAGGCAGACTGAGAATTGGATATCAGGCCTTGAGGCAAGTAAGCACATCAGGGAGCCAATCATTCCTCTGTATTGGGTTTGATTCACTGATTTTCTAGTGAGATCAGGTCCAAGGTTGTTAGGAGGAACCATAGGAGTCTTTACTGAAGACCAGTCAGTGAGCTCATACTTCTTCAGTAGGTTCCTGAGATATTTTTCTTGGCAAATGGATATTCCTTTTTCAGTTTGTTTAATTTGGAGTCCAAGGAAGTATGTGAGTTCACCCATCATACTCATTTCGAACTTTGTGGTCATCAGTTTCTCAAACTGTTTGCAAAGTTTGTAACTTGTTGAGCCAAAGATGATGTCATCAACATATACTTGGACGAGAATGACATCATCCTTTGTTCTGTAGATGAACAATGTGTTGTCAACTCTTCCTCTGACAAACTTGTTTTGGATCAAGAAGGCTGAAAGAGTTTCATACCATGCCCTGGGTGCTTGTTTTAGTCCATAAAGGGCTTTGTTAAGCTTGTAGACATGGTTGGGGTATTCACTACTTTCGAAACCAGGAGGCTGTTGCACATAAACATCTTCTTTGATGTTACCATTCAGGAATGCACTTTTAACATCCATTTGGTAAACTTTAAAGTTCATGTAAGTTGCATAGGCAAGGAAGATCCTGATGGCTTCCATTCTTGCAACAGGTGCAAATGTTTCCTCATAGTCTATACCTTCCTGTTGATTATATCCTTTGGCAACCAGTCTTGCTTTGTTTTTGATGATTGTGCCATTTTCATCGGTCTTGTTCTTAAAGACCCATTTCATACCAATGATTAAAACACCCTGGGGGCATTCAACAAGGGTCATGACATCATTTCTGTCAAATTGTTCCAATTCATCTCTCATGGCCTGAACCCAACTTTCATAAGTCAGGGCTTCTTTAACATTTTTAGGCTCAATCTCTGAGAGATAGTCAGCATAAAGACATATATTGGCAGTGGCAGCCTTAAGTTTAGCAGCCTTGCTTCTTGTAAGCATGCCTTCAGTGGGTTCACCAACGATGTTCACAAGCTCAATGATTTTGGATCTAGTCCAGCTATCCTGAGGTTTGGGATAAGAATTTGAGCTTGAAGGAGCCTGATTAGGTTCAGACTCAGGAACATGAGGTAACTCATCATTATGTGCTTCAGTGACAACTGTAGGAACAATTTGTTCTGAGGATTCCTGAACAATTTGTTCAGTGTTGTCAGTCTCATTTCAGACAGGCTGAGTTTCAATGAACTCACTGATAGGTGGTTGGGGAAGGTTGTGAGGGATGATGTAATAGGAGACGTCAGCATCAGCTTGGTATTGGGTTGAGGGATTGTTCTCAGGATGATACTCATCAGGAGGATATCTTGATGAGTCATCAATACCAATTTCTTCTACTGAGGAATTTGAGAACCTGATGGATTCAGAGCTCTCATCAACAGTAATGTGATAAGTTTCCTCAGTTTGTTGTCTCCTTGTGTTGAACACCCTGAAGGCTTTAGAGACCAGAGAATATCCCAGGAAGTATCCATCATCAGCTTTGGCATCAAATTTACCCAAGTGATCCTTGTAATTATGTATAAACACAGGACACCCAAATACATGAAAGTAGCTGATGTCAGGAATCCTTCCTTTGAATATTTCATAAGGAATCTTGTTATGCCTTTTCACAATGATTGACCTATTTTGAGTGTAGCAGGCTATTTTAACTGCCTCAGTCCAAAAATGTTTTGAGAGGACTGAGTCATTCAACATTGTTCTTGCTGCCTCAATGAGTGTTCTATTTCTCCTTTCAGCTGCTCCATTTTGTTCAGGAGTATAGGGAGAAGTGAAATTTTGAGAAATTCCTTTCTCATCACAAAAACACTCAAGGTCATGGTTTTTGAATTCAGTGCCATTGTCAGTCCTGATCTGTTTAACTTTGACATCATTTTGATTTTCAATGTTCCTGACAAATGACATGATGGTTTCAGCTGCCAGACTCTTCTTGGTAAGGAAGTAAACCCAAGTATATCTTGAGTATTCATCCACAATGACCAGAGTATACTTCTCATGGTGAATGGACATTGGACTGACAGGTCCAAAAAGGTCCATATGAAGAAGATGTAGGCAGCTTTTGATGGAAAAGGTTTGTTTGGTTTTGAATGATGCCCTGTGGTGTTTTCCTTTTTCACAAGTAGAACAAGGCTTGTCTTTGGTATACACCAGGGATGGAAGGCCTAGAACTTTGTTTTGTTTGGCCAGGTTGTTGATGTTTTTGAAGTTGAGATGAGAGAGTCTCCTATGCCATAGCCAGTTGATTGTTTCACTTGCCTTTGAGAATAGACAAGTCCCATTCTGAGTCAGGGATGACATGTCAAGGACATATACATCATCCCTCCTAGGGGCAATCAACACAACTTCCTTATTGGCATTAAAGATGGTCCCTCTCTTGTCATCAAACTGAACTATGTATTTGGCATCACATAGTTGGGAAACACTTATCAGGTTGTACTTGAGACCATTAACATAAGCTATTCTTGTAAAAACTATACCATTGCAGTTTACTGAACCATAACCTTTAGTGGGAGCTGATGAGTTATCACCAAATACTACTTTTGGTCCTGGTTCTTCAACATATTTGTGCAGAAAACTTTTCACACCAGTCATACTTCTGGAGCACCCACTGTCTAGATGCCAAGTAGGATCCTTGATGTGTTTCTGCACAAACAGTAAACTGGGTTAGTTTTTCTTGTTGACCCACTTTCTAGTGGGCTTAGTCCTCAGGGACTTTTTGAACTCAGTTAGTGAATCATGGTCTGAAGTTGTGTGACCTGAGCTTCCACATGTTTTACATTTTGTGGAGGTTGATGCCTCAGGTGACTGAGAGGTGTTGGTTTGGTTTTTCCTTCTGGACTGAATCACTTTGTCATGTCCCCTGGTTTCATGGGAGGGATCTCCACAGATGTCACAGCAATCTTTCATCATACAATCATTAGGAAGATGATCATTGAAACCATAGTGAGGACATGGTGAGAAAGGCTTAGCCTTCAGTCTTTGTTTGGAAGGAGTGGCGTACTGATAGCCTTGGGTTTTGTATAGACCCCTTGCTTTTAAAGAAGCAGTGTGGGGGATGTGATCACAAGTTCTGTGGTCCTCTTGTTTGCATATCATACAAAACAGGACTCTGTAGCATTTATCAGTGCTGTGATTGGGATAATTGCACAGCTCACATCTCCCTGAGGGTCTGGGTGTGGTTTTTGGTTTGGAGGAACCTAAGGATACTGAGGGCTTTGTTGATTTTGAGTCAGAGTTTTTCTCAGTAGACTCAATTTTCTCACTCAGCATCCTGACAAGTTCAGCAAGCTGATCAACCTTTGAATCAGTGCTTTCAGACTTCACTTCAGTTTTTACTGAAGGTTTTTGGTGTTCAGTGGGTGCAGGAGTAGGTCTTTTCAGAATAGTCCTTCCTAATCCTGATTTCTCTTTAGGAGAATGTGGTTGAAAGACTAATGGTGCAAGGTCAGAATTGGGTTCTGCTCCCTGAAGTTGTTTCAGTAGAGGGAGTGGTTAATCAGACTTAGACTCAGTGATGGACTCAGTAGGACTAAGTTCATCAGTGACTCCTAGCAGCTCCTTGATAGCCTGACTTTCAGGCTCCAGGATTCTTCCAGTGTTAAAATTTGGCAATTTACTATCAGGATTGTTTCTTTCAATCCAATCACTGGGTTTGGGAGCTAGTTCTTTGCTAGAGAGTATGTTGGTTAATAAAAAAGTTGTAGAATGGCTACTCTCCCCAGAAACTTCAGTGAGTTGATCATCACCCAGACCAGCCTTTTTGGGGCTGGGTGAGAGACTCAGTGTTTCATAAAGTTTGGGGTTTTTCTGAGTCCACTTCCAAATATTTTCCTTTTCTTTCTTAAGTTCATCCTGAAGAGCTTGATTTTGTTTTACAAGTTCAGAGTTTTGAATTTGAAGTGTAACACTTTCAAGCTTGGCTTGTTTTAAGGCAAGTAATTCATCTCTACAATGATTTAATTCAAAACTCAGTTTGTTAAATTTTGAAAACAAATTAAGTCTTTGCTCTTCAACATACTTAAGATCAACATTAATATAATCCATGTAAGATTTCCAATCATCATTATCATCCATAGAAAGTAAAAGATTTACCTTTCTCATAGTGATGTTGAACCATTCACCATTTCTTGCATGACTCTTCCCCAGAGCAAGTTTGTTGTCTTTTGACAGAGCCATCAGGGCACTGATGTGAACTTCATCATCATCAGAGGACACTTCAACCTCATCCCAGTCATATGTTTCAGCTACAAGACCTTTGTTCTTGGCTTGAGTAGGCTTTGGAGCCTGAGGAGGCTGAGAGACTGTTGAGGATGATTCAAGAAGGGCAAGTTTAGCTTTTGCCTTTCTGTACTTGGCTTCAAAGTCAATTTGAGGGACTTTTTCAAATCTTTGACTAGACTGAAGCATTTTTGGTTGAAATTTGCTGGGGCCTGAAAAAGAGTTATTTCCTGAAAATTTGAAAGATGGTTCTGAGGTTGTTTATGAAAAACAATCTTTAGCAAAATGCCCCATTTTGCCACATTTAAAGCATTCAGTGTTGTCATTTGCTTTAGAAGGAAATTTATTTTTCTTAAAAAACCTTTTAGAATTAGCAAGGAGTGCTCTTTCATGAAATTCAATTTGAAGATCATTAAGATACTCCTCACTGGTTCTTTGGTCAACCTCATCATCAGATCCATCCTGAAAATCCTGCACAACACCTTTTGAATAGAAAGCAGTTGATATGGGTGAAATTGTCAAGGCCTTTTTGGTCTCCTGAGCTTTACCAGGGTATCTCCTGGTGATAAGATTGTCTTCATAGACAAACTTCCCATAGATGGCAGGGAGCTCAAGGTTCTGAATGTGGTTTGCATTTCTCAATCCCTGAGAGAAGTTTAACCACTTCTTAGGGAGACTGTTGACAAAACCAACATTGATCTCATGTTTTGACAGTATAACACCATCATTGGTCAGCTCATTCAGGAGGGTCTTATACCGAGTATAAGTCTCAGAGAGACTTTCAGAATCCTTGGCCCTGAAGGTATTGAATTCAAGCTTCAGGTCCATGATTCTATTCTCTTTGGTATCAGAAGGCCCTTCATAGCTATGAACCAGGTCAGTCCATGTCTGCTGGGCAGTGGGACAGTTAATCACTGATTCCATTATATCATCAGGAAGGCATGATATAATGATGCTTTTCAGGCGCTGGTCTTGATTGACCACCCTCCTTTCATCTGGGGTCCACTGAGCTTCAGGTTTAATTAAACCTTGGGCAGTTGTTGGGACATATGGACCATCATTAATCAACTTAATGTAATATGGTTCCATCCCAGTTAAGTAGCAAAGCATTCGCTTTTTCCACTTATTAAATTTGCCAGCTTCTAGTCGAGGGGCAGTTGCTGAATAACTTCCACCCTTTTTGTCGACAAGCTGGGGAACATCTATGTCAGTCATAGTGGGATCTTGATTTTAAAAACTTGAGCACTCTTAAGTTTTGAAAACAGGTTTAAGTTTTACAAATCAGAGGCTCTGATACCACTTGTTGGTCCCTTTTACTTGGTTATCAGTAAGTAAAAAGCTAAAGTAACCAAGTTGTATGACTTTAAACAAAGATGTATAAAATGATTAACAATAAAGTAACGTAAATATAAGAGACAATATTTTCAACGTTTAATTCTTTATTAGAAGTTAATCAAAAAGAATCGTACCCAAGTGTTTGCGTAATAACACTTGGGATTGAAAACGACAAGTATTGTATGGACTCCTCACTAAACTCAATCTATGTTGAGTGACAACTTTCAAGACCCACTGAGCTACCTCAGGGGTTGTGTTGTTCTTTGGAGGAGTAAAAATGGTTTTTGAATGCTTTGCATTAATTGCACAAACTTGTCAACTTTTACTCCTCTCTTATGCTTCCTATTTATACACAAGTATAGGACAACTAGTTATACATTGGACATAAAGCTTCCCTAACAATATCTTGAAAGATATTATTCTTCTGGCAAGGAACCTTCATTGAGTTAAGTCCAAAAGGCACTTTCTGATGACAGACTGGTTTTAACCATTTTGGGAAAGTTTGACATTAAAGTGATAAGGCACTTTAATAATGCAGCTCAGACTTTCCCGCCCAGTCCCTCCAAAACTTCAGTCTTCTAGTCATCAGTCTTTAGTACCATGAAGTTGTTAAGGAGTCATGGGGTTCAGTGAGTTATTGTCATCCTCACTGAACCCATCACCTTCTTCTTGGCTTAGATCACACTTCACTGAGTTCCGCCTCACTGAATGGAGAACCTTTCTTCTTAGGCTCGGTCTTAGCATCCTGAAGGTGACTCACTGAGTTACTGTTCACTCAGTGACTTGTTTACACTTAGGGGATTTTACGTTCAAATCCTTGTTTGAAGATTGGGGAATTTAGTGACCCAACAGATACAGATACATATTATGTTCATACTTGAAAGTGGTGTCGGTTCACCCATCCTTGACAAAGAACAAAGATGAATCAATAATGGATGAACAACACCAGAACAAGCTTATGTTCATACTTGAAAGTGGTGTCGGTTCACCCATCCTTGATACTTCTTCCATCTTTGATACTTGATGTTTTAGCCTAAATATTCGCACTAAAACTAAAAAACAACCATAAACCCTAACAATAAAAAACACAAATATACAGATCATACATAAAACCTAACACTAAATAACACTAATTAAATAAGCACAAACAATGAAATAATCAGATAAACAAAAAAAACAACTAAATAATCAGATAAACCAAATCATCTGTCAAACTTAGGATCAATATAGAAGCGATCTAAGTATGTTACCATATGCTTCCGATCTAACTTAGGGTCAAACTTAAGGTGTAGTAGTGAGAGAGAGAAAGAAAGAACACGGCAGCTGTGTGTGATTGTCGGATAGAGATTAAGTATATGTTGGAGTGTGTGAAATGTGTTTGAGAAGCTTTGTAAATAATATATATTATAAGTGATGTGTGTTATAATATATATTAATTATAAGTGTTGCCTGGTCAATGTGTGTAGGTGCTAATGCTTAAATTGATTGTACATATAGCTTAATTTGTTGTATTTACTTAAAATGTATAGATAAGTTTAAAATGATTAAAAGTATTAAAAGTTTCAAGATCGGGATCAGATCCTACCCAGGATCGTTTTCGTCTTTGCAAGATCATGATCGTATGATCGGATCGGGATCGTAAGATCCTACCCAGGATTGTTTGCTTCGGTTGTTTGGTTCGAGATAACCACCACATCCACCACCATCACAGTCAAGCCTCCATCACCCTCTCGATCATGTTATCCGGGATCGAGAAAGTTTGCACTCGGCTTGAGCTTGACTCAAAAAGCTCGATTTATCTGTAAAGATGTGTTTTCTGACACAAATTAAAATTGAAATATAATATAACCTAAGAATTGAATTCGGTTCGACTTCAGCTCGAAAAGCTTGATACATTCATAAATAAATATTTACACTTACTACACTTAAAAAAAATAAAAAAAATACATATTTTATATTACTTACAAGCTCAAGAACTCAACAATAACTCGAGTTGAACTTATATAAGATTGAGCTCAATTCATTAAACATTTCAAGCTCATTTTTCCCCAAAATCAAAACACTAACACTTACACTCTAGTCAGATCCCGCCCCTAATTTTTCCCTAAAAATTTCAATCTCCCGCTCAAGATCCCTCCCTTTTTCCCCCAAAATCAAAACACTAACACTTACACTAGACAGATCTATCTTCTCTCTATTCATTTCTCTAGAACCGACTCACACCATGCGTCGCCACACTTCACCGCCTTATCTCGCCGTGGTTCCACCAACAATCGATCCTCCACGCCATCACCGTCATCAAGACAAGGGAACTATATGGGAGAGTTTGTTTGCTTCGGTTGTTTGGTTCGAGATAACCACCACATCCACCACCATCACAGTCAAGCCTCCATCACCCTCTCGATCATGTTATCCGGGATCGAGAAAGTTTGCACTCGGCTTGAGCTTGACTCGAAAAGCTCGATTTATCTGTAAAGATGTGTTTTCTGATGACACAAATTAAAATTGAAATATAATATAACCTAAGAATTGAATTCGGTTCGACTTCAGCTCGAAAAGCTTGATACATTCATAAATAAATATTTACACTTACTACACTTAAAAAAAATAAAAAAATACATATTTTATATTACTTACAAGCTCAAGAACTCAACAATAACTCGAGTTGAACTTATATAAGATTGAGCTCAATTCATTAAACATTTCAAGCTCATTTTTCCCCAAAATCAAAACACTAACACTTACACTCTAGTCAGATCCCGCCCCTAATTTTTCCCTAAAAATTTCAATCTCCCGCTCAAGATCCCTCCCTTTTTCCCCCAAAATCAAAACACTAACACTTACACTAGTCAGATCTATCTTCTCTCTATTCATTTCTCTAGAACCGACTCACACCATGCGTCGCCACACTTCACCGCCTTATCTCGCCGTGGTTCCACCAACAATCGATCCTCCACGCCATCACCGTCATCAAGACAAGGGAACTATATGGGAGAGTTTGTTTGCTTCGGTTGTTTGGTTCGAGATAACCACCACATCCACCACCATCACAGTCAAGCCTCCATCACCCTCTCGATCATGTTATCCGGGATCGAGAAAGTTTGCACTCGGCTTGAGCTTGACTCGAAAAGCTCGATTTATCTGTAAAGATGTGTTTTCTGACACAAATTAAAATTGAAATATAATATAACCTAAGAATTGAATTCGGTTCGACTTCAGCTCGAAAAGCTTGATACATTCATAAATAAATATTTACACTTACTACACTTAAAAAAAATAAAAAATACATATTTTATATTACTTACAAGCTCAAGAACTCAACAATAACTCGAGTTGAACTTATATAAGATTGAGCTCAATTCATTAAACATTTCAAGCTCATTTTTCCCCAAAATCAAAACACTAACACTTACACTCTAGTCAGATCCCGCCCCTAATTTTTCCCTAAAAATTTCAATCTCCCGCTCAAGATCCCTCCCTTTTTCCCCCAAAATCAAAACACTAACACTTACACTAGTCAGATCTATCTTCTCTCTATTCATTTCTCTAGAACCGACTCACACCATGCGTCGCCACACTTCACCGCCTTATCTCGCCGTGGTTCCACCAACAATCGATCCTCCACGCCATCACCGTCATCAAGACAAGGGAACTATATGGGAGAGTTTGTTTGCTTCGGTTGTTTGGTTCGAGATAACCACCACATCCACCACCATCACAGTCAAGCCTCCATCACCCTCTCGATCATGTTATCCGGGATCGAGAAAGTTTGCACTCGGCTTGAGCTTGACTCGAAAAGCTCGATTTATCTGTAAAGATGTGTTTTCTGACACAAATTAAAATTGAAATATAATATAACCTAAGAATTGAATTCGGTTCGACTTCAGCTCGAAAAGCTTGATACATTCATAAATAAATATTTACACTTACTACACTTAAAAAAAATAAAAAATACATATTTTATATTACTTACAAGCTCAAGAACTCAACAATAACTCGAGTTGAACTTATATAAGATTGAGCTCAATTCATTAAACATTTCAAGCTCATTTTTCCCCAAAATCAAAACACTAACACTTACACTCTAGTCAGATCCCGCCCCTAATTTTTCCCTAAAAATTTCAATCTCCCGCTCAAGATCCCTCCCTTTTTCCCCCAAAATCAAAACACTAACACTTACACTAGTCAGATCTATCTTCTCTCTATTCATTTCTCTAGAACCGACTCACACCATGCGTCGCCACACTTCACCGCCTTATCTCGCCGTGGTTCCACCAACAATCGATCCTCCACGCCATCACCGTCATCAAGACAAGGGAACTATATGGGAGAGTTTGTTTGCTTCGGTTGTTTGGTTCGAGATAACCACCACATCCACCACCATCACAGTCAAGCCTCCATCACCCTCTCGATCATGTTATCCGGGATCGAGAAAGTTTGCACTCGGCTTGAGCTTGACTCGAAAAGCTCGATTTATCTGTAAAGATGTGTTTTCTGACACAAATTAAAATTGAAATATAATATAACCTAAGAATTGAATTCGGTTCGACTTCAGCTCAAAAAGCTTGATACATTCATAAATAAATATTTACACTCAGTACACTTAAAAAAAAAAAAAACATATTTTATATTACTTATAAGCTCGAGAACTCAACAATAACTCGAGTCGAATTTATATAAAATTGAGCTCAACTCATTAAACATTTCAAGCTCATTTTTCCCCAAAATCAAAACACTAACACTTACACTGATCCCGCCCCTAATTTTTCACCAAAAATTTCAATCTCCCGCTCAAGATCCCTCCCTTTTTCCTCCAAAATCAAAACACTAACGCTTACACTAGTCAGATCTATCTTCTCTCTATTCATCTCTTCTCCTTCTCTCTAGAACCGACTCACACCACCGCCACACTTCACCGCCTTATCTCGCCGTAGTTCCACCAACCATCGCTCCTCCACGCCATCACCGTCATCAAGACAAGGGAACTGTATGGGAAACTTTGTTTGCTTCAGTTGTTTGGTTCGAGATAACCACCAGCATCACAGTCGAGCCACCATCACCCTCATCTCACCTATCCTACTCTGTTCATGGGTATGCTCAAACACATATTTAATTTATATTTTCTTAAATGTGTAATCGAATATAAAATGATTTAAATTGATTTACGTGGATTAAACTAGCCTAAAACATGTTTTTGATTATAAATTCGTGTTGTGGTAATCGTTGCAGGTAGACTTATTAAGACGAAATAGTTTTCCTGTTTATTGGAATGGAGACAATCGACGTGTTCTAAGAGGCCACTTTTTTGCTCGTAAAGGGAGTCTTGATTGGTTTCCACTCCGGGAGGATGTTGCTGAACAGTTGGAGTTTGCTTATCGCAGTTGCGTAAGTTATCAAAAGATTACCATAACATCTGTTATATAGGAAATTAACTCAAATATGGTTGCTTTTTGTCAAACTGTTTCATTTGTACCAAATGTTAGTGATTTGCATGCTTGGTAATGTGTTTGACATTTATTCGTTCCACGTTTGGCACTGCATAAAATTGAAACCAATTGTATATTATTTGTTGCCCAAGTCGATATGCAACCCGTATGTTTGTTTTTGAGGCTAAACTTATATTTGGGACATCTAATGTTGTCGTCTTTTATGTTAGCATTAATCACGTTACTTGTTTCTTACAGGGGGTACATGCTATTTTCACGGGTGAGGATGATACATGGGATGCCTGGCTAAAAATTCCCTCAGATGAATTTTCTTGCACACTTCATTTTCGAGGCGTGGGTATGCTCCATCTCAGTCACCAAAGCCAACCAATGTATTTTTTTACGGTTTCATGGTTGGCAGATCTTATATTATGCAGCGTTATTAGTGCCTTAGTTTCTTACATTTCCCATATTTTTTTTGCAGAAAGAAATTGGCATTAGACTCAGATGTAAGCCACTTTTTATGTTGTTAACAATTTCATTTTCTAATGATAACACCATTGCATTTCTTAATTTATATTGCAGGTGACCACTCCAATGGCCATTGAAACTTTGGAAAACGTACCAGTAATGGAAACAGTGTTTTATATATACATATAGGAACCTGTTAAAACTATCGGACATACGAAAACGCTTAAGCCACGACAAACCGGTTCTACATGTTACACCACCAACTATGATACCAAATATTAGTGAACAAAATACAGGACTAAAATTAGTACCAACGAAGCGAAAACATTTGGTCTCTAGTGAAACCTTGCAAAAGCAAGCTAAGGCGGCGAAGAGTCAACAGGTTTTAACTTATGATAGTTGAGAATTTGATTATATACGACATTACAATTTTATACATATTTCCTTCATTTATATATATTCTGTTATATATATATATATATATATATATATATATATATATATATATATATATATATATATATATATATATATATATATATATATATATATATATACTAGCAGTAGTAACTCTGCTCCAGCAGTACTAACGTGGTACTAGTATTAACTCTCCTATCATGTTTGTGCAGATAGTTGAACCAGTGGCTCATCTAGTTCTGTTATATTGTGAGCTTTGACATGTTCTAGTCCTGTTCTCATCCTGATGTGTTGATATGCAGTAGCCTACATTTTCAAGGCTTTTATATCCAGATGATGAGATTAGATCAATGGGAGAAAAACTTGTAAGTTTAACTGCAAATTTTATTAGTATGTTCATTGTTTTGGATTAAAAGTCTTCATGATGTTGTTTGAATTACTGCTGATCATGTTTGTGTTAATATTGCTTAGATTGATTTAGTGCAGCTCATGAACTTCAAAGAAAATGTGGCAAAGTATTTACTACTGCTAGTACAAAAGTTATTACTGCTAGTTAAAGTTGGTACTGCTCAGAGATTAAGACCGCTCGAAATTGCTACTTGCTTATGGAAAAGATTATAGATACTTATAAAGAAACTATTGTAAGCCGACTAGGACTCCTTGGTGTATAAAAGGATGTCCAATTTCATATTTTGTTCAGTTATACATTCCAATTTTATTGTATTTGAATTTGTTTTGATATATATTTGAATTGTTTTGATATATATTGATTTTTTAAATGTGACTAAAAGATGCATATAGTCACACTTATTAACACTTTTGGTCACTGTTTGCTTTAGTCGTTGTGTGACTAAATATTACCGAAGGCCACACAAACATAAAATTCACGTGGTCATTAGATGATCTATAGTCACACAAAATACACATTTCTTCACTTTAAACAGCATATGGTCACACTTATTTACACTTTTGGCCACTGTTTTCTTAATGGTATGTGACTAAATACCCAAAACAAACATGCTTTGTGTGACTAAATATTACAAAAGGCCACACAAACATAAAATTCATGTGGCCATTGGATGATCAATAGTCACACAAAATACACATTTCTTCACTTTAAACAGCATATGGTCACACTTATTAACACTTTTGGCCACTGTTTGATTAATGGTATGTGACTAAATACCTAAAACAAACATGCTTTGTGTGACTAAATATTACAAAAGGCCACACAAACATAAAATTCGCGTGGCCATTGGATGATCAATAGTCATACAAAATACACATTTCTTCAATTTAAACAGCATATGGTCACACTTATTTACACTTTTGGCCACTGTTTGCTTGATGGTATGTGACTAAATACCTAATACAAACATGCTTTGTGTGACTATATATTACAAAAGGCCACACAAACATAAAATTCATGTGGCCATTGGATGATCAATAGTCACACAAAATACACATTTCTTCACTTTAAACAGCATATGGTCACACTTATTAACACTTTTGGCCACTGTTTGATTAATGGTATGTGACTAAATACCCAAAACAAACATGCTTTGTGTGACTAAATATTACAAAAGGCCACACAAACATAAAATTCACGTGGCCATTGGATGATCAATAGTCACACAAAATACACATTTCTTCACTTTAAACAGCATATGGTCACACTTATTTACACTTTTGGCCACTTTGTGTTCAATTGTATGTGACTAACTCCAAAAAAACAACACCCATTGTGTGACTAAATCATCACAAACGTCAAATTTATTGTATATTCATGTGGCCACATGACGGGAAATAGTCACACAAAATACACATTTACTTGAATATATCATCTCAAATGTCACATATATTATATATTTATGTGGCCAAAGGACGAACAATTGTCACTCTCAAAAACCATTCTTGTGACTATAAGTTGTTTACGGTCACTGATAATGACTAATCCAACAAAACTTGTGCCTAATTTGCCACACATATTCGGGGTTTTGGTCACTCTTTTTCGATGGAAAAGGCCACGAACTCAACAATGTGACCATATGCCACCTACGGTGGCGGGACTTTTAGTGACACACAACGAAAAAAACGTGTGTGACTATAGGCATATCGTCACACATTTTTGGCGTGACCAATAGAACTTTTTGTACCAGTGATATTATTAGTCCCTATTATTTTCTTTATGAAAAATCACCCTTTTATTGCTTACATCATGTCAAACAATTAACAATAAAACAAGTAATCAAAGAAAAACAAACAACTAATAATAATAAAGTGAAACAATTAGCCACATGCAATCCTTATTAGAAAAGATCCTAATAAAATCAAGTCTATGTATAATCATGCATGTAATCAACTAAGGCCTTCTCCTCTTAATGGAAGAAAGTCACATACATTGACGAATCAATTGCGTAGGCCAAAGCTAATATACACACCACATAGCTTATAAATTGATTTTAATATATATATATTGGAGTCTTCCCCAATTAAAGATCTATCTAAAACATGTGACAAAAAAAAAAAAAAAAAAAAAAAAAAAAAAAAAAAAAAAAAAAGTAGATCCATGACTAACATGCATGTTTCGTCACGGATTAAACCTAACAATTAGCACATAGGTCACAAGATACGTTCACATAACCGGTTAATGACCTAGGGTTTCTAGTGATTACATATAATCCAAGAAAACCACAAAACCCTAATTAGGGTTTCATGGAAAATCGACCCCCCCCCCCAAATTAGGGTTAGGGTTTCGAATTTTTATAATAAATTTAAAGAAAAAACCCTAGATAAAAAACATGTATGTAAAACAATTAAAGATCCGATTTTTATTACGTTTTAGTAATCAATTACATGTTATACATGGCTCGTGATGCCACTGTTAGAGTTTGACAATCAAATAACACAAATATGCGGAAGCTAGGATCAAGTATAACACATACAAAGATTAACTAAAACATAAATAGTAACGTACCCGATGCACTTCAATAAATCTTGAACTTGTGTAAACTAGATCTATGATAAACCCCTTACCGTTTTTGTTTATCGATCTCTTGATAATTACTATAGTGAGTAATTACCTCGTTCTTGTACACACAAACTAATACCGAATTAAAGTGATTGCAAGATTAAACACAAGGAAAATTTATTTATAAAATTTTCGACCCAAAACGCTTAGGGTTTGTAGGTACGATCAGCAAGAAGAAAATAAGGAGGAAAACAAAGCCTTAGGGTACTGTGTGTGCACAAAAGATGTGAATGAATGACCCTTGGGTTTGTATATATACTAGTGTAATCTTGGAGGACAAGTTTGAGAGGGATTGGGTCTCCTCTAGCCCAAGTCGACCGGCCATACATCCCTTAGTGGTGTTCCGGAAGCTTCTTGTCATCCAACTTACAATCTAGTCCTTTTCCGTATTATTTAACGATAGTTAGTCCATACGTTTAATCACTAACGATCATTAGTCCTTATTCTTGTGTTATTAATAAATATACTGATGAGGCGAAAAATGGTCCGTTTTTAGGGGGTCATTTAAGCCCGAATTCGAATTTATTTGATCAAATATTGCCCTAAATCGTTCCTTTTGTGATTTTAGGTACTTTGGGAGTGAAATCTGGAAAAGAAAGCAATTCGGACGTTTTTGGAGCATAAAAGTGAAGAAAACGCCAAAGTCTTAATTTTCCTTGCTGGGAACAGTAGGTGACGGCGTCAAGAGGAAAATCTTGACGACGTCAAGAGTAAAAGTGGTGATGGCCCAGAGAGAATGTGAAGGCGTCACCCAAGGCCGTCACGTGTTAACTGGTCAAAACTTGCGCGCGTGGTAGCTGACACCGTTTTGGCCATAACTTTTGCATTCGAACTCGGATTTGAGCGATTCAAAAAAGAAAACGAAGAGGACGAAGAGATCTACAATTTGGTGAAAAAATGGTCTTGACGGCGTCAAGAGAAACGAGGTGACGCCGTCAAGAGGGGCCGACAGAAAACATGCCTATAAATATAACTTCATAACTTCACTTTTTGTAAGCCCTAAACCCTAAGGTCGATTCCTGGGTTTAGGTGGGTGTTTTTCCAGCAACTTAGAGGGTTTCAATCACTCCATAAACATCATGTATTGGTTTGATGATTCTATCTCAACTATGTCTTTCATTATTCTTGTTGATTGTCCTTCTTTGATTATATTTTGTTAATTCACCTTGTGTCTACTTATGATTATGTGAAACTTGTATATAATTGATTAGATCTCATTGATTTCTTGTTGATGGTTGTGTCTATCTCCATCAATGAGGGCTTGTTGATGTGTGTGGCTATCTCCATCAATTAAGGCGTGACAACTTCAATAGATCTAGTTGGTTTAGTTTATAATTCTTGTTTCCTATTGATTCTTGTTTTGATTGAATGATTTATATGTTAGGCTTAAGAAAACTGGCAGATCTTCAAATGGTAACATGCTTGAACGTCTTAGGAAACATGAACCTATTGCACTAAGGTCTTTATTGGTTGTATTTAATGCATGAGCCACTGTTTACAATCCCTATGGTTGTGCTGGGCATGGTATAGGAGGAGATAAGAGCTCATAGAATTGGGGAGTTATGTGCGATACCCCATGAATGGTATTAAGGAATACAACCCGTCAATTAAAACAAGGTTACAAGTCAATAGGTAGGATTGGATAGCTAGCAAGGAGTAACATATCATGGGTAGACATGCTTCACTTATCTTGTAGAACCTTAGTTTATTTTCTTGTTTATTAGTTTAATTAGTAGCATTTGGGTTAGTTGATTAGCAACTAATTCCGCCCACTCTCCCAATACCCAAGATTTTCACTTGCTTTTCATAAAATATAAAAACATAAAAAGAATCATCCTTCACCTTTAGACCTAGTTAGATTAATTTCAATCCTAATGACACTATTCCTAGCTGAACGATCAATCCCCCGGTACTTGTCACTATACTATACTACAACGATCAGGTACACTGCCTGGTGGGGGTTGTAAGCTTCTCGAGATCCCTCGAGAGGTAAAGCCTGTTGCGATTCCCACGCATCAAGTTTTTGGCGCCGCAGCCCGGGGAATAGTTATTGTTTAGGTTGAATTTGATTTTTATTAGGTCTACTCATTAGATTCCTATCAAGTGAGATTTTTTTCTTTTTATTTTGTAGCTTTCTCGTAGTCTATCTTTTCTTTGTGATTTTGTATGTAATTTGCTTCAAATGGACACTACACTTAGACTTCTAAGATTAAAAGATAGGGTTGAGCGGCTAACACACCAAAGAGTTCAAAATACCTCATTTAGAGACACCTATGAATTATATGAGCCTTCACCTAGGATAGATTCTTATGAACAACCTCCATGTTTAAGATCTAGTTTTAGTGAGGCCAACAGGAAATGCGACCTAGTTTGCCAAGGAATTTTGGAGAGAGCCATTGCAACAAATCATAAGTTGGATGAAGCACTAGGTTTGCTATTATCACTACCTAAGAAAACAATTGAGGAGAATTTAGCCGAGCATGATCACATAGATCAAAAAGACCTAGGTTTTATGATCGATGATGATGAATCTCAAGAAACAGATGATGAATCTCTTGGGCAATTTGTATATAGCAGTCAGAATATTGAGGATGATCCTTATGACTCGGACATAGAAGTTGAGATGCCTAGAGAAGCACGTGAGATACTTGGGAGAATGTTAGGGCTAGATCCTGACACATGGAATGATGAGGTAAATAACATAAGCACACAAAATACTCAACCATCATTTGAGGCACACACACCGCCCGTGACTTACCCGGAAGAAGTAGAAAAAACTTTAGGAATTCCAATGGAGGTAGAACCCTTGGACCAGGCACCACTTGAGGATATAGGTTTGAACACTTGTAGTGATAACCTTACTCCTAGTTCTAGGGAATTTCCTAGTGTTGATGAACCGGAACCTCAATCTTTACACACCTTTCCATCCTTAGATATATTTCTAGGAGACAAAAGAGGAACCGACCCACCCATCAACCAATATTATCCGGGTAGTTTTAGGATGAAGGAAGCCATTCACTCACCCCCTTCACCTCACGTGGCATATTCACACCCTAAGGGTGTGTATCGCTACTTTCACCCACACTTAATCCTAAGTGTAGGGAGAACCTCCCCTATTTCCATTAAATAAGGGTAGAGTCAGGCTCGTGACTTGAACAAAAACAAGCGCTTCTTGGGAGGCAACCCATGTTTTGTGTGTTTTTATTTGTTTGTTTGTTTATTTGTTTGATTTTATTTGTTTCCGTATGCATGTTTTATTTTTGTTGCTTGTGGCTCATGTTTCAAAGTAAATTGTGAAAATACTTTATTTTGTTTTTAACTTCGTCTTAATTGCATATAAAGGTATTTTGCAAAAGATAAGTGTAAGGGAGATCCAAATTTGTTTATAAGAACGAAATTGAGCATGAACCACAACAATATTAAATGACATGTGTATTAGTACTTGTTAGAGTCAAATGCTTGTATCGAGTCATAATGATGTTTTGCAGGATTTTCCAGGAAGTGGGACACAAGTTTTTCCAGAAATTTTCCGGAAACTTAACATAAAGATTTCTGCAGGTCACTTCTGACGGCGTCATGAGTTTACTCTTGACGGCATCACGTGTAAAATTCTGGAAATTTTGCTAGTTTTGTTTATACCGGACTCTTAAAGTTTTTGTTGATTCTTTAGTTTTATAAACTCCAGGAAATCTGCAAATATTCATTCCACAAGCATTATATCTTTCATTGTTTTGTTTTTATTCCTAAGTCTGGAATTACATCTAGTTTTGAGTTCTCTTTGTTCGGGTTGATGCTTTGGGTTTGTGTTTGTTTTCTCAGGTTTAACAGGTTATGTATGACAAGAAGATGATTTATATTCTGGATGGGAAGCTTTGATTGTTCATTTTCTTGGAGGAAGATTTAACCTGGCCACCTATAATCCATACCGAGCGAATCAGCGGAGTATTTGATTTCATTCTCTTTACTTTTTCACTTTTACATTCTTTACTTGAACATTGGGGACAATGTTCATCGTAAGTGTAAGGGGAGGGTAAAAAGATGATACCTTACATATGCACTTTCGCTTGAGTTTGTTTTGTTTAATGGTATATGTGTAATAAAACTATGAGAAATACTTGTTAGTGTAATTTTAACGCCAAATTTAAAATTTTTTACAACATTTAGGAGTGAAACTTTAGCCATAGCAAGCGTCTCATGGATAGGAGATTGTATGACTAGCATATAACCGTATATTCAGAAAAATTTTCCACCCAAATATGTGAGGTTCGCCTTTAGATTTGATAGGAAAAGCATTCATTATTAGTGCTTATGAGTGTACCAGTAGCATTTAGATTCTAGAACTTGCGTTAGTGATGCATCCCAAGACCGCTAGTGAGACTACATTCGTGTAGTAGGATTTACTACATGATAAGAGGCATTAGGATTACCCTTGTGTTAAACCTGTATCATAATTACTTGACCATTTAAGTCATACTACTTGGCTAGTTAAGTCAACTAATTTTTCCCACACCCTTAGCGTTGTACTCATTTTTAGTACACGAAACCCCTAGTACACCCCTCCGAGCCTATCTTTTCGTTTCTAACTTTAAGCATTTTACTTAAAGGAAGAATTTGTTACACCCCACTTAAATGTACAACCAAATCGCCTTAGCCTTTCGTGTATGCGCTTATTTTTAGTGCATTATTGTTATTTGTTAAACCCTAAGTTAACTTTCTAATTGATTACATGGTTGCTAAGTCGAGTCATATCCTTGTACATATTGTTTTGGGACGATTGAGACTCATGGGTAAGTACTTATTTATAAAGTAATGGGGAAGAACATAATATTATTACCCCCATACGTACGTTAATCTTAAAGGTGCTCCAAATGTTTTGATTTTCTTAATTCGAGTCATTAGAATAGTTTAATGTAAAGTATGTAAAGATTCAAGTGTAAGGGGAATGCTTAATTCCCTATGATGTATTATTTTGGATGGTAGGGTAAGAGTGTATGCAAAAAAAAAAAAAAAAAAAAATCGAAAAATCAAGAAAAGAAAAGAAAAAAAATAAAGAAAAAGAAAAAAAAAAAAAAAAAAAAAAAAAAGAGAAAAACATACGGACTACCATCCCTTTTTATTCTATGTTTATTTTATGTTTTTGTTATTTTTCATTTATTAGCTTAAGTCGAGTCTAGTCTTGGCTTAGCAACGCCATATTGTACATGTAATTAACCAAGATTGTTAACTCGCCACCAGTAAAACTTCTTTTATCCAACAAAACCGTGTATTTTATATCCCTACACCTAACGTTACAACCCTTTAAAAGACCTCTTTGATAGTTTATCCTAGGTGCTTACGCCATGTGGTGGAGGTTTGATCCTTTCCCAAGCCTATGCTAATCTATTTTGCTATGACAGGTAGTGAGAGATATCTTCCGTTTCCATATTGTAATTTACACTTTATTACACCCGAGAGATGTGAGTATCTAAACACTATTTGTGAGGTGCTTGTATATGACATCCGTGCTTGTCTATTGGTCTTTAGTGGAACGATTATTTGTTGTAATTACTTTTATATTAGTGTTAAATGACCCCTAACTTGTCTTTTGAGTAGAATAAAAGCGCATTTGCTTGAGGACAAGCAAATCTCAAGTGTAAGGGTATATGATGAGGCGAAAAATGGTCCGTTTTTAGGGGGTCATTTAAGCCCGAATTCGAATTTATTTGATCAAATATTGCCCTAAATCGTTCCTTTTGTGATTTTAGGTACTTTGGGAGTGAAATCTGGAAAAGGAAGGAATTCGGACGTTTTTGGAGCATAAAAGTGAAGAAAACGCCAAAGTCTTAATTTTCCTTGCTGGGAACAGTAGGTGACGGCGTCAAGAGGAAAATCTTGACGGCGTCAAGAGTAAAAGTGGTGACGGCCCAGAGAGAATGTGAAGGCGTCACCCAAGGCCGTCACGTGTTAACTGGTCAAAACTTGCGCGCGTGGTAGCTGACACCGTTTTGGCCATAACTTTTGCATACGAACTCGGATTTGAGCGATTCAAAAAAGAAAACGAAGAGGACGAAGAGATCTACAATTTGGTGAAAAAATGGTCTTGACGGCGTCAAGAGAAACGAGGTGACGCCGTCAAGAGGGGCCGACAGAAAACATGCCTATAAATATAACTTCATAACTTCACTTTTTGTAAGCCCTAAACCCTAAGGTCGATTCCTGGGTTTAGGTGGGTGTTTTTCCAGCAACTTAGAAGGTTTCAATCACTCCATAAACATCATGTATTGGTTTGATGATTCTATCTCAACTATGTCTTTCATTATTCTTGTTGATTGTCCTTCTTTGATTATGTTTTGTTAATTCACCTTGTGTCTACTTATGATTATGTGAAACTTGTATATAATTGATTAGATCTCATTGATTTCTTGTTGATGGTTGTGTCTATCTCCATCAATGAGGGCTTGTTGATGTGTGTGGCTATTTCCATCAATTAAGGCGTGACAACTTCAATAGATCTAGTTGGTTTAGTTTATAATTCTTGTTTCCTATTGATTCTTGTTTTGATTGAATGATTTATATGTTAGGCTTAAGAAAACTGGCAGATCTCCAAATGGTAACATGCTTGAACGTCTTAGGAAACATGAACCTATTGTACTAAGGTCTTTATTGGTTGTATTTATTGCATGAGCCACTGTTTACAATCCATATGGTTGTGCTGGGCATGGTATAGGAGGAGATAAGAGCTCATAGAATTGGGGAGTTATGTGCGATACCCCATGAATGGTATTAAGGAATACAACCCGTCAATTAAAACAAGGTTACAAGTCAATAGGTAGGATTGGATAGCTAGCAAGGAGTAACATATCATGGGTAGACATGCTTCACTTATCTTGTAGAACCTTGGTTTATTTTCTTGTTTATTAGTTTAATTAGTAGCATTTGGGTTAGTTGATTAGCAACTAATTCCGCCCACTCTCCCAATACCCAAGATTTTCACTTGCTTTTCATAAAATATAAAAACATAAAAAGAATCATCCTTCACCTTTAGACCTAGTTAGATTAATTTCAATCCTAACGACACTATTCCTAGCTGAACGATCAATCCCCCGGTACTTGTCACTATACTATACTACAACGATCAGGTACACTGTCTGGTGGGGGTTGTAAGCTTCTCGAGATCCCTCGAGAGGTAAAGCCTGTTGCGATTCCCACGCATCATATACATAACAATTAATATTTATTAATCTTTAATTCTCGTTCGTAATGTGTGCAATCCCGAGGTCTCGGGTTCGATACTAGACATTTACCTATTAATGTTATACGTAACATTTAACAATATTGAGAATTACCTCA
Source organism: Artemisia argyi (assembly GCA_030686995.1). Lineage (NCBI taxonomy): Eukaryota > Viridiplantae > Streptophyta > Magnoliopsida > Asterales > Asteraceae > Artemisia > Artemisia argyi. The sequence goes on from CM060676.1 coordinate 51,611,001, forward strand.
AATCAATATTAACTAAACTATGAATCATCGGTTAATTCTAGCAAAACGTACATGTCAAAATGGCTTAATAAACCTTAATTCGGCCATTTGAAGTTCGAAATTCATAGTTCAATGTTACATAGATCATTACACTTGTAAGGAACCGACAAAGTTCTATTACTTCACAACATAGAAAGTAAGGCACACTTATATTTTTGGAAAGCAATTTTAGTAGAAGCAATTTTCTTATCTAAAGTACAACCGTCCATGCTACAATACCCAATAGAAAGAAGCCAACTAGTTCGAAAGAACCCGTAAAGATACCAACATCATACATGCATCATATTGTTTTCTCCATGTGTTTTGTGGACATGATGATGACTGGCCATAAACATGTCATGGCCTGAATCATACAATTCTATGTTATTTTGCTCATGAATTTATGAGGATGATTATGTTGTTCTAGAACCATCATAGTGGACCTCATATTTCCATAGTCATCTTTTCATGCATGGTCACAATCCGTATCATGAAACTCTACCATAAACCATTATTGCATCTCCCACCATTTTCAATATATAAATCACAGAATACCAACTTTAAACTCAAAGCATCTTAGTTCTAAAATATAACAAACAAAAAAGATTGTTTAACTCAATCAAATCAAAATATTATAGTATATATAATGGAGAGTGTCCCATAATTTAAAATTTACAATATGGTTAATCATATATCGTCAACATCATCATCATGATCATCTTCGTCTCACCGTCGGTGGAGAGAGATGTACGCTATATATTAATAAAGTATAATTTAGTATGGAAATAACAAATAAAGAAACCAAAACCAAAAAAAGCGGCAAGCAACAAAGAAAGCCTCAAATAGTAGTAAAAAGATAGTTGCTAGTTGCATGAGGAGTTGAGAACCAAGAGGACTCCCTAATGCCCATAAAATTAGTTTGGTTAACCTCCATGTTCATACCAAAAATGGTTGGTGTCTGGTGGAGATGGTGGTGAGTGATTCTCGGGTGAATGGTTGACAGGACTAGTAGAGTATTGGCGCATTCTCATGTGCACCACTTCGGCTTGTGACAATGCTAGTTGTGCTTGAAGTACATCAATTTGTTGTTGTAAGGACGATATAGCGCCCACACAACCATAAACAGGATCCCTGATCCTAGCATTTGCCTCGTAAACCATTGAACTCACTGCATCGCCTCTATGATGCTCCGGTAATTCCTAGATTTTCAGCAATCAAATAGTTACTATAAACAGAAATGTTATATAATTCACATGTAAACTCAATAGCAGGACACACATTAGCGGCTTCAAGAAATATCATTTCATTCGGGGCCCAAAACCTTGACCTACGATTCGATATAGTGAATATGATTCCAAATCAATAGAAGACAACTTTGTCCATCGTCATGATTACATCTCGATTACTACATATATCAAATTTGCTATTATATAGCTTTAACATCACGAACTAAAATATTGTATATTTAAATAAATGTGATTTTGTAACAAAAGAGACAAATTTAAAAGAATCCTACTGCTCATACTTCATACTTCATAACATGAATTGTTAACTTAAATGAAAAGAAAAATAAATGTTTTTACTTCAATAAACAAAAAAGGCAAGTTGATGCCTCTTCCGTGCACATACTTTAATTAACTTTTTTCACACTTCGAACCCAAGAATCATTTGACCATTAATAGATGACTAAATTATTCTGTAAGCTGATTGAAACACTTGTGGTTCACACTACCTTTATACTAGTAAGTTATTGTTAGTCGATATATTCATAGTAGTAGAGTCCTTGTCTATCTTATATTTGTATGGGCTAAGCCCGAAGTTTAGAATGTTCTTTGTAATGGTATTTATATACCCATTGATATCATTAATAATGATATCAATGGGTATATAAATACCATTACAAAGAACATTCTAAACTTCGGGCTTAGCCCATACAAATATAAGATAGACAAGGACTCTACTACTATGAATATATCGACTAACAGTTATGTTAGAATAAGACGTAGCTTGATAAACATAGTAAATTAACTACATTTAAACTCAAAAATAGAGAACAAGATATAGTAAACTACATGTAATAAGTATTATGAAGTATGAAATGTTCTTAAACCTGAATCCATGTATATTTTACTTGAATTATCCAATTAGCAGGGCAATGTTTTGGAATAATTATTGTAACCATTTATCTAATTATCTTGTTTTGAAACAATATTCGCGTAAGTAGGTTTCATATTTCACAAACCATCTCGCAAGACCTATGAAGTCTGATAGATCGCTAGCCTCTATGGCTTGGGGGGACTATATGGCTAGGGCGAGTGGCCCTAATGAGTTGCAGTTTATGGGATTCGAATTTCAGACTTCAAGTTAGAACTCCTGATCTTTTACGGCTAGACTTTCTCTTGGTGTTACCAATCTAGCTATTTCAAGTAGCTTGACTTTTGCGATGTCAAATGCTAGATTGGCTTGTTTAGAAAGAATCTTGATCATTATGAATACCCCACTTGTATGATCGTTAAAACGTTTTTTTGTAGACAGTACACTTTATTTACTATATTATGAAGAAAAACTACTCCGTAGTAATTTTGAAAGCTTCGAAAATATGTGGTGGATTGTTAGTTGCGGAAAGCGTCTAATAAGTTGTTGGATTTTAGTAAAAAAGAAAACGATAGAAGAAGAAAAAGTCTAAGGAAATGATGAAAAATGATGATAAGAAACATAAAGAGGAGACAAGTTGTCTAAACTTGAAATGAAAAAAGCCATTCATATATAGAACAATAACATGGCAAAATTTTGAAGTACGTGCAAAGTACTTCATAACCATTCTTTGACTCTAAATTTAACCATGGCCCCCGTTCACTTTCAACTGTTTTTAACCGAAATCACTGCGAAAAAGTATGTCAAATATCAGTTACTTCATTAGTTATAAAAAGCAACATGAAAATGGAATTACTCACTCTAAGTCTCCCTTATGCATGTTCGTGGCAAAAACGGGTTAGTTGTGCAATTAGCGTGCTAGAGTGAATTGGCACGTCAAGATTATCTAAAATTCTCGTCGAACATATTTAATATGATCACAAAAACTATGCACAAACAAGATCTGTGAGGTTTCTAAACACTCAAATATACAGTTGACGGCTTTAAAATTGCTTCTTCTAGTGACTAGTTTCGTAAGGGAAACAATCACGCATTAAACAAACATGTTTATTTTAATAGACAATAACAATCCTGTAAGTAACAAAAGGACAATATATAATTAAAAAAAAAAAAAAAAAAAGCCGAGAAACGACACCAAAGTCTAGCTTTGAAATAATTTGGGTGAAAAACTACTATTCGTAGAATAGACATGAAGGATTTGGTTCAACATTGAAATCCAAAAGATGGTGATATCTTTCACTATCTAGTTTTAGTCTGGAAAGCAAAGTAAACATACTCCGTATAAGACAAGAGATAGGAACTAGGTCACCAGAGCTCGTTGGGTGCATGCATCTACTATTATGTGTCATAATTAACCAGTTTATGTGTAAACATGGTTTCAAAAACGTTTCAGCTGGTGTTACATGAAGTTCAAATAGTCGCGCGGTCACGTAATAACAAAATGTCAAAGTCGACGATGTAGTAGTTTTTTTTACTTTTTTCTATTGTCCAACTACAAATTCAATGACTTTTGTTACATTTTTGACTTTCCTTATCACCAACTATAAAAGATTTGAAGTTATTATCGTTAAAATGTTATTATAATGATTACTAACTCGTGAGAAATCTATCATATATAAACGGTTGGTATGGTACTTAAATTACCATACATAAGTTGTCGTTAGGTGAGAGTAAAGCAAGGGCAAACCCACATATAAAGAATATCGAATATTGATTGGACCTTTGTTTAATTTTTTACTCACCAAATCGTACTATACGAAAACACTTGAAAATGTCGTGATGCTAGCTAGGTTTTTTGTATATAGACTCACATTATAAAAATTCCTAGATCAACCACTATACAAGGTGTATCAGTTGCATGAACTTAACATTTAGAATGTCTTTTTAGGGTTCAAATTAATACTCCGTTTAGCTAGTTAATGGAAATGGTTACTTATTCTCTTCACTTTTTTTTTTTTTTTTTCCTTTGTTAGTAGAAATGTATTGGAGTTTAGATGATTTCTACCCGAAAATGAATATTCTAATTTGTTATAAACTATTGCATCCCCGGGCCTCTATGATTTCCAAAAAACTGGCCGATATATATATTATATATGACCATAATGGAAGAGGTAAATCACTAATTAACGTATATATGTTATTGACACAATCTAGCTAGTTTCACATTATGGGACATGCTAACAAGTTAGAAACCATGCACTTCTATGGTGTGTGTGTGTGTGTGTTGGTTTATAGGCTAACCTGGAGCATCTTGTTGACATTGCTAGCACCAAACACTTTATGAACACTAGCAAACTTGTGTGGCTCATCAGCAGGGAAGTAGGGGGCAAAAACACATTCTTGAGAGCATCTACGCCGCAAAAGCTTGCACGCCGCACATGGTGACGCGGCCCCTTGTTTTCGTCCGGCGCCACCGCTACTTCCGTTGTCTTTCATTTACTCAACAAGGTCCTGATGGATCAAACTACCAAACGCATGCAAATATATTCTAGTGACAAAAAGTAAAAGGAATGAGGAGGGGTCATAGAAGAAAGGGGATGGTGGTAATATATAGACAAAATTCGATAACACGAGATCTCAAGTGGGTCCAATACGTAAAGAATCTTGGATTTCACTAGACAAAAACTACCCCCGCGTTGTCACATTATATATCTTAGAATAATGATATCCATAATAGGGTTTTATAATATTAAAAAAGATTTAGGCGGGGCACAACTTTGTAAGTTCGGTATATTTTTCTGTTGCAAAAAGTGGAAGATACTAGCCCATTTTTTTAAGAGTAACTTCGGGTTTAAACCAGGCAAACATACAGAACTTGAATAAATTTACTTGGAGGGACGAGTGGTATAGTACTATTTTAGTTGAAATGGCCAAACTCGTATTTTTGGTTGGAACATGGAAAAATTGATCCCACATGAGCCATAATGAAGCCTATATAATGACTTTCCACCGACGCCTAACAAATAATTTAGGGATAATCAGTAAAACAGCCCAGTTGCCCAAAGTCTAGACATATTTAGTCTTTTTTTGGAAAAATTCCCGTTTTAGCCATGTTGCCCTGGGCAACTATTTGCATAGCCAACTACAGAGTGTCACGTCGGGGCAACTTTTTTGTATTTTAGTCAAATTAAGGACACTTGTCATCTTTTGGTTGGCTGTACGAAAGTTGCCCAGGGCAACCTAGGCTAAAACGAGAATTTATCAAAAAAGGGCTAAATATGCCTAAACCGTAGGGCAACGGGCCATTTTGGTAATTTTCCCAATAATTTAAGTCCATAGTACTGAGCTTAGTGGTGAGTTTTAGGCTTGGATCATGCTTAATTGGGCTTAATAATAGATACCATTAGGATGCACTAGTTAGAGTTTTTCATTATTTTAAGTACACAATGGCTTATGTGTTATATAACACTAAATATCCTTCTGTGTTAGAAGGATCATAATGAAGGTAAATTCACAAGTGGTTATGTATTTACATTTGGAAGGGCTACTATATCATGAAAATCATCTAAGCAAATTGTGAATACCAGGTCAACTATGAAACATAATTTGTAGTCAACTATAGAACCAGAATTTGTAGCTCTAGACAAAGCTGCTGAAGAAGCTGAATGGCTTAGAAGCTTTCTAAAGGGTATTTCCTAGTGGCCAAAAATTGTGACTGTTGTATGTATACTTTGCAATAGTATGGCTACTCTTACTAGATCAAATAATCATATCTATAAAAGCAAGTCAAGACATATCAAATGTTGCCACAATACGATAAAAGACTTGTTAAGAAATGGAATCATCTCCATCGACTATGTAAATTCAAAGAAAAATATAGATGATCATTTGACAAAGGGCCTTTGAAAAGAACAAGTCATATTTACATCAAGGGATATGGGCTTAAAGCCAACACAATGAGAGACTAATCGGCGAAAACCTAACCTAGCAAAATTAGAAATCCCATGGTCTAGATTCAATAGGAAAACTAGTTGAGGAAAACTCAAAAGTACTAACACACAAGTATGTCCATTCTTACAATGAATTTTGTGTGTTTATCCGTTGATGATTAAGGGCTGAATTTTAATTCTTAATAATGCTAAAGACTTTTTATAATGGAATACTAAGGAACATTCATGATTTGCATTACCTATACGAGATTGATATGTGGTCGCATCATTGGGAACCAGATGGCTAAGCTCTCTGAAATTCTCATGAATAAGGATATGTTCATGACTAAAATGAACACAATGGTAAGAATATGTTATTGCATAAATATGATATGTATGATACTCATTGTCTTGATTTACTGCACAACGTAGCTAGTTCAAGACTTATATTCATTATCCATAAAGTAGATCTGATAAGTACTTATAGAAACTAGAAGAGGGGGGGGGGGTTGAATAGTTTCACCGTTTGTTTTTAATTTTCTAAAGCGTTTCGCCGTTTTAGGTCCGGTTATTTTTCATTTACAAACTTGTTGAATCTTACTAGTTATGTGATATCAATTTAGTTACTAGCAAACATAAATAAACAAGTAAAGTGAAGAGTAAAGAAAGAGCACAACCAAGAGACGTGGCGATTTATAGTAGTTCGGCACGAAGCTCACTCTCCGTCCTACTCCACTCCCCGAGTACCACACTCGAGAGTTATCAATCACTATATCAACACACTCCTTCAGGCGAATCAATCCGTACACATGCTTACACAAGGCTTAACAACACTAAGCATAATGTCGAGTTCTAATCATAGCTAGAACTAATCTATTCCATGGCCCATGTGGCCACACGAACAAGCACTCTTGTCCATCTTGAATCTTCACCCGATCCAAGTCTTCACTTGTTAGACATACTTGGTTCTTCACCCGAATCAAGCCTTCACATACACGACTCACTTGATTCTTCACCCGAATCAAGTCTTTACACACTTGACACACTTGATCATCCCCGATCCAAGTCTTTACGTAATGACTCAACAAATCCTAACCTACACTTTAGGACATCACTCTCCTCACAACAAATACATGAACTAATCTAGTTACAAGACTTCTTGGAACTACATCACCATCCAAGCTCACACAAATACAATGCTTGGAACTACATCACCATCCAAGTTTATACAAATATCCCCATCCTCGACTCACACACAAGTCGGAAAACAATGACATGATATAAATCCTATTACGTAACACATGTTACGTTTGTGTGTGGACACCTATAACATCTCGAATCTTCATAGTTGTCGAGAGTTCTTCTCTTGCACTTAATAGAAGAGGAAATCACTTATAAACATATACCGACATGTTATAGTGATCAAATAATAAAAGGAACAAAGACCAGAAAGTTTTGTGCGTGTGAAAGTCTAGTTTTTGAAGTGTAACAGTTCAGTATTAATAGGCGACATGAGGGAGAGGGACGGTCCCGTAAATGCCAAACGGTCCTTTATCACTAAGGGACCGCCAGCCTATTTAAGAGACCGCCGCGACAAAACGCTCCCTTTTTGTCCTGACGTGGTGAAAACTTATCTGGTTCAGGCTGAACTGATTTGGGGGGAAAACTAGTTGTTATAAAGTTTGAATTTAAATTTATTTACTTGATAAAACATTTCTTTAAAAACACAAAAATACTTTTGTGAAAATGTTTTGTCAAACTTAAAAATGTAAGTTTAGGTGAAAATAAAATTCTTTGATCACTTAACTAATGACGGTATAAAGTTTGTTCATACCTGAAGTGATGTTGAAGCAGCTACGTAGAAGTAATGAGTTTCCTCGATTAAAAACTTATAAACTGTAACTTTACGTAACATGTCTTTATATTTTGTGATTATCAAAACACGAGAAGACCGAATAATGCGAATAACGTTTTTGACATTATTTGTATTAACAATCTCCCCCTTTTTGATGATTACAAAATATAAACTCATTTTAATTAAAATTATGCGTTGATAAATTTTTAATGAGTTTTCCCGTTACTTCTCCTCCTTTTTGTAGAATCATAAAGGTGTGTCATGGTTGTTTGAGGAGAGAAGACACGAGCACCCTTGAAAGAAAATTGTTGGAGTGATCAACGAAATACAAGCTCCCCCTAGCTAAGTGTTCCCCCTTAATGAGGGCACCGGGGAATCGAGCTATGGTGATGTGCTACAAAACAGAGTTAGAGCAAAGCACATGCATGCATATACATATATAGAAGATGATATGGATGTGAAATCAATTATGTAGTGCATGAATCAGATAGAAAGACACATAATAGAATTTTAATTCTGAGCACTACTGGGGACGGTCCCTTAAATAGGGGGACGGTCCCTTATTGATTCGGGGACCGTCAGTCCATTTAAAGGACCACCGGCAGTAGGCTTCCAAGTTGGTAGGTATATTGTGATTTAAGTAACTTCCCATTTTCAAGGTTGGATATTTTTAGTCCATTTTCATGTTTAACAACGACTAATAACACAATATATTATCATGACTTAAAACATAATCATTCATTCATTCATTCATTCATGAAGAGACATACAATGACAACCATACAAATTTTACAACAAACACATCATAGAAACAATATCACAAGTCATAAACTACTACAACAAGTTATCCCCCATTGCATGTTTGGTCCAAAGTACAACTGCCACTTGATTATTCATGACTAGATTTCTGAGAATATCTAGTCGGAGGGTGGAGTGGATGATGGAGAGGATGAAGGTGGAGCCGAAGGAGTTGCTGATGGTAGCATTGAAGCAAGGGGAGTTGGTTGCACATTTTGTTGAGCAATGAGATACTCAATGTGACCAAACATGATGTGAAGTTCATCTCGAAGAGAGTGAATGAGATGAAAGTTGTGGTAACAACAAGCACATCCCACACTGTGGTTGTTAGCAAAATAGTAGGGAACGGGATTGCCAAGATTTGGAGATAATGGTGGTGTGAGAGGAGTGTTCTCCAAAGGCCCATTTGGTGATGTGGTGGTATGATTAGATGAGTTTGTTGGAGGAGGATGTTGGTTTCTTAGAGATGAGATAGAATGAGTGGGAGATGATGGTTGATTACTCATGAATGGAGTGTAAGCACCCGAACTAGATTGGATGAGCAAGGGTGACAAGTTTTTGACAAATGATGAGAAAGGTGATGTGGTTGTCTTTGAAATAGAGGTTGTCTTAGATGAGGAGTGATATGTTCCATTGGTGGATGGTGTTTTGAGTGGTGCACTTGTTGCTTGAGGTGATGATGGTGGTAACTTAGGAGATGGAGTGGTGTCATAGAGTGTGAGGTCAATGAAATTGTTTTGAGGTCGAATGATTTTGAGCTTAGGCCTTTTGTTTGATGGTTGTGTTGTGGTTTTTTTGTTTGTTGTTGGCAAGGAAGTAGAAGATGATGCCATTGTAGGTGAGGAAGTTGATTTGAAAGATGATTGTGATGAGGTTGAGGATGATGAGGAAGATTTAAATCATCAAGCATGGTTGTGATTTGGGCAAAGCATGCCTTAGAAGTTTTTAAGCACTTAGAAATGTTTATCTAAACATGGTAAGGCGATGATAATCATTCAATAGGTTTAGGATTGCAGGAATGAAGAAAATAGTGCAAAAATCCGTGATCCCACAAGGACGGTCCTTTAAACCTCAGACGGTCCCTTATCACTGAAGGACCGCCGGATCAATAAGGGACCGCTGACAGTGGGTTTACAGAATTTTCCCCACTTTCTCATTTCTACTATCTGCTTGCACATTTTAATCCTATTTGTCATAGACCATTATGAACTAAAATTTGACCATAAAAGATATCATGAATACTCTAAAGGGAAAAATACCAAAATGGCCCGTTGCCCTGCGGTCTAGGCATATTTAGCCCGTTTTTGAAAAATTCTTGTTTTAGCCCAGGTTGCCCTAGGCAACTTTCGTATAGCCAACCAAAAGATGACAAGTGTCCTCAAGTTGCCCAAAATACAAAAAAGTTGCCCAAAAAACAAAAAAGTTGCCCCGACGTAGCACTCTGTAGTTGGCTATACGAAAGTTACCCAGGGCACCCCGGGCTAAAACGGGAATTTTTCAAAAACGGGCTAAATATGCCTAGACCCAGGGCAACCGGGCTATTTTACTAATTATCCCTACTTTAAATAAGCCAATAACATCATTAATAAACATTGACGTCTAATAGAAGTGAGATTTGTTCATACAAATGACATACCTAGCAATTCATAGAATAACAGTAAATAGAAATACTATAAAACATTCAAGGTTAATCATAGCAACCAAAAATACATGATTGTTGACTTTAGTCTTCTTCGAAGCGTCTCTCTTAATAAATGGATAACTCCTCATCGAGAATATCATTAATCGGAAGCCTTTCAAACTCAAAGAATGATGAAATGTGTGACTTAGATATAGGATTCATAACATGACAAAAGAGTTGGTATTGGGTGCTTTGGAGGTGTGGATATGTTTGCATTACGAAGTTATAAAAACGAGTCAAGAGCATCCCATAGGGCATTAACTCGTCGTTAGTGTCCTCGAGTTGCATTATTCGCTTAGCGAAGAAATAAGCAAGGTTGTAAGGTCGTTTACTGATTATGCAATGCAGCATGTGAGCACAACATGCTGGTACATACTCACGATACTTGACAAGACAGAAAACGTTTTCACGAAGAATAACAGCCATAGCTTGAAGACCAGGACGAAGTTCAGAAATACGAATTTTATTTGGTTGAAGAGTGTCAGACGTTTGACAAATTGACTCAATTATTTTGGCTAAAGAAGGAACGTATGTTCGGTATAGACCTTTATCTTCTCGATTTTCAAGGAGGGAGTTGAGATCAAAATCTTCCGAATAAGCACATTGCCCATTACTAGGAAGTTCAAGAATTTGAGTAAATTGTTTAAGAGATACATGGACATTGTAGTGACTAATTTTACACTTAAGTTGTATACAGTCATTTTGATCTCGTTTGATATTAACACTAGAGTAAAATTCAAGTAAAAAGCGAGGACAAATAGGTTCATTAATGTTTAGAAGACAATCAAACTCTATGAAATGAAAACCTCTTTCGATACGTTCCTTATCAGGATACAAGGGATCAACCAGTCGTCCTTCATGAACATGACCTAACTCAAATGGTTTTATATATGGAATAAATTCAGGTGGTGTGTCAGATTTAGAAAAAATTTTGGGAATATAAGATTGAGTTAAGATGTGATCGATATCATATCAGTGAGGCATGATTGTACCTATGTATAATTAATAAGAAGTTAACAAGATAATAATATTGTGCTTATTCTAAACACTTTTCATGTATCATTAGTTTTGAAATTCCTGATTCATTTCGTTGCATGATTATGAAAACGTTTTTGACATGTATTAACAATGCATAATTACATTATTGTTACGTGATTGAATAATATTAACATCCACAAATTTGAGTTAGGGATAATATCATTTTTGACCCATTTTTAAAAACTCACGAATTAAAACAATTGACTTAATAATTTACATGTTGTTAGTGATACATTGTTAAAGTTAACCTTCTATTGTTGTTGATTTTGCAAAGAAATGAGAATCCCCAATTTAATTTTGAGTTCATAAGAACCCTAGAACTTCAATTAAGAATTAGTTAAATGAAATTGAGAAAATTGACTTATAATGGAGTGATTAGTGAGTATAGGTGGTTGATGATCTTAACTTTGAAAATCTTGAACTAATTTGATAATGGGTTAGTGAAGATTTGAGTGTTGGGTCAAGTTTTTCGTCACTTTCTGCACTAAAGGAGTGTTTGGATGTTCTGCAGAAAGAAAAATGGAGCATAGTCTAAAATTCCTGGATGGTCCCTTATCGATATGGGACCGCCGAGAGCTAAGGGACCGCCGTAAGTAGCCTGTGGTCTTTGGACGATTTTTGGTGTTTTGGTCTTAATGAAAAGTCTTTGGTTTTAGAACGTAACACTTTGAATTTTAAGACTCGAAAATGACTCAATACGCACGAGTAGGCTAAGGAATGGGTATTGAGATGTAAGAAGAATGAAAGACTCGATACGCTTGATTAAAGAGTGGATTTTGAGTCGAGACAGAAGAAAAGAGAGAATGAGATTCGAGGATGAGATTTGCATTGAGGAAGCTAGAAGTCAATCAAGTAAGTTTCAAGAAACGTTATAGACGAGAACTAGAGAGCAAACAAAGAGTGAAGCAAGTGTGCATCGTCTATTGTGATTGATTGACGTCAAGTTATAAACAATGGATGTGGTAAGGCCATTGTTTTTCCAAATAATTTGCTTGAATCCAAAGAAGGATAAGCATTTAGACAAAGCGTCCAATCAATACAAAGCATCTAGCACATATTGGCATACAAACATCAACAAGCATATAAGCAAGTAATCTCTAATCACGTAGTTACATGAACATATAGCAAGCAATCAAATAGGCAAACATAATAGTCAAGATTGGTAAGAAGACTTACCTTGACCTTTAGCAATCCTTATTAGCACATAACCAAAAACATGTGTTGTTGGTGATGCAAGACTAGATGATATTCACTTGGCAATTAGTCCATAAGATTAGTAATGCAATCGGCTTGGTAAGATGACCATTAGGTTGTCTACATGCTTAAGGCGCGTATTGTCTTCTTAGCTAGCTATCCACATTGCACACAAAACCGCACATTGTCTTCTTAATAGTCATTACATCAAAACAAGAAGATTGGTACACCAACAAGGTTGCTCAAGAAATTCTTGTCGGCAACATTACCTATAATGAAAACATTCAAATTAGTAGTATATGATTTCACTTAAACTAAGTGTCTTTCAAATATCACATTTTCATCATCTTTGGCTTGAACATTTCCTTGACGAATGTTAAAACTATTTTACCAAATGCCATTTGCCATTTGACATAAAATTGTTTTATCAAACTAAATTTTCGGTAAAGATTCATAAATCAACATTTTTGCTTCAAATATTTCATGCAAGTTATTTATGAAAAACTTATTAGTAAGACTTTCTATTATTGATTATAAATCATTAATAGAAATGACATGCCAAAGATAATGATCTATTGATTTCACATAACCTTCAAATTCATTTTTCCAAATGACAAGATTTTCATTTTCGAAAAATGGTGGCTGATTCAAATAACACCCATCTAGATATCATTTTGATTCCATAGATCGATTCAAGTTTTAAAGTACAGTATACTTTAAAGATCTTGATAAATGAAGCTCTGATACCAATTGTAGAAACTAGAAGAGGGGTTGAATAGTTTCACCGCTTGTTTTTAATTTTCTAAAGCGTTTCACCTTTTAGGTCTGGTTATTTTTCATTTACAAACTTGTTGAATCTTACTAGTTATGTGATATCAATTTAGTTACTAGCAAACATAAATAAACAAGTAAAGTGAAGAGTAAAGAAAGAGCACAACCAAGAGTCGTGGCAATTTATAGTGGTTCGGCACGAAGCTCACTCTCCGTCCTACTCCACTCCCCGAGTACAACACTCGAGTGTTATCAATCACTATATAAACACACTCCTTCAGGTGGAGCAATCCGTACACATGCTTACACAAGGCTTAACGACACTAAGCATAATGTCGAGTTCTAATCATAGCTAGAACCAATCTATTCCAAGGCCCACGTGGCCACACGAACAAGCACTCTTATCCATCTTGAATCTTCACCCAATCCAAGTCTTCACTTGTTAGACATACTTGGTTCTTCACCCGAACCAAGCCTTCACACATACGACTTAGTTGATTCTTCACCCGAATCAAGTCTTTACACACTTGACACACTTGATCATCCCCGATCCAAGTATTTACATAATGACTCAAAAAATCCTAACCTAAACTTTAAGACATCACTCTCCTCACAACAAATACATGAACTAATCTAGTTACAAGACTTCTTGGAACTACATCACCATCTAAGCTCACACAAATACAATGCTTGGAACTACATCACCATTCAAGTTTATGCAAATATCCCCATCCTCGACTCACACACAAGTCGGAAAATAATGACATGATATAAATCCTAGCACGTAACACATGTTATATTTGTGCGTGGACACCTATAACATCTCGAATCTTCAAAGTTGTCAAGAGTTCTTCTCTTGCACTTGACGGAAGAGGAAATCACTTATAAACATATACCGACATGTTATAGTGATCAAAGAATAAAAGGAACAAAGATCAGAAAGTTGTGTGTGTGTGTGAAAGTCTTGTTTTTGAAGTGTAACAGTTCAGTATTAATAGGCGATAGGAGGGAGAGGGACGGTCCCGTAAATGCCAGATGGTCCTTTATCACTAAGGGACCGCCGACCTATTTAAGGGACTCCCACGACAAAATGCTCCCTTTTTGTCCTGACGTGGTGAAAACTTATCTGGTTCAGGCTGAATGGATTTGGGGGGGAAAACTAGCTGTTATAAAGTTTGAATTTGAATTTATTTTCTTAATAAAACATTTCTTTAAATACACAAAAATACTTTTGTAAAATTGTTTTGTCAAACTTAAAAATGTAAGTTTAGGTGAAAATAAAATTCTTTGATCACTTAACTAATGACGGTATAAAGTTTGTTCATACCTGAAGTGATGTTGAAGCAGCTACGTAGAAGTAACGAGTTTCCTCGATTAAAAACTTATAAACCGTAACTTTACGTAACATGTCTTTATATTTTGTGATTATCAAAGCACGAGAAGACCGAATAATACGAATAAAATTTTTGACATTATTTATATTAACAGTACTCACTAGGATAGGTTCAAGTCCAAAAGACATCTAATCTGATGCATGTCATATTAAATTTTATGAAAATAGAATAATAGTAACTTTAAATTATCTTATTTTCTATTCAAATGTGGTGTATTATTGGTGTTTGAATAAAAAATATAGGATATAGTTAAAACATTGAAAAACTAATCCCATGAGCCACAGTGAAACCTATATCTCTTTATAATGACTTTCCACCAATGCCTAACAAATAATTGAATAGTAGTGGGCTTAGTGGTGGGTTTTAGGCTTGATTATGCTTTGTAAAACCCTAAAATCTAGAATACATTTTATTTGCCCTTTTTGAATTTAACCAATGTCTAAATAATAAGTATTGACATTAAAACTATACGATATAATATATGTACACATTATTAAATTCTTACCCTAAGTAACTTAACTAAATAAATTAAACCTTCCTAATCTAATCCTAGCCTACAATAAAAACGACATACCTAATTGACCTAAACGATCCTACATGTTTTCTAGCTAGGTTATAGGAACAAAAATTATGCCTTACCCCATTGATGTTACACGATAAGGACCAAATAAACATGTGTATATCTTATCAAAAGAGAAGATTTTGTCTCCCTTTGCCCTAAAATAAAACACACGCTTTTCCTTATCACACATCACACGTTATTCTCTCTTTATCCCCTAAAAAAATATATACGGCCTCTCATATTGTCTCCCTACACCGAAATCAAACAAGTACCAAAATCGTTTGTCTTTCTCTCAAAGATCAAGAAGAAAGAAGAAGGGTAGCATCTTTGGGGTTTTGTGATTCGTAGCAACAATCTTGGGGTTTTCATTCGTGTATTTTTGTTCTCTCTTTTGATTTCTTTGTCTCAGGCTCACAAGGTATTCATGAATCCCTTTGTTTTCTCTCATATACACGACACATTTATGAATATGGATCAGATCTCAACATGTTGTACAATTGTAAAAATGATGTTAATATCTTGTCTTTGTGCCTATTTAGAAATCACTTGTTAATCATATGCAACATGAAATCATAAAGCTAGTAAAACATGTGTGTTGACTTTTGTTTATGCTCCATTTGAATCAGTTTCATGTCAAGCTATAAACATGATCATTTAATGCATGTTAAATATGCCTAACAAAACTGGCAACCATAGGAATTTAATGATGGTCGATTAAGGTTTAAGAGCATTTAGGGTTTTATTGTGATTTTATGTGAGCATGCTGTCTAGAAATTGGGACGGGTTCAAGGGGGTCTAATTGGATGATACCAACATGTTTTTGTATGATTCTTGAGTCTAAAAATAAGTTCTTGAAGCCTACTTTTTGAATATATAAATTTCTTGGTCATTGGATGTCGGGAAAGTAGTCTTTTGATTTTTAGAAGATTAGGTTTCAAATTTGTAATTTGGAGTCTCAAAATTACTTAGTTTCTAGCATTTTTAATTCACAAAATATAAGGTATGAGTAGCCTAAATTCTTGAAAAAGAATATATTATATGTTTGTTACTTACTATAATTTTTTTGAATTTTTCTGGAAGGTTTTAGTGGGTTAATAAAAGATAAACTTTTCGGTTATACTAATAGGCTACTTTCTGGACAGACCTAGAAAGAATGATTTTTATTAAATACCTACACTAAGAGATAAAATCTGTAAAAATTATGGGAAGTACTAGACATAGACAAGTATCACTGGCAGTGTTGCAAAAATCGGCTGAATCGACCGATTAATCGGCGATTAATCGGTAATCGGCCCTGGAACTTGGAGGGATTTCCAAGGTAATCGGCCGATTAATCGGCCGAGTCAAGAAAATCGGCCGATTAATCGGTCAAAAATCGCTAATCGGCCCTCGACCGCCTCAGGACCGATTCACGATTTTTGCAACATTGATCACTGGTAAAAGTTATAGAACTACAGGACCTTGTTCGATATGACATAAAAATCATAAGAATATAAACCAGATTCACATTATAAACCTAAATCTATGTTTTGACTATATATCATTACTAAAACCCTAAAATATGTTAACATAACGACAACAAGTCTTAAAATCAGTAATGAACTTATAAGTGAGCTTATTAGTAATATATGATCCATAATTCGTGTAGATTCTCTGAAGAAGGGGTGACTCATATTTCCTTGTGTTAATTCATTTGTTTGCTTTCGTTTCATTTATGGTACAGATATTCTACCCTTTCTGAGTAAGGGTTTCTCATGACTTCTCGATCCTTGATTTTGTTCATTTATTATGATATCTACTTGCTATCCCATTCTGATATGATATTTGCGACCCCATTCTGATATGATATTTGCTATCCCTTTTGATAAGAGATTTAGTTCAGTTAGATCTACCTTTGTTTGGATATATTATGATAGATTTATTATGCTTTGTTTATCATATGACTTATTCTGTTGCCTGAGCTATGTTTAACCATTCATTAAGGTATCATGACCATGTCATTGAGGCCCTAATGGCATGACACTTTCTGTGGATATATGATTGATCCATGACGTTCCCTTTTGTATGCTTAAGCACTTTATTATTATTATTATTATTATTATTATTATTATTATTATTATTATTATTATTATTATTATTATTATTATTATTATTATTATTATTATGTATGCACTCATCTTGTACTTGTGTATATATATTTTGTTTTGCAGAGAGCGTATGGATGTATCCTAGGTACTTTGTTTAGTTTAGATTGGTGAATGGTTTGTGTGTGCCATACACCCCATTTCACTTTTGGTACATGGTGAGCTAGCTACTCCTTGTACACTTTGCTATGACAGGATTATGACAGATGATGGGATTTTGGTTTACAGCATGAATCATGCCTTAGACATATGGTTTAAGCTCGTGGGCATTCTCGTATGATTTTATGATTCCTTTATCCTTCTTATGACACATTACTCCTTTGACTTGTAACTTATGATACTTTTGCTCAGTAGATTCCTTTGGTTTCATTTTGTATATTTATTTATGATTAGTTATTCATTGTTATATCTGTTCACTGGGCTTTTTAACAACAGTCGCATTTTCTTTTCTCTGCGGCAGGTAATAAGAGGGATGTTGGGCTTT
Source organism: Artemisia argyi (assembly GCA_030686995.1). Lineage (NCBI taxonomy): Eukaryota > Viridiplantae > Streptophyta > Magnoliopsida > Asterales > Asteraceae > Artemisia > Artemisia argyi. Next base: position 51,628,963 of record CM060676.1, read on the forward strand.
GAGGGATGAGAGTAGGAGCTTCTAGTGGACCAGTAGTTTCCCTTTGTCATTTAGATTTGGTTTAAGATAATTGTCTTTGGATATTTCATTTCTTTTTCAGACATGTTGGATTGCATTTCTTTTGAAAGTCATTTTGTCTACATGACTTAGTATTTTATTTAATAAAGTCTTCTGCTTGTCTTTATATGTTCTGATTGACACCATATTTGTGACATTTGGCCCATTCTCGGATGAGGGTGTTACCTACTTAATTGGACTTAATACTACAAATACTAAATGGTTAAAAGATGGGCCTTAGGGTTTGGGGATCATTGGCTCTCACTGAAAATCTGGAATTATTTTTTAATAACCCAGAATTAGATTTTATCATTGTGACGTTTCACAAACTAATGCAATGTTTTATTTATTTATTTATTTATTTATTTATTTATTTATTTGTCAGTTATACCATATAACAATATTCTTGAAGAGTTGCAATGGTTGCTGGAACCCTTTCATGCACTATATATACAGCATCATAATCAATCATGAAGCATCATTTAGATTCGTCAGATTCAAGATTTTGTTCTTGATTTGATTGTTGTATCCTCAAAACAGTCGCGCCAATTTGGGCGAATTCTGTTTTAGGACACTGCAAATTGTTGGCCTCAATGACTTTTGTGTAATCTCAGATATTTATATTATAAAGTTGTATTACCATCAATAAATTCCTAACAATATTGAATAGAATTTTGAATATGGATCAAATGATTCAAAAATCTCACGTTGAAAAAAGAAACCAAAAAGTTCAAAGGGGCTGATTTTCATCTTTGGCAACAGAAGATGTTGTTTCACTTGAAAATGTTGCATGTGCCAAATGTTCTCATGGATCATGAACCAATAGATCCGTATGTGGAATGACAAAATGTTCCTACTGAGGTACAAGTGGCAGACTATAAAAGGGTCACCTCTCTTTGGAATTATAATGAATATAATTGCGGAAATTATTTTCTGAATGCTTTGGACGAAACCTTGTGTGATATTTATTCTACCTTTTCTAGTGCAAGAGAAATTTCGGAATCATTGGAAAGAAATACAGGACTGAAGTTGCATGTTCCAAGAAGTTTGTTGTTGGAAAATTTTTGAACTTCAAGATGAATGATGCAAAGCATGTGGTAAAGGAAGTGGAAGAACTCCAAATCATAGTCTACGGATTGGAAGTAGAAGGCATGGGTATTAATCTAACTTTCTTGTTGAGTCAATTATTGAAAATTGCCCCCATCCTAGAAAATTTTTAAGTTATATCATAAACATTTGACTAATGATATGAGTTTTGAGCAACTTGTTCATAAAATTCGTGTTGAGAAAGATAATATGATGAATGAAAAGGCTGATGCAAATTCAATAGAACCAAACGCAAACATGGTTGAAGAAAGCTCTTCCAAATCCAAGTCCAACTTCAAAAACAAGTACAAAAATGATGGTGCTTCTGGATAGAATTCTTCTAATGATACAAACAAGTATTACACCCAATAAAAGAACAACAACTTCAAGAATGTCTTTCATTGATATGTCTATTGGGAAACCTAGGAATAAATCCAAGGATTGTCGCCACAAAAATTACAATGCGGTAGAAATTCTAGAGGAAACTCCAACCAAGCAAATAATGTGGGATCACCAAAGGAATTTACTGGTGTAACTGAAGCCTTCGTGACTACAAACAATGTTGATTGGTGGGTTGATACTAGTGCCACAAAGCACAAATGCAACTCAAGAAGGGTGTTTGTATCTTACTAAAAGGTGAATGAAACATAACCAATGTTCATATGAAATGGAACTTCTTCAAAGATTGAAGGAAAAGGGAAAGTCATATTGAATCTGACTTCTGGAAAGGTTCTTGTAATCTCAAACGTGTTTCATGTACCAAACATCACCAAGAATCCGATTTCTTGCCCTATTCTTAATAATAAAGTATTTAAACTTATATTTGAATTAGACAAATATGTAATCACTAAGGGTAGTGTGTATCTTGGAAATGGTTACCTTGATGAGGGGACTTTTCAAACTAAGTGTTGTAACTGATGATAATGTTATTAATAATAATGCGGGCACTAGCACCACTTCTATGTACATGATTGATCCTTCTTTCTAATGACATTCTATATTAGGCCATGTTAATTTCCGTTCCTTGCAAAGAATGATAACCTTAGGAATGTTGCCTAAATGTTCTGTAGATAAAAGATCTAAGTGTAAAATCTGTGTTGAATCTAAATAAACAAGTTATTCACATAAATCTGTAAAAGAAGATCAAATGAAATACTTGGTTTAATTCAAACAGATTAATGTGATTTCAAAGCAACACGATCAAGAATAGTGGCGAAGCTAGGATAATTTTTCTAGGAGGGCCTAAAGGTAATTCATAAGATTTAGGACGGCCAAATCATAATTTATTAATAAAGTTTAAGGTTTATAACGTAAACATAACAAATCCTAGGGGGACCATGGCCCTTCCCAGTCTACACTTAGCTCTCCTCATGATCAAGAGGAGGAAAGAATTATTATATTACTTTCATTGATGATTGCATTAAACTTTGCTATGTGTACTTAATAAATACCAAAGATGAAGCTTTTAATATGTTTAAGACATATAAAGCAGAAATTAAAAATCAACTAAACAAAAAGATCCAAATTCTAAGGTCCGATAAAGGAGGAGAATATGAATCCAATGACTTTGCTAAATTTGTTCAACTTATGGTATTGTACACCAAACAACAGCCCCATACACTCCACAATAAAATAAAGTGGTTGAACCTAAGAATCGAACATTGAATAACATGATTAATTCAATGTTAATTACTTTAGGGGCTCCTCATAGTCATTGGGGTGAAACATGTCTTGCTAAATATTGAATAAAATTCCTCATAAAAAGAGTGATAAATCTCCATATCAATTATGGAAACGAAAGAAGCCTTCTTATAAAAGGATGAAAGTGTGGGGTTGTTTGGAAATTCAAGTACCTTTACCAAAGAGAACCAAGCTTGGCCCAATAAAGAATAGAGTTGCTTATAGGCTTTTGGTTTACAAATATAATGTAGAGGACATAAGCAACAACAGAATTATAGAATCTGTTGAAGTAGAATTCTTTGAGAATACCTTTCCTTAAAAGGAAAAAAGATAAACAAACCCCAAATCCAAGGAAAAGAGTATTATATGATCAATTGTCCTAAGATCAAAGAGACAACAATTCTGAGGTTCCACAAGAAAATTTCGAATCTAGAGGGTTAGAAGGAGGCTTCAGGTAACCTTGAGTCCGTCCAAATGGACACTAATGAACAAGGTGATGGTGGGTAGATAAGAACATAGAGGTTAAGATTGATGTTGGAACAAGGTTAGACACAGTTCTACTAAAAGGTATGAATCCAGTCACTCTCCTTATCTTATAACAAACTGACTCTACTAACCTTTTCCTGATCCATTGCAACTAACTGGCTTGACCATTTGGTCTTTGAATCTTACTTAGAACCTGATAGTACAAAATCACAATAAAATCAAACATTTTCTGTTGCAAGGAGCTGACAAATCAACATCAGCTTCCTCTACAACACACCTTCTTATTCTTACATTTCATCAACAACATATTGGCTAAGGCCCTACTATTAAGCGATTCATCACTAGTGATAACTCCCTGACAGTGAAGTTCCTTATAGGTTATGTTGCTTTGAGACTATAAAGATTGGATTGATAATCCAACCATGTTTTCACAATAAAACCAAATCATTCTTGTTCATTAAAGCAGGCAGTGGTACATCACAACCTCTGCCTGAATATTCTAAATTCCTTTGACTCAAAAAGAAACATTTCTGATAGGTACAACCCTTCGCATCCCTATAATGATATCAGTCAATCACAGCTGTTATTAAGGGAGTCACAAGGTCCTATATCCTCAAAGGGATAGAACTATCCCTCTTAGAAAGGGACTGATGCGGGTTATTATAAACCTATAAATACCATGAATAAACCAACTAGTGCACTCTAGGGTGTGAAGGCGTTAAGTCAAACATTCAAGCTAACACTACTCAGATTACAGCTAGTTTTCCTACTCCTAACGCAAACAACCAATCAAACAAGAGACGGCAATTAATAATTAATAACTATGTTTCATTAGATCTAAGCAAACACAACTAAATTTAGCCTAGCATGTTAAAATGAAGACAGAAAAACACATAATCAAACAACACATAGACATATTGAATGATTAGAGGTGAATTACTTAACTTTAATGAAACAAGGGTTTTGGGGTTTGTAAAACCCTTACAAAAGCTTTGAAATTCGTGCCCTAGTTGTTCCTCCAAGATGTTACATGATTTATGGTAACCAAGTGAAAATATATATAATGATCCAAGTGTGACGGCGTCACGATAACGGTTGTGATGCCGTCAGCTTGCCTCCAATTAGGGTTTCGTCCTTTGCAAGTTGCCGCTATGACGCCGTCCCTTTATAAAACTTCTGAGCCATCACGTATAAAATTAACTCTACATCTTGGTCTTCAAATACAAGTGACGTCGTCACATGTTAAGTGTGAGCCGTCAGGTCTCCATCTTGACAGATTCTCGACTTGGTCATTTTTCTTCGTTTCTTCATCCAATTTGGTCTAAAACATGCCAGTTTTCATCTTTTGCGTCCAAAATACCCAAGATGCAAAAAGAAACGATTTAGGCAATATTTGATCAAATACATATGACTTTTGGCCTTAAATGACCCTTTAAAAAGGTATCAAACAAATCTTTATCAAATATCCCTACATTTGAGATTTGTTTGTCCTCAAACAAACGTGCTTTTAACCTAATCAATTTAACAAGTTAAAGGTCATTTATCATTGGTATAAAAGTAATTAAAACACATATTTGTTCCACCAGAGTCTTAACAAGCACAAAAATTATATACTAGTACCTCACAATAAGTGTTTAGATTCTCACATCTCTCGAGTGTCTGGTTTATATAACATGTATGGAAACGGGAAAATAGAACTCTCTACCTGACATAGCACATAGATTACCATAAGTTTGAGAGCGGATCAAATCTCCACAAATTTGGCGTAAGCACCTTTGATAAACTATCAAATAGGGCTTTTAAAGGGTTGTAACATTGGGTGTTAGGGTACGGAAAACACAGTTTTGTTGGATATAGGGAACCTTACTGGTAGCAAGTCATTTACATGTACAAGGTGGTGTTGCTAAGCCAAGACTCGACTCACTAACTTCTAACTCTTTTTGTATTTTTCTTGACTCTTTCTTGACTTAAACAAAAGATAAAAGACGGGATGGTAGTCCGTATGTTTTTTTTTTTTTTTTTTTTTTTTTTTTTTTTTTTATCAATTTTTTTTCATACATTCTTGACCTACCATCCAAAATATAAATCCATAAAAAAAGGATTTATTGTTGCTTTCAAACATTCGTGAGGTGTTCGGCTTTGAAAATTCTAGCATAGGAAATTTTTATTCTAATATTTCCTAAGATGCTTGGGGGATATCTTTTTAGAAATGATTTTAATAAGGTCTACTTGAGGGCAAGTAGGGTTTAAGTGGGGGGATATTTGATGACAATAAATAATCCTGATATTTTAGTGTCAATTTCCCCTATTATGCTAATTATTTGTATTGTTTTATATGGATATATACTATAATGTCTTTATATTTCATTTCCAAGTTGAATATGAGCATAGGAGAAAAATAGACGTGGAATTGGAAAAGTACTCACAAAGATATACATTTTAGTATGATTTGAAGAATTTACGGCGTAATTATACTCTCCATTTACACCGTAATTAAGGATTTATACTCTCCTTTTTTATTTTTGAATTATGCTTGTTGGTAGTGTTGTGATTTCAGGGAATTGAAGTTTGCTCATGGAAATAAAACGAAGCCACACATGTTCAACGAGATCCTTCTTTCATTTGGAGCAAATTTAAGGGAAGTTCTCGTTCCAATTCTACTTTTACCGCATCTGTATTTCATGTTTAGTATAAAAGGGACTTTATACATTTCAAGTGTGGAGACGGGAGTAGAATTATAACTTAAACTTGTTTGCCCTCATTTTTCTAGTTTATTTTGAAAATTTGTGCCATTTTTAAAATTTTGACATGTTTTTCTTAACCTAACTAGAATAGACCTTAGCCGAGCACACTATAACCCTTGATTTCCATGGTAAGATTTAGCGTTTCCATTTCCCCTTATTTACCTCAAATCCACCAAAAAGTGAGTGTGACAGTAGTATGTAAACTTTAGAACTTGGCCTTTACATTATTTCGAGACCATAGAAGAGTAGTGTGTCGAGTTAGCTTGATACATTGATGAGGCGAAAAATGAACCGTTTCTAGGGGGTCATTTAAGACCGGAATTGAATTTATTTGATCAAATATTGCCCTAAATCGTTCCTTTTGTGATTTTAGGTACTTTGGGAGTGAATTCTGGAAAAGGAAACATTTTGGACGTTTTTGGAGCATAAAAGTGAAGAAAACGACAAAGACTTAATTTTCCATGCTGGGAACAGTACCTGACGGCGTCAAGAAGGAAAATATGACGGCGTCAAGAGCAAAATCCATGACGACCCAGAGAAAACCTGAAGGCGTCAGAAGTAGGGCGTCAAGAGTTATTTTGGTGACGGCCTGAAGAAGGATTACACGTGACGGCGTCAAACCCATATCTAGGCAGTCCGAGAACTTTATTGGCGGCGAGATGACGGCGTCAGAAATTTACTCTTGACGTCGTCACCTCACAAAATCTATATATACTTTTCTATTTTTCATTCATTAGAGAGGAACTTGTGTGGAGAATACTAGGGCCGAACCTAATAAACCCTAGGTCGTTTGTAAGAGTATTTTCAATGGTTTTCACCCCTTGAAACCTTTCATGTTCAATTAAGATATGTTTTCTTTCAATTCATTCAATATGTCTATGTGTTGTTTGAATATATCTTGTGCTTGTCTTGATTATAACATGCTAGTCTAGATCTTTCATGTGTTTGCTTAGATGTAATGAAACCTAGATGTTAATTATAGGTTGATTGCTTGTTTATAGTTGTAATGGATGAATGATTTCAATGTTAGGCTTAAGAAAACTGGCAGATCTCCATTGTGTAACTTGCTTGAACGTCTTAAGAAACATGAACCGAGGTGTACTAGGTTTTTATGGTTGTATTTAATGAATGAGCGAATTCTAATGATCCCATGTTAGGAGCTTCTTAGCCGGCTCGACATAGGAGTGAAGTAGGAGCTTATAGGATTGGGGAAGTAAGTACGCCACCCCATGAATGGTATTAAGGAATACAATCTGTCATCCACGCAACTGTAACAAGTAATTAACCTGTAAAAGATATCTAGGGAGTAGTGAAATCTATGTAAACACAATTCTCCCATATATTGCTCACACCACTATCTTAATTTAGTTTATTTTCATTTTTATTATTTTATTTTGATTGCATCTTAGTAATTGGGTTAGTTGATTAGCAACTAATTCCGCCCATTCCTTCAAAAACCGAGATTTTACTTGCTTTTATAAAAACATAAAAATACAAAAAGAATCATCCCTCACCTCTAGACCTAGTCTTTAGGCTTTCTAATCCTAGCGACACTATTCCTAAGTTGAATGATCAATCCCCCGGTACTTGTCACTATACTATACTACAACGATCAGGTACACTGCCTGGTGGGGGTTGTAAGCTTCTCGAGATCCCTCGAGAGGTAAAGCCTGGTGCAATTCCCACGCATCAAGTTTTTGGCGCCGCTACCGGGGAATAGTTATTGTCTAGGTTAGGATTTCTTTTTATTAGGTCTACTTACTAGATTCCTTTCTAGTAAGGTTTTATTTTTATTTTTAGGTTTTCTTTTGTCTATCTCATTTCTTCGTGTTTTTGTTCGTAACCTTTACCATCCGACATCATGGAAAGTGGTAACATCTTTGAACCCATCAACCCACCACAACAAGACCACCCACAAAACCCACCACTAGCTAACCAACCTCTTAGGCCCCAAACCCTAGGAGAGTATTACCGACCTAGCCACCAAGGCTACCGAAACACCATTGAGCTCACCCAAGGAGCCAATGTGTCTCCCTTGCGATCCGACACCATCCGGTTGGTGCAAAGCGGATGTGCATTTCATGGACTTCATTCCGAAGATCCAAATCAACATCTCAAGGACTTCCTTAAAATCGTAGATTCCATAGACCTTGATGCTACAACTAGAGAGTCAACCCGATTACGCCTATTCCAATTCTCTCTATGTGATCAAGCTAGTCAATGGCTTGAGTGTTTACCCGCGGGATCCATCACCTCATGGGATGATCTCACCCCTCGTTTCCTTGCTCAATTTTTCCCACCGGGGAGAACTACCAAGCTTAGAAATGATATCTTGATGTTCCAACAACGTCAAGGTGAAACTCTATATGAAGCATGGACTCGTTTCAAGGACTTACTCCAAAAAGTCCCTCATCATGGCATAGATCTTTGGCTCCAAGTCCACATCTTCTATGACCATATCGATCTCTCCACAAGGCGAACCATTGACCAATCGGCCGGTGGCAAGCTACGTAATCTAAGTGCGGAACAATCATGGGAACTCATAGAAGATCTTGCTCTCTATGACAACGAAAGTTGGAATGATCCCCGTGATTTGAACAAAACAGTCAAGGCAATATCTTTGCCTTCGAACAATTCTAGCACTCCCGACCGTAGGATCATGGAACTTGAGGACCAAGTCAAGTTTCTCATGAAATCTTACGAAGCTCCTAAGCCTTCAAGCCAAGTGAACAAAATCACTTCTTCATGCGAGTTATGTAGTGGTCCCCATGACACTCGTGATTGTGTGGAACTCCCCGGAATAGCTTTTGCGGACTACGCATCCTCGCATACCGACGAAGCGGGAGATAAGTGGTACACTTTCAAACCCGAGCCAAACCCTTATGGTGATTCCTACAACCCCACTTGGAAAAATCACCCAAACCTTAGGTGGAAACAAAACCAAACCAATTCTTCCAATCTGCCTAATCGTTACCAACCAAACAGTCCACCCTCTAACCGTACTTTCAACAACAATCCTTCCAACAACTATGGTAGTACCAACAATCTTGAAGGATTGATGTCCAAGTTTATGGCATCTCAAGAGGCTCGTATAGCTAGGTTTGAAACCGAATTAAACCAACAACAAATGGAGATGACCAATAAGATTGACAACTTGTTGAAAGCCCTCAACAACCAAGCGTTAACTACACCTAGGAAGGACTCTAAGGACGCCAATAGCGGAATCCAAGCTAAGGACCCCTCGTCATACAAACACGTCCACTTTGTCAATGTTGTCACCATTAAGCCAATAGATAAGGAGATAGAAGAAAGTGACAAGGATGAAGTTGGAGTAGAAACCGAGACTAGGGATGAAATTAGGGAAGTTGAGGTTAATAAGGGAGAAGAGTTAGAGAAAGTAGACACTGTAGAAGAGTACTTTGATAAGTTGCCCACCAAGGAAGAACGGGAATATCATAAGGATTTATTCGATGATCCCGAGACACCATATATCCTTGGCTCACCCCTTATCAAAATGGGAGACCCCTCTAACATCAACATACCATGCAACATTGGGCATATGCATATATGGAAAGCTTATATCGTTCCTAGATCTCCTATAAACATCATGACTAGGACTTATTATAATTGGGTAATGAAGAAACTACTTGGTTATAGGATGATGCCCAATAAGAATTTGATAAGTAATTTTGTAGGAAGAGTGAAGGGATTACATGTGATTGTCGGAAATTTCACCTATGAGATCGATTTTATGATAGTATAGGATACTCGTCCGGTGATAGATGCTTGCCTAAGTCAAGTAGTGTTCGGAAAACCATTCGTTGAGGCCACTAAGATGAGTTATGATCCGACTCTAGAGATAGTTAGGTTCAAGGAAGAGAATGATGAGATTGCCTATCAAATGCCCTATAAGATTGAGCAGTACCGCCTCCTGTCAAACATAGAAAAGGAACACAAACAAGCGGCTTATTATAGGAATGATGAGGACAGACGTAGAGGAGTAGAGTATGTGATGATTAGGATGCTTGGTTTCTACAAAGAATGCTTGCAACTAGGTTCGGAATACAAAACTGGTATAGGAGATGACCTAGAGAGTGAAACCAACGATGAGGTCACGTAGTAACCCATGACCTTGAGTCTAGCTACAAGACTCGTAAATAAAGAAAAGCGCTTCTTGGGAGGCAACCCATGTTTTGTGTGATTTTTATTTTGTTTGATTGTTATTTGTTTCCGTATGCATGCTTTATTTTTATTGTTGGTAGATCATGTTTCAAAACTAAAATGGTGAAAATACTTTATTTTGTTGTTTGGCTTAGTCTTAACTTCATCCAAAGGTATTTCGCAAAAGATAAGTGTAAGGGGAAACCCCAAATATGTTTTTAAGAAACAAACTCGATCATGATTCTCCACAATATTAAGTGAACATGTATATTCGTATTTGTTAGAGTTAAATGCTTGTATCGAGTCATAATGATGTTTTGCAGGATTTTACAGGAAGTAGGACGAAGTTTTTCCAGAAATTTTCCGAGAACTTAACATAAGAATTTCTGCAGGTCACTTCTGACGGCGCCAGGAAGAAATTCCTGACAGCGTCACGTGTAAAATTCAGGAAATTTTACCACTTTTGTTTTTCTAACGGAGTATTAAAGTTTTTGTTGAATCTTTAGTTTTATAATCTCCAGGAGATCTGCAAACATCATTCCACAAGCATTATATCTTATTTTGTTTTCTAGGATTTGTTAGCATATATAGATTGCCACCGATTTTACGCGAGGTTGCCTTGTCTGTTTTCTCAGGTTTAACAGGTTATATATGACAAGAAGATGATTTATATTCTGGAAGGGAATCAGGGGAGTATTTGATTTCATTCTTTTACCTGCTTTACTTTTACATTCTTTACTTGAACATTGGGGACAATGTTCATCCTAAGTGTAAGGGGAGGGTAAAATGATGATACCTTACAGATACACTTTCGCTTGAGTTTGTTTGTTTGATAGTAGATGTGTAATAAAACTATGAGAAATACTTGTTAGCGCAATTTTAGCGCCAAATTTAAATTTTTTTACAACATTTAGGAGTGAAACTTTAGCCATAGCAAGCGTCTCATGGATAGGAGATTGTATGACTAGCACAAAACCGTACCATTCAGAAAAATTTTCCACCCAAATATGTGAGGTTCGCCTTTAGATTTGATAGGAAAAGCATTTACTATTAGTGCTTATGAGTGTACCGGTAGTATTTAGATTCTAGAACTTGCGTTAGTGATGCATCCCGAGACCGCTAGTGAGACTACATTCGTGTAGTAGGATTTACTACATGATAAGAGGCATTAGGATCACCCTTGTGTTAAACCCGTATCATAATTACTTGACCATTTAAGTCATATTACTTGGCTAGTTAAGTCAACTAATTTTTCCCACACCTTAGCGTTGTACTCATTTTTAGTACACGAAACCCCTAGTACACCCTTCCGAGCCTATCTTTTCGTTTCTAACTTTAAGCATCTTACTTAAAGGAAGAAGTTGTTACACCCCACTTAAATGTACAACCAAATCGCCTTAGCCTTCCGTGTATGCACTCATCTTTAGTGCATTATTGTTATTTGTTTAAACCCTTAGTTAATTATCTAATTGATTACATGGTTGCTAAGTCGAGTCATATCCTTGTACATATTGTTTTGGGACGATTGGGACTCATGGGTAAAGTACTTATTTTATGGAGTAATGGGGAAAAACATAATATTATTACCCCTATATGTACGTTAATCTTAAAAGTACTCCAAGTGTTTTGATTATCTTGATTCGAGTCATTAGATTAGTTATTTGTAAAGTATGTAAAAATTCAAGTGTAAGGGAATGTACATTCCCTATGATGTATTATTTTGGATGGTAGGGTAAGAGTGTATGCAAAAAAATAAAAAAAAAAAAAAAAAAAAAAAAAAAAAAAATCAAAAAATCAAGAAAAAGAAAAAAAAATAGAAAAAGAAAAAAGAAAAACATATGGACTACCATCCCGTTTCATTCTATGTGTCTTTTGTGTTTTTGTTATTTTTCATTTATTAGCTTAAGTCGAATCTAGTCTTGGTTTAGCAACGCCATATTGTACATGTAATTAACCAAGATTATTAACTCGCCACTAGTAAAGATTGCCTATATCCAATAAAACCGTGTATTTCATATCCCTATACCTAACATTACAACCCTTTAAAAGACCTCTTTGATAGTTTATCCTAGGTGCTTATGCCATGTGGTGGAGGTTTGATCCTTTCCCAAGCCTATGGTAATCTATTTTGCTATGACAGGTAGTGAGAGATGTTTTCCATTTCCATATTGTGATATTACTTTATTACACCCGAGAGATGTGAGTATCTAAACACTATTTGTGGTGCTAGTGTATGACCTCCGTGCTTGTCTTTGGTCTTTAGTGGAACGATTATTTGTTGTAATTACTTTTATATTAGTGTTAAATGACTTCTAACTTGTATTTTGACTAGAATAAAAGCGCATTTGCTTGAGGACAAGCAAATCTCAAGTGTAAGGGTATATAATGAGGCAAAAAATGAACCGTTTTTAGGGGGTTATTTAAGCCCGGAATTGAATGTATTTAATCAAATATTGCCCTAAATCGTTCCTTTTGTGATTTTAGGTACTTCGGGAGTGAATTGTGGAAAAGGAAGCATTTTGGACGTTTTTGGAGCATAAAAGTGAAGAAAACGAGAAAGACTTAATTTTCCATGCTAGGAACAGTACCTGACGGCGTCAAGAAGGAAAATATGACGGCGTCAAGAGCAAAATCCATGACGACCCAGAGAAAACCTGAAGGCGTCAGAAGTAGGGCGTCAAGAGTTATTTTGGTGACGGCCTGAAGAAGGATTACACATGACGGCGTCAAACCCAGATCTAGGCAGTCCGAGAACTTTATTAGCGGCGAGATGACGGCGTCAGAAATTTACTCTTGACGCCGTCACCTCACAAAATCTATATATACTTTTCTATTTTTCATTCATTAGAGAGGAACTTGTGTGGAGAATACTAGGGCCGAACCTAATAAACCCTAGGTCGTTTGTAACAGTATTTTCAAGGGTTTTCTTTCAATTCATTCAATATGTCTATGTGTTGTTTGAATATATCTTGTGCTTGTCTTGATTATAACATGCTAGGCTATATCTTTCATGTGTTTACTTAGATGTAATGAAACCTAGATGTTAATTATAGGTTGATTGCTTATTTATAGTTGTAATGGATGAATGATTTCAATGTTAGGCTTAAGAAAACTGGGAGATCTCCATTGTGAAACTTGCTTGAACGTCTTAAGAAACATGAACCGATGTGTACTAGGTTTTTATGGTTGTATTTAATGCATGAGCGAATTCTAGTGATCCCATGTTAGGAGCTTCTTAGCCGGCTCGACATAGGAGTGAAGTAGGAGCTTATAGGATTGGGAAAGTAAGTACGCCACCCCATGAATGGTATTAAGGAATACAATCCGTCATCCACGCAACTGTAACAAGTAATTAACCTGTAAAAGATATCTAGGGAGTAGTGAAATCTAAGTAACCACAATTCTCCTATATATTGCTCACACCACTATCTTAATTTAGTTTATTTTCATTTTTATTATTTTATTTTGATTGCATCTTAGTAATTGGGTTAGTTGATTAGCAACTAATTCCGCCCACTCCTTCAAAAACCGAGATTTTACTTGCTTTTATAAAAACATAAAAATACAAAAAGAATCATCCCTCACCTCTAGACCTAGTCTTTAGGCTTTCTAATCCTAGCGACACTATTCCTAAGTTGAACGATCACTCCCCCGGTACTTGTCACTATACTATACTACAACGATCAGGTACACTGGCTGGTGGGGGTTGTAAGTGATACGTGGGAATCGCACCAGGCTTTAGCTCTCAAGGGATCTTGAGAAGCTTACAACCCCCACCAGGCAGTGTACCTGATCGTTGTAGTATAGTATAGTGACAAGTACCTGGGGATTGATCGTTCAGCTTAGGAATAGTGTTGCTAGGATTAGAAAACCTAAATACTAGTTCTAAAGGTGAGGGATGATTATTTTTGTATTTTATATTTTTTTAGAAAGCAATTAAAAATCTCGGGTTTGAAGGATTTGGGTGGAATTAGTTGCTAATCAACTAACCCAATACTAAAGATGCAATCAAAATAAAATACTAGAAATGAAAATAAACTAAATTATACTAAAGTTGTGAGCAATAAGTGGAGAAAATGTGTTTACTTAGATTTCACTACTCCCTAGACATCTTTTACACGTTAATTACTTGTTATAATTGCATGGATGGCGGATCGTATTCCTTAATACCATTCATGGGGTGGCACACTTAACTCTCCAATTCTATGAGCTCTTATCTCCTCCTACACCATGCCCAACACAACTATAGGGATTGTAAACAGTGGCTCATGCATTAAATACAACCAATAAAGACCTAGTGCGCGTCGGTTCATGTTTCTTAAGACGTTCAAGCATGTTACCAATTGGAGATCTGCCAGTTTTCTTAAGCCTAACATATAAATCATTCATCCAAGACAAGTATAAACAAGTAATCAACACATAATTAACATCTAGGTTTCATTAGATCCAAGCAAACACAAGATAGATCTAGCCTAGCATGATGGAATTAAGACAAGAACAAGATATAGACAACCAACACATAGACATATTGATTGAATTAAAAGAACACTTATCTTAATTACATATGCAAGGTATCAATGGCTTGGAACCCTTGAAAAACCTGTAAAATTCGCACCAAGTTCGTACTAGGGTTTCTCCAAAACTTCTCTTTTTTTTAATGCGAAAAATTAGAAAACTATATATAGGAAAAGGGGTCTGACGGCGTCAAGACCAAACTTGTGACGCCGTCACCTCGCCGCCAAAACTCTTTTCGGACTGCCTTGATCTACATTTGACGCCGTCAAGTGATAATCATTTCTAGGCCGTCATGACTTTTACGTTTTCGTCTATTTTTTTACGTATTCATCCGTTTTTTTTTGTTTTTGTCCGTTTTTTACGTTTTCGCCCATTTTTTTTATTTTCGTCCGTTTTCGTCTATTTTTTTACGTTTTCGTCTATTTTTTTTACGTCTTCATCCGTTTTTTTTACGTTTTCGTCCGTTTTTTTACGTTTTCGCCCATTTTTTTTACGTTTTTATCCATTCTTATCCACTTTAATTTGGTGTAATTTCCACGTTTTCGTCTGTTTTTAAATGATTTCGTCCGTTTTTTTAGGATTAAAACATATGAAAAGGATGAAAGTGGATAAGGATGGATAAAAACGTAAGAAAAACAGACAAAAACGTTAAAAAAATGGGCGAAAACGTAAAAAAAAAACGGACAAAAACGTAAAAAAATGAACAAAAACGTAAAAAAAACGGACGAAATCATTGAAAAACTGAAAAAAGTGGAAATTACACCAAATTAAAGTGGATAAGAATGGATAAAAACATAAAAAAAACGGGCGAAAACGTAAAAAAACGGACGAAAACGTAAAAAAAACGGATGAAGACGTAAAAAAATAGACGAAAACGGACGAAAATAAAAAAAATGGGCGAAAACGTAAAAAACGGACAAAAACAAAAAAAACGGATGAATACGTAAAAAAATAGACGAAAACGTAAAAAAACAGACGAAAACGTGGAAATTACACCAAATTAAAGTGGATAAGAATGGATAAAAACGTAAAAAAAACGGGCGAAAATGTAAAAAACGGACGAAAACGTAAAAAAACGGATGAAGACGTAAAAAAATAGACGAAAACGTAAAAAAATAGACGAAAACGGACGAAAATAAAAAAATTGGCGAAAACGTAAAAAACGGACAAAAACAAAAAAAAAACGGATGAATACGTAAAAAAAATAGACGAAAACGTAAAAAAAAAGATGAAAACGTAAAAAAATGGGCGAAAACGTAAAAAAGGGACAAAAACGTAAAAAAAAATGGGCGAAAACGTAAAAAACGGACGAAATCGTTTAAAACCTGAAAAAAAGTGGAAACTACACCGTTCGTCCTTTCACCATTCGTCCTTATGGATGCGAAATGATGAATATACCCTTATGGTTTACAAGAGTTAACGAGCGTTAGTGGCCCCGTTAGAGGGAGGGACTAACGCTACATAACGTTTGCCAATTAAGGATGGATGGTAAACGTTTTTTGGTCAAAGGACGAAACTTGTTGGTCAACGTAAACCACAAGGACGAACGGTGTAATTTAGTCAAGATATAATGCTTGTGGAATGAAGTTTGCAGATTTCCTGGAGATTATAAAACTTAATAATTCACAAAAACCATAAGACTCCGTTAGAAAAACAAAACCGGTAAAATTTCCAAATTTTTACACTTGACTCCGTCAAGAGTAAACTCGTGACGCCGTCAGGATTAACCTGCAGAAATTCTTATGTTAAGTTTCCAGAAAATTTCTGGAAAAACTTGGTCCTACTTCCTGGAAAATCCTGCAAAACTTCATTATGACTCAATACAAGCATTTGACTCTAACAAATACGAATATACATGTTCATTTAATATTGTGGAGAATCATGATCGGTTTGTTTCTTAAAAACATATTTGGGGTTTCCCCTTACACTTATCTTTTGCAAAAATACTTTTAGGTGGAGTTAAGACTAGGCCAAAACAACAAAGTAAAGTATTTCCACTTTTTAGTTTAGAAACATGATCAACCAACAATAAAAACTAAGCATGCATACGGAAGAAAATAACAAACAAACAAAATAAAATCACACAAAACATAGGTTGCCTCCGAAGAAGCGCTTTTCTTTATTTACGAGTCTTGTAGCTAGACTCAAGGTCATGGGTTACTACGTGATCTCTTCATTGGTTCCACTCTCTAGGTCGTCTTCTAAACCAGTTTTGTATTCCGGAGCTAGTTGTAAGCATTCTTTATAGAAACCAAGCATCCTATTCTTTACATATTCTACTCCTCTACTTCTATCCTCCTCATTCCTATAATAAGCCGCTTGCTTGTGTTCCTTTTCGAAATTAGAGAGAAGGCGGTATTGCTCAATTTTGTAGGGCATTTGATAGGCAACTTCATCATTCTCTTCCTTAAATCTAACTATCCCTAAAGTCGGATCATAACTCATCCTAGTGGCCTCAACAAATGGTTTTCCAAATATTATTTGGCTTAGGCAAGCATCTATCACCGGACGAGTGTCTTCAACTATCATAAAATCGATCTCATAGGTGAGATTCCCTATAATTACATGCAGTCCCTTCACTCTTCCTGCAAAATTACTTATCAGATTCTTATTAGGCATCATCCTAAAATTAAGTTGCTTCTTCATCACCCAATTGTAATAAGTCCTAGTCATGATGTTCACGGGGGATCTAGGGTCGATGTAAGCTTTCCATATATGCATGTGCCCGATATTGCATGGTATGTTAATGTTAGAGGGGTCTCCCATTTTGATAAGGGGTGTGCCAAAGATATATGGTCTCTCGGGACTATCGAATAAATCCTTATGGTACTCCCGTTCTTCCTCGGTGGGCAACTTATCAAAGTATTTTTCTATAGGCTCTACCTCCTCTAATTCCTCTTCCTTATTAACCTCAACTTCCCTACTCTCATCCTTAGTCTTGGCTTCTACTCTAACTTCATCCTTGTCACTCTCCTCTATCTCCTTATCTATCGGCTTAATGGTGACAACATTGAAAAAGTGGACATGTTTGGATGATGAGGGATCCTTAATTTGGATTCCACTATTGGTGTCCCTAGTGTCCTTCCTAGGTGTGATTAACGCTTGGTTGTTGAGGGCTTTCAACAAGTTGTCAATCTTGTTGGTCATCTCCGTCTGTTGTTGGTTAAATTCGGTTTCAAACCTAGCTATGCGAGCTTCTTGAGATGCCATAAACTTTGACATCAATCCTTCAAGATTGTTGGTACTACCATAGTTATTAGAAGGATTGTTGTTGAAAGTACGGTTGGAGGGTGGAAGGGTTGGTTGGTAACGATTAGGCGGATTGGAAGAATTGGGTTGATTTTGTTTCCACCTAAGGTTTGGGTGATTTTTCCAAGAGGGGTTGTATGAATCACCGTAAGTGTTTGGCTCGGGCTTGAAAGTGTACCACTTATCTCCCGCTTCGTCGGTACGCGAGGATGCGTAGTCCGCAAAAGCTGTTCCGGGGAGTTCAACACAATCACGAGTGTCATGGGGACCACTACATAATTCGCATGAAGAAGTGATTTTGTTCACTTGGCTTGAAGGCTTAGGAGCTTCGTAAGATTTCATGAGAAACTTGACTTGGTCCTCAAGTTCCATGATCCTACGGTCGGGAGTGCTAGAGTTGTTCGAAGGCAAAGATATTGCCTTGACCGTTTTGTTCAAATCACGGGGATCATTCCAACTTTCGTTGTCATAGAGAGCAAGATCTTCTATGAGTTCCCATGATTGTTCCGCACTTAGATCACGTAGCTTACCACCGGCCGATTGGTCAATGGCTCGCCTCGTGGAGATGTCGATATGGCCATAAAAAATTTGGACTTGGAACCAAAGATCTATGCCATGATGAGGGACTTTTTGGAGTAAGTCCTTGAAACGAGTCCATGCTTCATAAAGAGATTCATTTTGACGTTGTTGGAACATCAAGATGTCATTTCTAAGCTTAGTAGTTCTCCCCGGTGGGAAAAATTGAGCAAGGAAACGAGTGGTGAGATCATCCCATGTGGTGATGGATCCCGCGGGTAAACGCTCAAGCCATTGACTAGCTTGATCCCGTAGAGAGAATTGGAATAGGCGTAATCGGGTTGTCTCTCTAATTGCAACATCTAGGTCTATAGAATCTACGATTTTGAGGAAGTCCTTAAGATGTTGGTTTGGATCTTCGGAACGAAGTCCATGGAATGCACATCCGCTTTGAACCAACCGGATGGTGTCGGATCGCAAGGGGGTCACATTGGCTCCGGTGAGCTCAATGGTGTTTCGGTAGCCTTGGTGGCTAGGTCGGGAATACTCTCCTAAGGTTCGGGGCCTAAGGGGTTCTAATGGTGGGTTTTGTTGTGGTGGGATGACGGGTTCAAAGATGTTCCCGTTGTCCATGATGTTGGGTGGTTACGAACAAAGACACAAAGAATTAAGATAGACTAAAGAAAACCTAAAAATAAAAATAAAATCTTACTAGAAAGGAATCTAGCAAGTAGACCTAATAAAAAGAAATTCTAACCTAGACAATAACTATTCCCCGGGCTGCGGCGCCAAAAACTTGATACATAGGAATCGCACCAGGCTTTACCTCTCAAGGGATCTTGAGAAGCTTACAACCCCCACCAGGCAGTGTACCTGATCGTTGTAGTATAGTATAGTGACAAGTACCGGGGGATTGATCGTTCAGCTTAGGAATAGTGTCGCTAGGATTAGAAAACCTAAATACTAGTTCTAAAGGTGAGGGATGATTATTTTTGTATTTTATATTTTTTTAGAAAGCAATTAAAAATCTCGGGTTTGAAGGATTTGGGCGGAATTAGTTGCTAATCAACTAACCCAATACTAAAGATGCAATCAAAATAAAATACTAGAAATGAAAATAAACTAAATTCTACTAAAGTTGTGAGCAATAAGTGGAGAAAATGTGTTTACTTAGATTTCACTACTCCCTAGACATCTTTTACACGTTAATTACTTGTTATAATTGCATGGATGACGGATCGTATTCCTTAATACCATTCATGGGGTGGCACACTTAACTCCCCAATTCTATGAGCTCTTATCTCCTCCTACACCATGCCCAGCACAACTATAGGGATTGTAAACAGTGGCTCATGCATTAAATACAACCAATAAAGACCTAGTGCGCGTCGGTTCATGTTTCTTAAGACGTTCAAGCATGTTACCAATTGGAGATCTGCCAGTTTTCTTAAGCCTAACATATAAATCATGCATCCAAGACAAGTATAAACAAGTAATCAACACATAATTAATATCTAGGTTTCATTAGATCCAAGCAAACACAAGATAGATCTAGCCTAGCATGATGGAATTAAGACAAGAACAAGATATAGACAACCAACACATAGACATATTGATTGAATTAAAAGAACACTTATCTTAATTACATATGCAAGGTATCAAAGGCTTGGAACCCTTGAAAAACCTGTAAAATTCGCACCAAGTTCGTACTAGGGTTTCTCCAAAACTTCTCTTTTTTTTTTAATGTGAAAATTAGAAAACTATATATAGGAAAAGGGGTCTGACGGTGTCAAGACCAAACTTGTGACGCCGTCACCTCGCCGCCAAAACTCTTCTCGGACTGCCTTGATCTACATTTGACGCCGTCAAGTGATAATCATTTCCAGGCCGTCATGACTTTTACTCTTGACGTCCTACTTCGTGACACCTTCAAATCTGTACTGGATCGTCATGGAATTTTGCTCTTGACGCTGTCAGGGTGTTACTCTTGACGCCGTCACCTACTGTTCCCAGCATGGAAAATTAAGACTTTGGCGTTTTCTTCACTTTTATGCTCCAAAAACGTCCGAATTGCTTCCTTTTCCAGATTTCACTCCCAAAGTACCTAAAATCACAAAAGGAACGATTTAGGGCATAATTTGATCAAATAAATTCGAATTCGGGCTTAAATGACCCCCTAAAAACGGATCATTTTTCGCCTCATCAGTAAGCTTCTCGAGATCCCTCGAGAGGTAAAGCCTGGCGCAATTCCCACGCATCATACATTTTGAAAGGACAGTTCGAGAAGGCAATATTTTAGGATTAACACCCAAATAGCCATATTTGTATATAATTGTGTGCGTTAATCGATTAGTCACCTCGACTCTTTGACCCCCGTTTTAAACCATTTTGTTGCACTCACCTTTAGGGCAAGATACCCTAGATACACCCTTCCGAGCCTCTTTTCATTTCATACCCTTATTAATATTGATTCAATACACCTATTCGCCCTAGCCTATCGTGTAGTCTTAGCTCATGATTGGGAAGTCGCCGTTTTCTTAAGTTCAAGGTTCAAGTAAAGAGATTCAGGAATCACGTATACAATAAGGACATATATTTGATGATCATTGAAGACCCCCCATATTTTCTCATATATGATTCATCTCAAGTGGGGGGATGATATTATTGTACTAGTTATGATTCAAAAAAAATGTGAATTAATGTATGTATATAGTTGCTTCGATAAGTGCATCAATAAAAAGCACAATGTTATGAGCTTATTAGATATAGTATCCAGGAGGCTACTTCAATCACATTTAAAGATTTGAGTTGCTGACGTGTTTACACCAACATGTTGATGAAGACCAAGTAGTGTGCTCATCATGACGTCCGCTAATGGCACACTCACTTGTTGCGTAATGATCCGGTTTTTGCGTCTTAAAGCTTGCATTTTGGATGGACGGTAAACGGTGACGACTTGGTTGTAGACTAAGACTATTTGCTTTCTATTTCTCATTTTTCTCCAATTATGTGCATCCTATGTCTTATCCTGCCTTTTAGTCGTGAATCATGCTTAAGTGAGGGATTTAAGCAGCATTGGTGTCTTGGCCATAGATTTGGTCATGTATCGATGGTCTTTGTCACCTTTTCTGTAGTATGTTAGTAACGACACTACACCCTAGCTTTATAATTTGTTCAACAAATGTTGCCTTCAAAGACTGTCTTGAACTTAGCTATAGTGGTGGAGATTTGTGTAACCGTCAACCCTATGATAGAATACATACTATGATCGTGCATTGAGTGATTACCCCGAAATTGACGCTTAGATTAGGGAGAATATGAGTGTTTGTTTCCCATTTTGTGAGGTGTTCGGCTTTGAAAATTTCTAGCATAGGAAATTTTTAATCTCGTATTTTGCAAGATGCTTGGGGGGATATCTTTTTAGAAATGATTCTAATAAGGTCTACTTGAGGGCAAGTAGAGTTTAAGTGGTGGGATATTTGATGACAAAAAATAATCTTGACATTCTAGTGTCAATTTCCGCCTATTATGCTCATTGTTTATATTGTTTTATATGGATATATACTTCTGATTTCTTTATATTTCATTTTCAGGTTGAATATGATCATAGGAGCAAAAGAGACGAGGAATTGGAAAAGTACTCACGAAGATATACATTTAATATGCTTTGAAGAAGTTACGGTGTAGTTATACTCTCCATTTTTGCCGTAACTAAGGATTTATACATGAAGACAAAGTCAACACAACTCAAGGATTACGGTGTAACTTCCACAAGAGATTACGCGGTAACAATTTAAAAGACTTAGAAGAAATTTCATAG
Source organism: Artemisia argyi (assembly GCA_030686995.1). Lineage (NCBI taxonomy): Eukaryota > Viridiplantae > Streptophyta > Magnoliopsida > Asterales > Asteraceae > Artemisia > Artemisia argyi. The sequence continues at coordinate 51,651,277 of CM060676.1, forward strand.
CTTTGAAGGTTATGTCGTAACCCATGCACTTGGTTACAGCATAAATTTTACACAGAATGTGTATTTGATTGATTGACGAGATTACGACATAACTAGCATGAAGGATTACGATGCAATTGCCGCCGCAAGAAGATTACGGCGTAACTACTCATCAAGGTTACGCCGTAAAATTTACTAAACGGATAAGATCATATGAAGTTACACTAGTTACGGCGTAACCAAACCTAGAGGTTACGCCGTAGCTTGGTCGGGCCTATAAATACAAACCCTATTTCCTACATTTCACACAAAAAAAAAAGACATGGAACGAAGTAGGGTTCCTCAAGGATGATCACCAGCAGCATACGAAGTGTTTTCCAAGGGAGAGATCACGACATTACATCAATAAGTTTTAGCGATTCATATTTACTTTACATTTATGATTCCATGTCTTTCATTTCCATGCAAAACATTGAATCTTCTGTACTTTTTAATATCATCGGCTAAGGACCTTTGGTGCTAGCCTAGTTATGATTCCTTTATTGTTTTGATTATTTTTTTGTTCTTTTATTATTGCTTCTAGTGTGTTCATTCTTAGTTTTTCGTAAGATCCTCTAGTTTTGGTAGTTTTGAAGAGCGGTTGTACTTGTTACACTAGGTGAATTGACCAAAGGACCCTCGGGTAGTAGGTTACGAGGGTTGGTAAGAATTGACCAAAGGACTACCAATCCCTTGTGTGTGAATTGACCAAAGGACCACCCTCCGCGTTGGATGAAATTAAAAAGTTTGATGTGTTATCTAAGATCCGAGAGGTCAGATCATACAAAGAATAAATCTATCATGTAGCTACACTTAATGACTTGAACTAGTTTACCTGTAAGCTCTGACTGTCATAAGGATTCAGACATTTGCTGTCTGAATAGGGTTCTAGGGATATAGCCTAGACGAACTGACCAAAGGAGCCTAGTGATTCTTATGCCCCACTTGAAGCGATAGGAAGCGTAATTAGAAAACATGGTCATTACAAATTAGGATAAACAACTAGGCTAGTACACTTTCTCCCTACAGGCTACTGCATTCAAATATATTTAATTTCCGCATTTCATTTTTGTTTATAAGTTTAATTAATCAATCAAATCATAAACCCCTTTAAAACGTGATATAGACTTAAGTTAGAATCCAGAGACACAAAGCTCTTGGGACAACCTCTGTTTTACCGATTACTACACTACACATGACTGGGTACACTGCTCGTGAGTGCATAAGGTAGACCATAGGGAGATGAGACAACTATAAATATTGAAACTGGGTCAGAAATCCTGCATCAAGTTTTTGGCGCCGCTGCCGGGGAGCTATTTTAGGATCCTTATTTAAGTTTTCAATTTTTTTATTTAATTTTTGTTTCTCTTACATCGTTCTTTAAGTTTTAGGATCAGTGGCAGTTGTGGATATTGATATGCTTACCCTTGAGGAGTACTTTGCTATGAGTTGAGATTAGCAAGGGTTGGGGCTTGTTAGGCCGGTTATTGGAGCTGATGTGCAGTTTGAGATCAAGAATCAGTTCCTAAGGGAATTACGTGAAAAAACCTTTTTTGGAAACAAGACTGAAGATGCTTATGAGCATGTGGAACATGTCTTGTACATTGCGAGCCTCTTCAACATCCCAGGTGTTTCTCATGATCCTATCATGCTTCGAGTGTTTCCGATAACACTCACAAGAGCCGCTAAAAGATGGGTTGATAGGTTGCTAGCTGGAATGATCAACACGTGGCATCTCCTTAAAAGAAAATTTATACAACGATATTGCACTCCTTCGAAGACGGCAACACAACTAGAGGAGATCTATAACTTTAGATAGGAAGCTGACGAAACATTATACCAAGCTTGGGATAGGTATAATGATCTTCTCTACAGATGCTCTACTCATGACCTTAACAATCAATAGAGGATCAATATATTCTACCAGGGTCATAACATTGCAACAAGGCAAATGCTCGATTCTCAAGGGCCGATCCCTGGAATGACTCCTGTTCAAGCCCTTAATGCTATTCAAGACATGGCAGAGCATTCGTAAAAGTGGCGTGATGAAGGCATCACTAGAAGCATGGGCATAAGTTTGGATGGTATCACCGTTATTATTAACAAACTTGAAAGTCTTGGCAGGGATATGAAGAAGCTAAAGGAAAATGTGCATGCTATACAAGTAGGATGCGAAACTTGCGGAGGAGGCGAAATTAGGTTGAGGCAGTTAAAGAAAGAAGCGAATGTTTGGAGGTGTTTTGAAGAAGAATAGGTGATTAAGAAACATGGTTCCATACCAACTTCATAAGCGCTAACTTAAACAAAAAGGTTCAATGGACGATTCATTTTTGTAAACTAGCAATTATGACGCATAGAGGAACAACCCAAGCTTGGCCTACCTGTGATTCCTTTCTCAAAGAATGTAATGGAGGGAAGTTCCCTAAAGCAAATATGCTCAAACGTAACGAATGGTCATGTTTTAATGAGCACAAGAGAGGACAAGTCGGTTACCATGGAATATCTTTTGAAAATTGGGTCAAAGTAAAGTTTGTAGAGGTTCAATTGAATAAGCAGGTTGAAATTCAATATCGTGATGAATGGGTCAAGGCCAATTTTCTACACGAAGATTGATATGGCTTTTCGTCTTTTATAGCTTCGGCAGTTTGGGAGCAATCTCTACCACTTTGGACAAGGACATGGTCGGATGTGTCCATCCACCAACGTAGCAGCCGCGTCTTTGAGTCTAACTTAAAGACTCGTTAAATAAACAAAAGTGATCTTTTGGGAGACAACCCGAATTATCCTTTTTCTTTTTCATTTTATTAGTATAGTTGGGTTTGGTGTGTTTGTTTTCATATTTTACAGGAATTGGAGCAAGGAGGATGACGAAAAGCTCACTAAAAATGGAAGCAGTTAGGATTTCCATTCTGTGCACAATTTACGACGTAACCAAAATCCATGGTTACACCATAACTCTTCCTCCGATATCGGAAGATTCCCAGGTTCTATCAATTACGGCGTAACTCAGTAATGAGTTTACGGCGTAACCTATCCTGTAACCAAATTTAAATTTTTAATCTTACATACCAAAATCATGTATTAGTTTTAAATAAACTTTGTGATTGTGTTCCCTGTAAACCCTCACGAGACTTCACTCGTTAACTCGAGACACCAAGTGGTTTAAAAGGCTTCTTGCATACGCTAAATGCAACCCTGATTCCTATGAAAGTGAGTTAGGATTTTATTTCTGTTTGTTTTTTTTCCTTTTTTATTTTTGAATTATGCTTGTTGGTAGTGTTGTGATTTCAGGGAATTGAAGTTTGCTAATGGAAATAAAACGAAGGCACATATGTTCAACATGATCCTTCTTTCATTTGCGAGCAAATTTAAGGGAAGTTCTCGTTCCAATTCTACTTTTACCTCATCTTTATTTCATGTTTAGTACAAAAGGGACTTTATACATTTCAATTTTGGGGACGGGAGTAGAATTATAGCTTGAACTTATTTGCCCTCATTTTTCTAGTTTATTTTGAAAATTTGTGTCATTTTTAAAATTTTGACATGTTTTTCTTAACCTAACTAGAATAGACCTTAGCCGAGCACACTAAAACCCTTGATTTCCATGGTGAGATTTAGCATTTCCATTTCCCCTTATTTACCTCAAATACACCAAATAGTGAGTGTGCCAGTAGTATGTAAACTTTTGAACTTGGCATTTACATCATTTCGAGACCATAGACGAGTAGTGTGTCGAGTTAGCTTGATACATTTGGAAAAGACAGTTCGAGAAGGCAATATTTTAGGATTAACACCCAAATAACCATATGTGTATATAATTGTGTGCTTTAATCAATTAGTCACCTCGACTCTTCGACCCCTCGCCAAGGCAAGATACCCCAAGACACACCCTCCCGAGCCATTCTTTTCATTTCATACACCTATTCACCTTAGCCTATCGTGTAGTCTTAGCTCATGATTGGGAAGTCACCGTTTGCTTAAGTTCGAGGTTCAAGTAGAGAGATTCAGGAATCACATCTACTATAAACACATATATTTGATGATCATTGAAGAACCCTCATATATGATTCATCTTAAGTGGGGGGATGATATTATTGTAATAGTTATGATTCAAAAAAAATGTGAATTCATGTACGTATATAGTTGTTTCGATAAGTGCATCAGTAAAAAGAACTATGTTATGAGCTTATTAGATATAGTATGTGTCACACCTCGCCAAGGCGGAAACGCGAGGGTGTAACTTCATGGATATCATCACAACACATGGTATCTATATAGAGAATAACTACATGCAATAAAATGGCAAAGTATAGACACAAAGTGTCATAACAATACCCGAAAAGAAACAACATGATAAACTCCAAACGCACAGATAAACCACTTCCATTGCAACTAAGGTCTCGTCTAACCACTTCCTTCTATCTTATCCTTAGAAAGCTCACCTGAAAATGATGCTTAAAACGTCAACATAATGTTGGTGAGATTCATAGGTTTAAGACACACATACACTCTCAAGGGAACCAGTTTACTGTGATCATAAAACATAGCTAGACAAATAAATTACAGTTATCATATGGCTACATGTATTTGCAAGTCAATAATCACACACAAAGGCAACAACACACATAAGGCAACATCAGTACGGCTCGTATCCTCCGATCCCACAATGATTACAACAGGACGGCTCGTGTCCTCTGACCCCACAATGATTACAACAGGACGGCTCGTGTCCTCCGACCCCAATAAACCACAATTAGGTCGCATGCGCGAGCAACAGGGTGAGCATCCTCCTAATTGGAACACATATATATCCACACAAGCAAATAATCACACATAGCATGCATACGATAACATTATAAGTCCAAGCTCTTTTGACACACACATAATCATAGTAACTTAAACAATTTAAGACAAGCATCATTCCCATCCCAATGTTTAAAAACAAAGTAAAATGTGGGACTATGAACTCACCTTAAACCTTGCAGTTTCCACAACACAAATCACAAATCTAAACAACACAAATAAGTCCACGTTACACAAGGCCAAGCTAAAAGCTACAACCCACGTAATACTCATATGATGGATATCTAAGACTCATATGACCCACCATGGATCTCCTAGACACCATACTAACCATAACCATAGCCTAACACTCACTAAATCCCTTGCACTATTAAAATCAGAAAACGCAAAATTTTTTGGGTACATTCGCCCACATGAAATCAAGACAATTAAAGCTCAACAACTCACACCAAAAATTTACCATGGTCTCTCATAAGCATACAAGCTAATATCAGAAGGCCATGGACCAATAACACACACAAGCACTCAAAAGAAAATCAAACTTGTCAACTACTCAAATTCGGATCTGAACGCACACCAAAAAGTTTTGATTAACATAAAATACTTCCACAAGTTTTTATCACGAATCCTTTTCGTGGTAGTCTAATATAACCTAATACTTAACTATTCCAGAAGGCCTAGTCAAAATACCACTTTTACAACCACAAAACACCCTCAAACTTTTACCCAAAATCTGTCCCGGTTTGACAGCTTTGACACCTTAACAAAGAAAAATCAAAAGACCAACTTCCCCACCTTGAAATCAATCATGGCTGGACCTTTTGGAAAGCTCTTTCATTAAACTTCAATTTAGACCAAAAATTCGTGACTTAAATCCTCACCATCTATTAATTACACTCACATCTTTACAGCACTACTTTTCTGTCCAAACCCTAACTCAATAACTAACATGTTTTACGCTCAATCCTCTTAACCAAACATCAATTATTGATCCCAACATGTTTAATAACATTAATTTATAGAAGTTAACACAAAACCTAATCCATCATAACTTGTATTACATGAATCTAATCAATAATTAAACAATTAAGGGTTTACTAGGCATACCTTAGGCTTGTTTTCTTCACATAATTGAAACCCTAACTTTTCTCCTTCTCCTCCTCTCCCCCTTGTCCACTTTTATAGAGAAAAAGAGGTTTTGGGTCGTTTGGTTTGGCTTATATGGGTAGGGTTTGGGCTTGTTTGGGTTAGATTAGGATTCCTTGGGCCTAAGAGTCATATTTGGACTCAAATTGGCTTTCCTTTTTCCCCCTTATCCTCTTCTAGCTGAATTTTTATATACTTATATATTTTTTTATTTTTTTATTAAATTAATTTATTACACTAAAAACCTCATACTTTTCATATTTTATAAACACACATAGCTAATCCTAGCGTCTTACGCGATAAACCTCAGTTTTTACGACAAACCGGAAAATTATCATTTTCAAAACAAAGTTTCAAAAAATAGATTTTCACACTTTTTTATTAGCATAACACATAAAAACAAACTCCTCGTAACTTGCTAACGCTTAAATACTTGAATGAAGACTCGTTACGCAAAAACACAAAAACACCAAAACTTCACAAGTCATTTCTACACCACAAAGGCGATCAAAATGAACTTTCCCAAATATCAACATTACTCACTTACAAAAACAACACCACGCAAAGGGATTTAGTGCTAAAACTCACCTATATCACACATATATCACTTCAATCACCTAAGATACACCAAACAAACGTCAACCGAGTCAAGACTATCAGTCAAACTGACCTGCTAAAACCACGGTTGTTACATCATCCCCCACTTAGGGAAATCGCGTCCCGATATTTCAACTACTATAGTCACCACTCACAACAGCAAAAGAAAATTTATGGATTTTTAAGAGGATAAATATCACACCATAAAATCACAGAGAAATAATCGCAAAAATGTGAGCCGACTAAATACTCGAATTCACACGATAGAAAACATTCCGTCACTCCAACGATACACGCAAATAGATACACTCCCCGATCAATAACACCAATGATCAAAACGACTTCTCACAGGTAGGTACAATACCCTCGAACCAAAAGAAAATCTAAATGGTAACCGCAGGAAACACCACATATAATGGATACACACAAAACAAACATTAATTACATCTGATCCTCACGTTCTCAAGTAAACTCACGACCACGCTTAGAATCCCATCATGCCTTTACCAACGCTATCTCACCACTCTTCAAACCCTTAAAATCTCGATCCATAATCTCAACAGGATTCTCGACAAAACGAAGAGTCTTGTCAACCTTACATTCATCTAATGGCACATGCAGACTAACATCCGCCAACCACTTCTTTCCATTAGATATGTGAAACGTATCATGCACTCTACTTCACTCATTAGAGAATGATAAGTCGCACTCATCTACATACACGTTCTCAAGACTCCATAACACGTTTACCACTATCGCGAAGTATGTATTTCATCACGTTTCTCGCGACACCCCATGGCTCATTACCAACTCACCGAGCGAAAAGTCTCGCCTACTCCTCCATACATCTCTTGCAAAGGTAATGATATGTCTTATCCATTCTCGGATGTATCAAATACCTTGCATGACTACTGTCCTTATGCTTCCTCTCAATAGAACCAATAGATGGTCCCCAAAGTACATTCCTCCATCTTCGTTCCTTTCCATTTACTGGTCTAAACCAAGTAATCATTCTTCTTACATGTTCTCATCCTTGAACCACTCTCTCTAGGCTGTCAACATCATCCCCGTAACTCCGAACTGAATTATCATAATCATTGCTCACCAACATCTAAGTTTCACTCGTTCACTCCCACTCAGCGCTCTTACCACGATGTCCGCCCTCCCTTGACGGTGGCGAATCAGACAATCGTAGTCACTGAGAAATTCCACACCCAATCTTCTCTTCAACATATATTAACCTCTTGTCAAATATATGCTAAAGATTCTTATGATCTGTGTAGATAACACTCACTGCTTCATACAAATATCGTCTCCAAGTTCTACTCCCCAACTTAAATCATGTATCACACAGTTCCTCTCATGGACCTTCCACCTCCGCGATGCCTACGCAATCTATAGAAAGATAGAAATGAATCGTCAATAGTATCTGCCAATCCTAAGGACAATCGTCTCTCAGATGGTGTCTTATGTACTTTCCATTCTTCACCACTTTTATCTTACTAATGTCCACGAATACTCGCTATCATTGACCACCTTCCTGAAGAACATACATCTTAAAGCTACACCTCTCACTTGAATAACTTGGCAAAACCCTCTTCTTCTTCAACGAACAAATTGATAATCAAAACGACAATCTATCCTAAGTAAACGACGCGAATCATGAAACCGGTCAAACTAAAACGTATATCAACGAACTCAGAAGGGGTACGAATTACCGATTAGCGAAGTAACGAACATCAAAATAAAAGTTAGAAAAACACAATGAGAAATTTTCCCCCAATAGAAGTAGACACGGATAAAATGTTCATGAAAACCCATACAAAGAAAATATAAAATACACGCACCCATAAAACATCCACAAGCGTACCTCAACGAAAGAAACACTCAATGAACCAAATACATAACAAGTTTGGTAAATGAGAACCATAGACAGTTCTTATTCCCGTACTCGACCTTCCCAAAAACAAATGAACATCGTTTTTCACAAGACATATCTTAAACTTATAAATTTTTCTTTTTTATAAAATATATATATAAACCATTTTATGTAAGACATCAACATAACCATTTTTTTTCCATACTTCATTTTCACCATAAAAATAATAGTTTCCAATAAATGACCTTGAAATACCCAAAACGAATTTTAAAATACCATAAAGACTTTAACTCAACCTCTTATACGAATGCGAAAGACATGGAGGAATCACGTAATCAAAATAATCATCAAACGAACTCATACCAGTGAACACTCATGCTAATACATTGCAAACCAAGCGAAAAACGCAAAGACTCATTCGTACAACAATCAAACCAAAATCATAGAAAAAACACCGATACTAACAGGTCACAAAACATGTCATGAAATTCAATTGGTGTGTGTAAATGAGGGATCAAATATCCACACCAACTCGTCACGAATGAACAATACTTGAAGAATAGTATAACATTCATCCGAGGAATGAATGTATGGAATAACCAAAGAAACGAACCAGTATACAACAAAAACGAATTCGATTACCCAACACCTACCACGACGGCAAAGAGAAAGAATATGGCATCTGTACCATCATGGTACGAATAGGAATGCCAACCAAAGAATTAGGTATACAAACGGAGCGTCTAGCAAACGAATCAACTTAAATACCACAACATAAGTACCCACTGATAATTGAGGTATCAACATATGATAGGTAGGATGGAATCTTACCACCTACACACCCCAACATATAACGACTGCCCAAACGGTCAAGAGAATACTTCTCTAACCATACAGCCATCAACAACATGATATCACATACCATCTACTACAACATATAACAACAAACATCAATCAATGCAATAATGGTCACAAGTCCACGTGTGTGATACCCTTATAATTATGTTCGCGACCATAGTTATAAGCCTATTCCACACGCATTCTTACTTCCAAAACCAAACATCTCAATGATAACGCACATATACCACATAACACTTAATACGCCATGCAATCCATGCTATCATACTTGCAAGTCCACTTGTGTTGTGACGCATGTATAATCATGTTGGCCACCATAATTATCTATGTCCCCTTTCACAAGTGTACTCCCTCCTATGACAACACATCATGCAAACAATCATGCAAACAAAAACACAAGACGTCGCAAACAATCATCTCACATGGAACAATTCCAACGATCGCGTTAACTCTATAATCAAAATCACTTGGATAAAGTCGATCCGGTATCCAAGAGTAATCATGCTTCAACATGGCTCCAGACGGCAAAAGACAATATACGAATTCAAAAACATAACACAAAACAAAAGACGTCGCATAATGGCTCAAACTCCACTCTCGCACTTATTTCCCCTCTCAGATCAATTCAATTTACTACTCGATGTGGACTCTAGATCTGAATCCACACCATTCCATCCTAACTCCCCTTCATCTTTACTTAACCACCCATTCCTGTTTCCTACATGTTGAGGTAGTCGACAACATGCAAAACCATCTCTATTTCTTTCTTTCAATTCCGTATAATTCACAAGTGCATACAAATCATGAGGTTTAGACTAAACCACCTCTCCTTCCTATGTGAAGTGAGGACACTACCAAGGGTATTTGGTAATGGCTCCATCTCCAGAAGTCACCGCGGTTCCAAACCTCTCCACTTCTTCTCCACCAACGTTTCCCATAAACGTCCTCTCCTTGTCCGAACATAGATACATGCTATCGGGAACTTGGATTCTGCAGTTAATCCGTTTCATCCGACCACTTCTCTCGCATCTGATAACGACAACGGTAGTCCAACTAAGCATCTTACGCGGGGAAGTCGATATAGTAAATTCGATATATACAATTCGATGTATAGGGGATAGAATAGACGTCCGAAACTCAATAAAACATCTCATAAATATAGGAAAATAGACATATAAAATACTATACTTACACATAAATCCTAAATGCAACTATATGAGGGACTCCTAACTTATAGTCTAGGTTCAACCACCTAATTCTCTATAATCAAGGCTTTGATACCAATCTGTCACACCTCGCCAAGGCGGAAACGCGATGGTGTAACTTCATGGATATCATCACAACACATGGTGTCTATATAGAGAATAACTACATGCAATAAAATGGCAAAGTATAGACACAAAGTGTCATAACAATACCCGAAAAGAAACAACATGATAAACTCCAAACGCACAGATAAACCACTTCCAATGCAACTAAGATCTCGTCTAACCACTTCCTTCTATCTTATCTTTAGAAAGCTCACCTGAAAATGATGCTTAAAACGTCAACATAATGTTGGTGAGATTCATAGGTTTAAGACACACATACACTCTCAAGGAAACCAGTTTACTGTAATCATAAAACATAGCTGGACAAATAAATTTCAGTTATCATATGGCTACATGTATTTGCAAGTCAATAATCACACACAAAGGCAACAACACACATAAGGCAACATCAAGACGGCTCGTGTCCTCCGATCCCACAATGATTACAACAGAACGGCTCGTGTCCTCCGACCCCACAATGATTACAACAGGACGGCTCGTGTCCTCCGACCCCAATAAACCACAACTAGGTCGCATGCGTGAGCAACAGGATAAGCATCCTCCTAATTGGAACACATATATATCCACACAAGCAAATAATCACACATAGCATGCATACGATAACATTATAAGTCCAAGCTCTTTTGACACACACATAATCACAGTAACTTAATCAATTTAAGACGAGCATCATTCCCATCCCAATGTTTAAACAAAGTAAAATATGGGACTATGAACTCACCTTAAACCTTGCAGCTTCCACAACACAAATCACAAATCTAAACAACACAAATAAGTCCACGCTACACAAGGCCAAGCTAAAAGCTACAACCCATGTAATACTCATATGATGGATGTCTAAGACTCATGTGACCCACCATAGATCTCCTAGACACCATACTAACCATAACCATAGCCTAACACTCACTAAATCCCTTGCACTATTCAAATCAGAAAACTTAAAATTTTTTTGGTACATTCGCCCACATGAAATCAAGAAAATTAAAGCTCAACAACTCACACCAAAAATTAACCATGGTCTCTCATAAGCATACAAGCTAATCCCAGAAGGCCATGGACCAATAACACACACAAGCACTCAAAAGAAAATCAAACTTGTCAACTACTCAAATTCGGATTTGAACGCACACCATAAAGTTTTGATTAACATAAAATACTTCCACAAGTTTTTATCGCGAATCCTTTTCGTGGTACTCTAATATAACCTAATACTTAACTATTCCAGAAGGCCTAGTAAAAATACCACTTTTACAACCACAAAACACTCTCAAACTTTTACCCAAAATCTGTCCCGGTTTGACAGCTTTGACACCTTAACAAAGAAAAAGCAAAAGACCAACTTTCCGACCTTGAAATCAATCGTGGCTGGACTTTTTGGAAAGCTATTTCATTAAATTTCAATTTAGACAAAAAATTCGTGACTTAACTCCTCAGTATCTATTAATTACACTCACATCTTTACAGTACTACTTTTCTGTCCAAACCCTAACTCAATAACTAACATGTTTTACGCTCAATCCTCTTAACCAAACATCATAATATTAATAATTATTGATCCTAACATGTTTAATAACATTAATTTACAGAAGGTAACACAAACCCTAATCCATCATAACTTGTATTACATGAATCTAATCAATAATTAAACAATTAAGGGTTTACTAGGCATACCTTAGGCTTGTTTTCTTCACATAATTGAAACCCTAACTTTTCTCCTTCTCCTCCTCTCCCCCTTGTCGACTTTTACAGAGAAAAGAGGTTTTGGGTCGTTTGGTTTGGCTTATATGGGTAGGGGTTGGGCTTGTTTGGGTTAGATTAGGATTCCTTGGGCCTAAGAGTTGTATTTGGACTCAAATTGGGTTTCCTTTTCCCCCCTTATCCTCTTCTAGCCGAATTTTTATATACTTATATATTTTTTTATTTTTTATTAAATTAATTTATTACACTCAAAACCTCTTACTTTTCATATTTTATAAACACCGGTAGCTAATCCTAGCATCTTACGCGATAAACCTAAGTTTTTACGACAAACCGGAAAATTATCATTTTCAAAACAAAGTTTCGAAAAATAGATTTTCACACTTTTTTATAAGCATAACACATAAAAACAAACTCCTCGTAACTTGCTAACGCTCAAATACTTGAACGAAGACTCGTTACGCAAAAACACAAAAACACCAAAACTTCACAAGTCATTTCTACACCACAAAGGCGATCAAAATGAACTTTCCCAAATATCAACATTACTCACTTACAAAAACAACACCACGCAAAGGGATTTAGTGCTAAAACTCACCTATATCACACATATATCACTTCAATCACCTAAGATACACCAAACAAATGTCAACCGAGTCAAGACTATCAGTCAAACTGACCTGCTAAAACCGTGGTTGTTACAGTATGGAGGAGGCTACTTCGATAACATTTAAAGATTTGAGTTGGTGACGTGTTTACACCAACATGTTGATAAAGACCACTAGTTTGCTCATCATGACGTCCGCTAACGGCACACTCACTTGTTGCATAATGATCCGATTTTTGTGTCTTAAAGCTTGGATTTTGGATGGATGGTAAACGGTGACGACTTGGTTGTAGGCTAAGACTATTTGCTTTCTATTTTTCATTTTTCTCTAATTATGTGCATCCTATGTCTTATCCTACCCTTTAGTTGTGAATCATGCTTAAGTGAGGGATTTGAGCAGCATTGGTGTCTTGGCCATGGATTTGGTCATGTATCGATGGTCTTTGTCGCCTTTGCCGTAGTATGTTAGTAACGACACAACACCCTAGCCTTACAATTTGTTCAACCAATATTGCCTTCAAAGATTGTTTTGACCTTAGCTCTATTGGAGGAGATATGTGTAACCGTCAAGCCAATGACAGAATACATGCTATGACTTTGCTTTGAGTGATTACCCCAAAATTGACACTTAGATTAGGGAGAGTATGAGTGTTTGTTTCCCATTTCGTGAGGTGTTCGGCTTTGAATATTCTAGCATACGAAAATTTTAATCTCATATGTCCCAAGATGCTAGGGGGATATCTTTTTATAAATGATTCTAATAAGGTCTACTTGAGGAGAGGTAGAGTTTAAGTGGGGGATATTTAATGACAACAAATAATCTTGGTATTTTAGTGTCAATTTCCCCCTATTATGCTCATTATTTGTATTGTTTTATATCGATATATACTCTGATTTCTTTATATTTCATTTCCAGGTTGAACATGAGCATAGGAGAAAAAGAGACGTGGAATTGGAAAAGTTCTCACAAAGATATGCATTTAGTATGCTTTGAAAAGTTACGGCGTAATTATACTCTCGAGTGACGCCGTAACTAAGGATTTATACATGAAGACCAAGTCAACACAACTCAAGGATTACGGTGTAACTTCCACAAGAGATTATGCTGTAACAAGTTAAAAGACTTAAAAGTAATTTCGTAGCTTTGAAGGTTACGTCGTAAGCCATGCACAAGGTTACAGCATAAATTTTACACTGAATGTCGAATTGGATTGATTGACGAGATACGGCATAACTAGCATGAAGGATTACGACATAATTTCCGCCGCAAGAAGATTACGGCATAACTACTCATCAAGGTTACTCCGTAAATATTACTAAACGGATAAGATTACGGCATAACTACTCGTCGGGTCTCCAACCTGACGGATTCGTGACTTGGTCGTTTTTCTTTGTTTCTTTGTCCAATTTGGTGCAAAACATGCCGTTTTTTATCTTTTGCGTCCCAAATACCTAAAATGCAAAAAGAAATGATTTATTGCGATATTTAAACAAATACATATGACTTTTGGCCTTAAATGACCCCTTAAAAAGGCATTAAATAAATCCTTATCAGTGACCTACAAATATTCACATCCTTACAATGATATCAGTAAATCACAATTGTTATTTAGGGAGTCACAGGGTCCTATATCCTCAGGGGAACAAAACTACATCTCTAGGAAGGGGACCCACAACCATTCTATAGAAACTAGAAGTAGGGTAGTTGAATAGTTTCACCATTTGTGATTAAGTTTCAAAAAACTTTTAGTTCCTTTTTGTTCTTTATAAAAACCTTTTGATTCAAAGTTGTAGGACATCTACCTTTCGTATATGAACACAATAATAATGAGTGAAGTAAGTAAAGCAAAGACAAAAGATAGGGAAAGAAAACAACCAAACCGAGACACGAAGATTTATAGTGGTTCGGCACGAAGCTCACTATTCGTCTTACTCCACTCATCGAGTACCACACACGAGAGTTCACAATCACTATGTCAACACACTCCCTTTAGGCAGAGCAAACCGTACACCAACGTTTACACCAATTAACGACACTAAGAGGAATTTCGAGTCCTAATCCTATGTAGAACCAATCTACACACAAGCCCACGTGGCTACACGGACAAACACCTCGTCCACTTGGATCCTCACCCAATCCAAGTCTTCACGGACCTTCACCCGATCCTAGTCTTCACACACGGACGATTAGCCCATCCTAATCTTCACACGAATGATCACCCCGTTTTAATCTTTACACGGACTATCACCCCGTCCTAATATACAAACTATTTCAAGGACTTCACTCTTAGTTCCAATCTAGCCTAACACAACTAGTCACGACTCACACAGAAGTCGGATACACAAATATACAAGAATAAAGTTTAAAGGAAGAAGAGAATCGTAACACTAGTTACGTGTGTGTGATGCCTAATCTATAACACTTCGTTTCTTGATGAATACAAGCGTTCTTCTCTTGAACTTTGATGTGAGGATAACGAGATCACTTATAAACACATATCAATATGTTATAGTGATCAAATATGAGGAGAGGAAAGAACATAATATTTTGTGCCAAGAGGATTAGTTTTTTTGCAGGGAATAGTGCATTATTTATAGGCATCAGGAGGAGCGGGAGACGGTCCTTTAAACCTTGGACGGTCCCGTATATATAAGGGACCATCGCCATGTTTACAGTACCGTCCTAACAAACGATCCTAATTTTGTCCTGATGTGGTGAAAATTTATCTGGTGAAAATTTTATCTGGTTTAGGTGGGAAAGCTAGCTGTTGGAGAATTTTGAATTCAAATATATTTTTCTTATTAAAACACTTCTTTATAATTACAAAAATACTTTTGTAAAAATATTTTGTCACATAAAAATATGAGGTTTTGAGAAAATTATTTTCTTTAATCACTTACTAGTATTGGTATAATGTTTGTTCATACTTGAAGTGACGTTGTAGTTGAGACGTTGTCGAAACAAGTTTTCTCAATCAAAAACTTATTAAACGTAGTTTTACGTAACATGTATTTATATTTTGTGATTATCAAAACATGTAGAGACCAAATAAAGCAAATGACGCTCTTGACATTGCTTGTATTAGCACATTCACATCCCTAAAATGATATTAGCACATCATATATTCTATCTAGGGAGTTACAGGGTTATATATCCTTAGCTGGAGTAAACAACCCCTCATAGAAGGGATCCCACAAACAATCACTTTCTTGTAATGATGACATTAGAAACTCACATCTTTTGTTAGAGAAAAACACAAAAAGCTCTCATTGACTTAGTGAGCAAAGCACAAAGAACTGATAAAAGAGACAAAAGAACCATCATCTTATTATAAACTAACTCTTGTTATTATTTTTAGAAACATATAAAGTGTTTGATGAGTCAGAATCTGAAATTAAGCTTGCGCCTGAGGAAACTTATATATATCAATCGCTGAGGAGGAAGACGAAGATGATCAAATTCACATACCCCCATCTCCTCCAAAAGCTGATGCACATTTAGATGTTGAGCTCAATATACCATCACCACCACCTGTCATTTCAGAAGAGTTACAGCCTAAGCAGGATCAGCCACCAAGATATGATCAGATGGATAATGAAGTTGTCCAAGGTAGACCTCCTCCTGCTGTTCCTGCTCCACCAACTACAAGTCTCTTGAAGAACGTTTAAGTTACATTTTTCCGGATATGATCACATCCATCTTAAATACTAAACTTCCAAAATTGATGAGCACTCATATGGCTGACTTGGATGCTACAGCTGCTCACATCATCAAATATGCCATCAAACCAGCCAAATTCACTCAGATCCTTCAACCACTAATTTGAGACCTGAACAAAACAGAGGAAAAGAACTCTCAAAGATTCTACTTTCTTGAGCAGCGCTTGACTACCTCATTCGAAAAAGCTCTGGATGAAAAGTTGTTTAATTTGCATGAGTCTCTCGCCACCAGGGATGATATCAGGTGGAACAAAGCACTGAATTAGATGATTGAATCAATACTATTCTGCTCAATATGGTGGTCCACTTGGATAAATTTTTGGTTCCACAGGCGAATCTTCCCTTTAATGTTCGCAATGTGCATATAGAGTTGGGTCACTCCTAGTAAGCTTATAGGGAATTAGCTAATAGTGTGGTTAAGTTGCCCAAACAAGTACAAGCAGCAGCAACCCCTTTAGTGTTCTTGCTGAGGGGGAGAAGAAACCACAAGATCAGCCCACATTAGGCACAGAGGACCTGTATCAGGTAAAAAAAAACCCTACAAGAGTCTCCCTTTTGTGAAACTCCCAAAATCCCCCCCCCCCCCCAGCAAAACTAATATCTCTTCAACTGAGGGGAAACCTAAGCCACAAAATGAAACACATCAAGCGAAGGAACCAAAGGTCATTGTCAGCTCCCCTGAGACAATCAAAATGTCATCAACTGAGGGGGAGACTGAGAAAACAATTGCAATAATCTCCAAAGCTCAATCATCAGAGATTCTAGAAGAAGAACTAGAGGCAACGAAGGCAAAGAAAAACATTCCTTCTCTACCACCAGTACCTAATGCTTGAACCTATCAGGTCAATGATGCCTCCAGTTGGTCCTACATTTGCTGAGTACTCCTCAACCTTATTTCAAAATTATTTGCAAACTGGCATAACTACAGTTCAAAAACCGTTGAGCCTTGATGAATAAAAGAAACAAAGAGGTAACGGAAAAGTTGTAGGAGAAGAACAAGTGGAAAACATCACTCAGCTTATAGAAATTGGTGGGTCCATTATGAAAATATGAAAGGCCAAAGGCCTGTCTACAACAGAAGTGATTAAGGGGTTGAAAGCTCAAAAACTCCTGGCTGAAGAAGAAGCTACTAGGAAAGCTACTAAGGATTTTTGGGAATTCTGATAAATAAGAATTCTGCTGAAGGTTACTGCTGATGGTTCCTGCTGAAGTGCTGGTTTCTGCCGAAGTAGTAATTCTACTGAAGAATAGATTCCATGTAGTTTGTTTCTGCGGATATAGATATTCCGTGTATTTTGTTATTTAGTTAAAATATGCATGAGTTTTATTAGGAAGTGATAATGCATATCTCTTTAAGTTTATAGAAGATACGTTTCTTGTGAAACGGTTTAGGGTTCCTTGTCTATAAAAGGAACATGTTATTATGTATTATGTACACGTTTTGAAAAACAAGTTTTAGTATTATTAAAAGATCTATAGAGGATCAAAGCATTCTTAGTATTCTGTGTTCATACGTGTGTTTAATTTTCGCTTTAGAATACAAGTAATAAAGACTTTCTATTAGTGTGTTTGTGATTACATAAACGTTACCAACGATCCACGAGTGCTCAAAGATTTATCAAGGTCTAAAGTTTCGGCAAGTGGCATCAGAGCCTCGAGAGAGTCTCTGTTATACTAAAAACATTTTTGCTTACACCCCCACAACCAAAACAACCAAAACAATGGCTGGATCAGACGATGAACCAGAAGTTACTCAAAATCAAAACACCACATCTTTCCAACAACTAACTCTCACAAACAGCAATGCAAAATTTCCATACCTTAAAAACCCGAAGGAGTATGAATTGTGGGCTATGAAGATGCAAAATTGGATCACCAATATTGACTGGAATCTTTGGGAAGTTGTCCGTAAGGGTAACAGTTTGAAGAAACACGTCAAAGATGCTGATGGGGTTGTTACCATTGTTGGTCCTAAAACTGCTGAAGAAATACAAGCTGTTCAGAGAGAGAATAAAGTTACAACTATTCTCCTTCAGTCTATACCAAATGATCACATGGGTGACTTTCACTTCATGGAAGATGCTAAGGATATCTGGATGGCAATCAAGGCTACGTTTGGTGGGAACGATGAGTCTAAGAGGATGAAGAAATCCATGCTGAAACAGCAGTTTGAAGAATTCCAAATATCTGAGGAAGAAGGCATCCACAAGGGTTATGACAGGTTCCATAGGATTTTGAGTCAATTAAATCAGTTGAAGGCCAGGCCAGACAATGAGGATTGCAATGCAAAGTTCCTACGATCTTTGCCACCATCTTGGTTGCAAGTAAGCATAGCATTCAAAGCTAAAGGTGGATTGGATATGATCTCTTTTGATGATCTCTACAACATACTTAAATCTCTTGAGCCTGATGTCAGAAGTCCCATTCGTACATCCACTCACTCAGCTTTTGTTAGCACCTCATCCAATCAGATGATTCATACCTCAAGCCCATATTCCTCAACATCATCTTCCCACATCACCACTAAATCAAATTCTCAACCACAATCCAGTAGTATAATGGAAGGTGTACTTCACTCTTTTGTTGCTGATTATGAAAATCAGCAGCAACTAGCTTATGAGGACTTTGAACAGTTGGATCCACTAAATATGGAAGAGATGAATTTGAAGTGGCAGGTGGCCATGATTTCACTGAACATCAAGAGGTTTGAGAAAAAGTCTAGGAGAAAGTTTGGTTTCAAGGGAAGAGATACAGCTAAATTTGATAGAAGAAAGGTCAAGTGCTATACTTGTGGTCAGATGGGTCACTTCTCAAGAGAATGCAAGGATAGGAAGGCTGGTGATGAAGTTAAATATTCCACCTATCAAAAGAGTCAAGTGGAAGCTGGAACCTCCAAAGCTGGATCTTTCAAAGCTTTGGTCACTCTGGATGACCATGTCAACTGGACGGTTCATGAGCCTGTTAATGATGAAGCTTCTGGTTCTGAGCAGATTTCTATGCTGGCAAGCTGCACTACAGAGGATCAGCATGATCAAGTTGCCTTGATGGGCATTTCTCAGGTACATAACTGTGTTTTTGGTTGTAGTGAAAGATATAATGAATTAAGGAAGCTTATGATGAATTGAAACCTAAATATAATGAATGTTATGTAGAAGTTGAGGTTTATAAACATGCTTTAAAAACTTTAGAAAGACAAAAAATTTGGTTTCAAAAGAATCTGCTTGGTTATGATGAAAAGATAAGGGTGTTAGAAAGTGATTTAGAATGTACTAAAATTGACTTAAAGCGTACTAAGAAAGAAAAAGATAATGTTTATGAGGCGAAAAATGAACCGTTTTTAGGGGGTCATTTTAGCCCGGATTCGAATTTATTTGATCAAATATTGCCCTAAATCATTTCTTTTTTCATTTTAGGTACTTTTGGAGTGAATTCTGGAAAAGGAAGCATTTTGGACGTTTTTGGAGCATAAAAGTGAAGAAAACGGCAAAGTCTTAATTTTCCTTGCTGGGAACAGTACCTGACGGCGTCACAAATTTCTTAATAACGGCGTCAAGAGCAATACAAGAGGTGGAAGTGGATAAACTCCGTGACGATCCAGAAGAGTTTTGCACTCGGGACATGACGGCGTCACCATAA
The DNA here is from genome assembly GCA_030686995.1 of Artemisia argyi. NCBI lineage: Eukaryota > Viridiplantae > Streptophyta > Magnoliopsida > Asterales > Asteraceae > Artemisia > Artemisia argyi. The sequence goes on from CM060676.1 coordinate 51,671,570, forward strand.
GCTGTCAGGGTCCAAATGCGAGTGATGGCCCACAGTAGAATTGCACATGACGGCGTCAAAAGTGGATCTAGGCAATCCGATTTCATTATGGGCGGCAAGTTGACGGCGTCTGAAGTTTCTTCTTGATGCCGTCACCCTGTAAAATCTATATATAGTTTTGCAATTTTCATTCATTAGGGGGTAACAATTAGGGTGTAATTTAAGAGATAAACCCTAGTCCGAATATCACAGCATTTTCAAGGGTTTTTACCATTTGAAACCTTTCATGTTCAATTGAGATAATTACTCTTTCAATTCATTCAATATGTCTATGTGTTGTTTGAATATATCCTACACTTGTCTTGAATTTAACATGCTTGGCTATATCTCTTTTGTGTTTGCTTAGATGTAGTGAAACCTAGATGTTAATTATGGGTTGATTGTTTGTTTATATTTGTTACGGATGATTGTATTCGATGTTAGGCTTAAGAAAACTGGCAGACTTCCATTGGTGACATGCTTGAACGTCTTAAGAAACATGATCAGAGGTGTACTATGATTTTTTGGTGTATTTAATGCGTAGGAGAATTCTAATGATCCCATGTTAGGAGCTTCTAACGGCTCGACATAGGAGTGAAGTAAGATCCTATAGAGTTAGGGAATATTGTACACGGCCCTACGACTAGTATTAAGGAGTACGACCCGTCATCCATGCAATTGTAACAAATTATCAACCTGTAAAAGATATCTAGGGAGTAATGAAACCTAAGTAAACAAAACTCTCCCTATCATTTTTTACACCATATTAGTAATTAGCTTTCATTTCATTTTTGTTATTTTATTTTGATTGCATCTTAGTTAATTTGGGTAAGTTGGCTAGCAACTAATTCCGCCCACTCTTCCAAAAACCGAGATTTTATTCGATTTTATAAAATATAAAAAAATACAAAAACAATCATCCATCACCTCTAAACCTAGTTTTTAGGCTTTTTAATCCTAGCGTCACTATTCCTGAGTTGAACGATCAATCCCCTGGTACTTGTCACTATACTATACTACAACGATCAGGTACACTGCCTGGTGGGGGTTGTAAGCTTCTCGAGATCCCTCGAGAGGTAAAGCCTGGTGCGATTCCCACGTATCAAGTTTTTGGCGCCGCAGCCCGGGGAATAGTTATTGTCTAGGTTAGGATTTCTTTTTATTAGGTCCACTTGCTAGATTCCTTTCTAGTAAGACTTTTATTTTTATTTTTATAAGTCTTCTTTAGTCTATCTTTTCTTTGTGTCTTTGTTTGTAAAAACCTTTCCATTGACTATTCCGTTAGCCATTATGGAGAACGCGAATCCACCATACTACCAACCACATAATTCACCCACTCCAAATGACATTTTGATGTTTAAACAACATGAGGATGAACCTATATATGACGCATGGGCTCGTTTTAAATATTTATTCCAAAAAGTCCCTCATCATAATTTCGATCTGTGGTCCCAAGTTGAAATATTTTACCATCGTGTCGACCACTATACCAGAATAGACATTGACCATGCCGCAGATGGGGACCTTTGGGGATTAAGTGCTGATGAAACATGGGAAACCATAGAGAATTGTGCCATACTTGCCCAAAAAATAGACAACCCAACAAATGTTGTTACGGATCAACTGATAGCAAGTTTGAGGGAACAAGTAAGAAGTTTGTTTGGGGATAATATAGATGAGATACCTAGGTGCACGGAGTGGTTAGATTTCACCACAATATAAGATGAGCACATTGGTAACCTTGATGTGATGGAGGATTTAGCCGAACATGATCACATTGATAAAAAAGACCTAGGTTTTATGATCGATGACGATGAATCTCAAGAAACACATGATGAATCTTTTGGGCAATTTAAATATAGCAGTCAGAATATTGAGGATGATCCTTATGACTCGGATGTAGAAGTTGAGATGCCTAGAGAAGCACTTGAGATACTTGGGAAAATGTTAGGGTTGGATTATAATGAAATACATGTTGAGGATATAGGTGATCTTGACACAAGGAATGATGAAGTAAATAACATAAGCTCACTAAGTACCCCACAAGTCCTACCATCATTTGAGGCACACACACCGCCCGTGACTTACCCGGAAAAAGTAGAAGAGACTATAGGAACCCCAATTGAGGTAGAACCCTTGGACCAAGTACAACTAGAGAATATAGGTTTTAACACTTATAGTGATGACATTTCTTTTAGTTCTAAGGAACTTCCTAGTTTTGATGAACCGGAGCCTCAACCAAAACCATTACCTAATCTTCCATCGTTAGATGTGAATTTAGGAATTGGAATAGGTTCCGATCCACCCATCAAACCATATAGTCCGGGTAGTCTTAGGATAAAGGTAGTGGACTCTAAGCCTTGTAGAGAGGAAGTCAATATAGGAGTGGAAAATGACCTTACATGCTTACATCACCCATTTATGTTTGATCGCAAGAAACATTATGGGTTTAAACCGGGTTTATTAGGTCAAGATGGATCCCTAACTAGTAGTCTCTTGAAGTTGAAAGAAAATGATCACTTTCTAGGAGAAAATCTTATTCCACCCATTAACCCGATTGAATTTGGTATGGTTATGATGATAGCACACCCCTTTGAGCATATAATTCATCTACCACACGTTCCTCACGAGGTATATTTCCACCCTAAGGGTGTATATCGCTACTATCACCCGCACTTAATCCTAAGTGTAGGGAAAACCTCAACTTTGTCCGTGAAATAAGGGTAGAGTCAGGCTCGTGACTTGAACAAAAACAAGCGCTTCTTGGGAGGCAACCCATGTTTTGTGTGTTTTTATTTGTTTGATTTTTATTTGTTTCATTTTATTTGTTTCCGTATGCATGCTTTATTTTTATTGTTGGTAGATCATGTTTTAAAACAAAATTGTGAAAATGCTTTATTTTGTCTTTTAACTTCGTCTTAACTTCATACAAAGGTATTTCGCAAAAGATAAGTGTAAGGGGAAACCCCAAATTTGTTTTTAAGAACGAAATTGATCATGATTCTCCGTAATATTAAATGAACATGTGAATTAGTACTTGTTAGAGTCAAATGCTTGTATCGAGTCATAATAATGTTTTGCAGGATTTTCCAGGAAGTAGGACATAAGTTTTCCCAGAAAATTTCCGGAAACTTAACGTAAAGATTTCTGCAGGTCACTTCTGACGGCGTCATGTGTAAAATTCTGGAAATTTTGCTAGTTTCGTTTTTCTAACGGAGTCTTGAAGTTTTTGTTAATTCTTTAGTTTTATAAACTCCAGGAAATCTGCAAACATTCATTCCACAAGCATTATATCTTAATTTGCTTTCTAGGACTTGTTAGTATATATAGATTGCCGCCGATATTACGCGAGGTTGCCTTGTTTGTTTTCTCAGGTTTAACAGGTTATGTATGACAAGAAGATGATTTATCTTTCTGAAAGGGAAGCTTTGAATGTTCATTTTCTTGGAGGAAGATCTAACCCTGTTACCACACTATCCACACCGAACGAATCAGGGGAGTATTTGATTTCATTCTTTTACCTATTTCACTTTTACATTCTTTAATTGAACATTGGGCACAATGTTCATCCTAAGTGTAAGGGCCGGGTAAATGATGGTACCTTATAGGATACAATTGCACTTGAGTTTGTTTGTTTGATGGTAGGTGTGTAATAAAACTAAGAGAAATACTTGTTAGTGTAATTTTAGCGCCCAATTTAAAATTTTTTACAACATTTAGGAGTGAAACTTTAGCCTTAGCAAGCGTCTCATGGATAGGAGATTGTATGACTAGCACAAAACCTTACTATTCAGAAAAATTTTCCACCCAAATATGTGAGGTTCGCCTTTAGATTTGATAGGAAAAGCATTTACTATTAATGCTTATGAGTGTACCGGTAGCATTTAAATTCTATAACTTGCGTTTGTGATGCATCCCGAGACCGCTAGTGAGACTACATTCGTGTAGTAGGATTTACTACATGATAAGAGGCATTAGGATCACCCTTGTGTTAAACCCGTATCATAATTACTTGACCATTTAAGTTATATTACTTGGCTAGTAAAGTCAACTAATTTTTCCCACACCTTAGCGTTGTACTCATTTTTAGTACACGGAACCCCTAGTACACCCCTCCGAGCCTATCTTTTCGTTTCTAACTTTAAGCATCTTACTTAAAGGAAGAATTTGTTACAACCCACTTAAATATACACCCAAATCGCCTTAGCCTTCCGTGTATGCGCTCATCTTTAGTGCATTATTGTCATTTGTTTAAACCCTTAGTTAATTATCTAATTGATTACATGGTTTCTAAGTCGAGTCATATCTTGTACATATTGTTTTGGGACGATTGTGACTCATGGGTAAAGTACTTATGTTATGGAGTAATGGGGAAGAACATCATATTATTACCCCCCATATGTGCGTTAATCTTGAAAGTACTCCAAGTGTTTTGATTATCTTGATTCGAGTCATAAGATTAGTTTATTGTAAAGTATGTAAAAATTCAAGTGTAAGGGGAATGTTCACTCCCTATGATGTATTATTTTGAATGATAGGGTAAGAATGTATGCAAAAAAAAAAAATCAAATAATTAAGAAAAAGAAAAAAGATATTAGAAAAAGAAAGGAGAAAACACATACGGACTACCACCCCGGTTCATTTTATGTTTGTTTTAAGTTTTTGTTATTTTTGATTCATTAACTTATGTCGAGTCTAGTCTTGGCTTAGCAACGCCATATTGTACATGTAATTAACCAAGATGATTAACTCGCCACCAGTAAAGATTTCCTTTATCCAACAAAACCGTGTATTCCGTATCCCTACACCTAACATTATAACCCTTTAAAAGACCTCTTTGATAGTTTATCCTAGGTGCTTACGCCAAGTGGTGGAGGTTTGATCCTTTCCCAAGCCTATGGTAATCTATTTTGCTATGACAGGTAGTGAGAGATGTTTTCCATTTCAATATTGTGATATATACTTTATTACCCACGAGAGATGTGAGTATCTAAACACTATTTGTGAGGTGCTAGTCTATGACCTCCATGCTTGTCTTTGGTCTTTAGTGGAACGATTATTTGTTGTAATTACTTTTATATTAGTGTTAAATGACCCCTAACTTGTATTTTGATTAGAATAAAAGCGCATTTGCTTGAGGACAAGCAATTCTCAAGTGTAAGGGTATTTGATGAGGCGAAAAATGAACCATTTTTAGGGGGTCATTTTAGCCCAGATTCGAATTTATTTGATCAAATATTGCCCTAAATCGTTCTTTTTGTCATTTTAGGTACTTTTGGAGTGAATTCTGGAAAAGGAAGCATTTTGGACGTTTTTGGAGCATAAAAGTGAAGAAAACGGCAAAGTCTTAATTTTCCTTGCTTGGAAGAGTACCTGACGGCGTCACAAATTTCTTAATGACGGCGTCAAGAGCAATACAAGAGGTGGAAGTGGATAAAGTCCGTGACTATCCAGAAGAGTTTTGCACTAGGGACATGAAGGCGTCACCATAGGCCGTCAGGGTCCAAATGTGAGTGACGACCCAGAGTAGAATTGCACATGACGGCGTCAAAAGTGGATCTAGGCAATCCGATTTCATTATGGGCGGCGAGTTGATGGCGCCAGAATTTTCTTCTTGATGCCGTCACCCTGTAAAATCTATATATAGTTTTGCAATTTTCATTCATTAGGGGGTACCAATTAGGGTGTAACTTTGGAGATAAACCCTAGTCCGAATATCACAGCTTTTTCAAGGGTTTTTTTCCCTTTGAAACCTTTCATGTTCAGTTGAGATAAGTACCCTTTCAATTCATTCAATATGTCTATGTGTTATTTGAATATATCCTACACTTGTCTTGAATTTAACATGCTTGGCTAGATCTCTTTTGTGTTTGCTTAGATGTAGTGAAACCTAGATGTTAATTATGGGTTGATTGTTTGTTTATAGTTGTTACGGATGATTGTATTCGATGTTAGGCTTAAGAAAAATGGCAGACTTCCATTGGTGACATGCTTGAACGTCTTAAGAAACATGATCAGAGGTGTACTATGATTTTTGGTTGTATTTAATGCGTAGGAGAATTCTAATGATCCCATGTTAGGAGCTTCTAACGGCTCGACATAGGAGTGAAGTAAAATCCTATAGAGTTAGGGAATATTGTACACGGCCCTATGACTAGTATTAAGGAATACGACCCGTCATCCATGCAATTGTAACAAATTATCAACCTGTAAAAGATATCTAGGGAGTAATTAAACCTAAGTAAACACAACTCTCCCTATCATTGTTTACACCATATTAGTAATTAGCTTTCATTTCATTTTTGTTATTTTATTTTGCTTTGCATCTTAGTTAATTTGGGTTAGTTGGCTAGCAACTAATTCCACCCACTCTTCCAAAAACCAAGATTTTATTTGATTTTATAAAATATAAAAAAATACAAAAAGAATTATCCCTCACCTCTAGACCTAATTTTTAGGCTTTCTAATCCTAGCGACACTATTCCTGAGTTAAACGATCAATCCCCCAGTACTTGTCATTATACTAAACTACAACGATCAGGTACACTGCCTGGTGGGGGTTGTAAGCTTCTCGAGATCCCTCGAGAGGTAAAGCTAGGTGCGATTCCCACGTATCAAGTTTTTGGGGCCGCAGCCCGGGGAATAGTTATTGTCTAGGTTATGATTTCTTTTTATTAGGTCTACTTACTAGATTCCTTTCTAGTAAGACTTTTATTTTTATTTTTATAGGTCTTCTTTAGCCTATCTTTTCTTTGTGTCTTTGTTTGTAAAAACCATTCCATTGACTATTCCGTTAGCCATTATGGAGAACGCGAATCCACCATACTACCAACCACATAATTCACCCACTCCAAACGACATCTTGATGTTTAAACAACATGAGGATGAACCTATCTATGATGCATGGGCTCGTTTTAAATATTTACTCCGAAAAGTCCCTCATCATAATTTCGATATGTGGTCCCAAATTGAAATATTTTACCATCGTGTCGACCAATATACCAAAATGGACATTGACCATGCCGCAGATGGGGACCTTTGGGGATTAAGTGCTGATGAAGCATGGGAAACCATAGAGAATTGTGCCATACTTGCCAAAAAAATGGACAACCCAACAAATGTTGTTACGGATCAACTGACAGCAAGTTTGAGGGAACAAGTAAGAAGTTTGTTTGGGGATAATATAGATGAGATACCTAGGTGCACGGAGTGGTTAGATTTCACCACAATATAAGATGAGCACATTGGTAACCTTGATGTGATTGAGGATTTAGCCGAACATGATCACATTGATAAAAAAGACCTAGGTTTTATGATCGATGATGATAAATCTCAAGAAACACATAATGAATCTTTTGGGCAATTTAAATATAGCAGTCAGAATATTGAGGATGATCCTTATAACTCGGATATAGAAGTTGAGATGCCTAGAGAAGCACTTGAGATACTTGGGAAAATGTTAGGGTTGGATTATAATGAAATACATGTTGAGGATATAGGTGATCTTGACACAAGGAATGATGAAGTAAATAACATAAGCTCACTAAGTACCCCACAAGTCCTACCATCATTTGAGGCACACACACCGCCCGTGACTTACCCGGAAGAAGTAGAAGAGACTATAGGAACGCCAATTGAGGTAGAACCCTTGGACCAAGTACAACTAGAGAATATAGGTTTTAACACTTATAGTGATGACATTTCTTTTAGTTCTAAGGAACTTCCTAGTTTTGATGAACCGGAGCCTCAACCGAAACCATTACCTAATCTTCCATCATTAGATGTGAATTTAGGAATTGGAATAGGTTCCGATCTACCCATCAAACCATATAGTCCGGGTAGTCTTATGATAAAGGTAGTGGACTCTAAGCCTTGTAGAGAGGAAGCCAATATAGGAGTGGAAAAAGACCTTACATGCTTACATCACCCATTTACATTTGATCGCAAGAAACATTATAGGTTTAAACCGGGTTTATTAGGTCAACATGGATCCCCAACTAGTAGTCTCTTGAAGTTGATAGAAAATGATCCCCTTCTAGGAGAAAATTTTAATCCACCCATTAACTCGATTGAATTTGGTAAGGTTATGATGATAGCATACCCCTTTGAGCATATAATTCATCCACCACACGTTCCTCACGAGGCATATTTCCACCCTAAGGGTGTATATCGCTACTATCACCCGCACTTAATCCTAAGTTTAGGGAAAACCTCACCTTTATCGGTGAAATAAGGGTAGAGTCAGGCTCGTGACTCGAACAAAAACAAGCGTTTCTTGGGAGGCAACTCATGTTTTGTGTGTTTTTATTTGTTTGATTTTATTTGTTTCCGAATGCATGCTTTATTTTTATTATTGGTAGATCATGTTTCAAAACAAAATTGTGAAAATGCTTTATTTTGTCGTTTAACTTCATCTTAACTTCATACAAAGGTATTTCGCAAAAGATAAGTGTAAGGGGAAACCCCAAATTTGTTTTTAAGAACGAAATTGATCATGATTCTCCGCAATATTAAATGAACATGTGTATTAGTACTTGTTAGAGTCAAATGATTGTATCGAATCATAATGATGTTTTGCAGGATTTTCCAGGAAGTAGGACATAAGTTTTCCCAGAAATTTTCCGGAAACTTAACGTAAAGATTTCTGCAGGTCACTTCTGACGGCGTTAGGAATTAATTCCTTACGGCGTCATGTGTAAAATTCTGGAAATTTTTCTAGTTTCGTTTTTCTAAAGGAGTCTTGAAGTTTTTGTTAATTCTTTAGTTTTATAAACTCCAGGAAATCTGCAAACATTCATTCCACAAACATTATATCTTAATTTGCTTTCTAGGACTTGTTTGTATATATAAATTTCCGCCGATTTTACGTGAGGTTGCCTTATTTGTTTTCTCAGGTTTAACAGGTTATGTATGACAAGAAGATAATTTATTTTTCTGAATGGGAAGCTTTGAATGTTCATATTCTTGGAGGAAGATCTAACCTTGTTACCACACTATCCACACCGAACGAATCAGGGGAGTATTTGATTTCATTCTTTTACCTATTTCACTTTTACATTCTTTAATTGAACATTGGGGACAATGTTCATCCTAAGTGTAAGGGCCGGGTAAATGATGATACCTTATAGGATACAATTGCACTTGAGTTTGTTTGTTTGATGGTAGGTGTGTAATAAAACTAAGAGAAATACTTGTTAGTGTAATTTTAGAGCCAAATTAAAAATTTTTTACAACATTTAGGAGTGAAACTTTAGCCTTAGCAAGCGTCTCATGGATTGGAGTTATATGACTAGCACAAAACCTTACTATTCAGAAAAATTTTCCACCCAAATATGTGAGGTTCGCTTTTAGATTTGATAGGAAAAGCATTTACTATTAGTGCTTATGAGTGTACCGGTAGCATTTAGATTCTAGAACTTGCGTTAGTAATGCATCCCGAGACCGCTAGTGAGACTACATTCGTGTAGTAGGATTTACTACATGATAAGAGGCATTAGGATCACCCTTGTGTTAAACCCGTATCATAATTACTTGACCATTTAAGTCATATTACTTGGCTAGTAAAGTCAACTAATTTTTTCCACACCTTAGCGTTGTACTCATTTTTAGTACACGAAACCCCTAGTACACCCCTCCGATCCTATCTTTTCATTTCTTACTTTAAGCATCTTATTTAAAGGGAATTTGTTACAACCCACTTAAATATACACTCAAATCGCCTTAGCCTTCCGTGTATGCGCTCATCTTTAGTGCATTATTGTTATTTGTTTAAACCCTTAGTTAATTATCTAATTGATTTCATGGTTGCTAAGTCGAGTCATATCTTGTACATATTCTTTTGGGACGATTGAGACTCATGGGTAAAGTACTTATGTTATGGAGTAATGGGGAAGAACATCATATTATTACCCCCATATGTACGTTAATCTTAAAAGTACTCCAAGTGTTTTGATTATCTTGATTTGAGTCATTAGATTAGTTTATTGTAAAGTATGTAAAAATTCAAGTGTAAGGGGAATGTTCATTCCCTATAATGTATTATTTTGAATGGTAGGGTAAGAATGTATGCAAAAAAAAAAAAAAAAAAAAAAAAAAAAAAGAAAGAAAAAAAACCGAAAAATTAAGAAAAAGAAAAAAAATAATAGAAAAAGAAAAGAGAAAAACATACGGACTACCATCCCGGTTCATTATATGTTTGTTTTAAGTTTTTGTTATTTTTGATTAATTAGCTTAAGTCGAGTCTAGTCTTGGCTTAGCAACGCCATATTGTACATGTAATTAACCAAGATGATTAACTTGCCACTAGTAAAGATTGCCTTTATCCAACAAAACCGTGTATTCCGTATCCCTACACCTAACGTTATAACCCTTTAAAACACCTCTTTGATAGTTTATCCTAGGTGCTTACGCCAAGTGGTGGAGGTTTGATCCTTTCCCAAGCCTATGGTAATCTATTTTGCTATGACAGGTAGTGAGAGATGTTTTCCATTTCCATATTGTGATATATACTTTATTACACCCGAGAGATGTGAGTATCTAAACACTATTTGTGAGGTGCTAGTATATGACTTCCGTGATTGTCTTTGGTCTTTAGTGGAACGATTATTTGTTTTAATTACTTTTATATTAGTGTTAAATGACACCTAACTTGTATTTTGATTAGAATAAAAGCGCATTTGCTTGAGGACAAGCAAATCTCAAGTGTAAGGGTATTTGATGAGGCGAAAAATGAACCATTTTTAGGGGATCATTTTAACCCGGATTCGAATTTATTTGATCAAATATTGCCCTAAATCATTCCTTTAGTCATTTTAAGTACTTTTGGAGTGAATTCTGGAAAAGGAAGCATTTTGGACGTTTTTGAAGCATAAAAGTGAAGAAAACAGCAAAGTCTTAATTTTCCTTGCTGGGAACAGTACCTGACGGCGTCACAAATTTCTTAATGACGGCGTCAAGAGCAATACAAGAGGTGGAAGTGGATAAAGTCCGTGACGATCCAGAAGAGTTTTGCACTAGGGATATGACGGCGTCACCATAGGCCGTCAGGGTCTAAATGTGAGTGACGGCCCAGAGTAGAATTGCACATGACGGCGTCAAAAGTGGATCTAGGCAATCCGATTTCATTATGGGAGGCGAGTTGACAGCGTCAGAATTTTCTTCTTGACGCCGTCACCCTGTAAAATCTATATATAGTTTTGCAATTTTAATTAATTAGGGGGTAACAATTAGGGTGTAACTTTGGAGGTAAACACTAGTCCGAATATCACAGCTTTTTCAAGGGTTTTTACCCTTTGAAACCTTTCATGTTCAATTGAGATAAGTACTCTTTCAATTCATTCAATATGTCTATGTGTTGTTTGAATATATCCTACACTTGTCTTGAATTTAACATGCTTGGCTAGATCTCTTTTGTGTTTGCTTAGATGTAGTGAAACCTAGATGTTAATTATGGGTTGATTGTTTGTTTATAGTTGTTACGGATGATTGTATTCGATGTTAGGCTTAAGAAAACTGGCAGACTTCCATTGGTGACATGCTTGAACGTCTTAAGAAACATGATCAGAGGTGTACTATGATTTTTGGTTGTATTTAATGCATAGGAGAATTCTAATGATCCTATGTTAGGAGCTTCTAACGGCTCGACATAGGAGTGAAGTAAGATCCTATAGAGTTAGGGAATATTGTACATGGCCCTACGACTAGTACTAAGGAATACGACCCGTCATCCATGCAATTGTAACAAATTATCAACCTGTAAAAGATATCTAGGGAGTAATGAAACCTAAGTAAACACAACTCTTCCTATCATTGTTTACACCATATTAGTAATTAGCTTTCATTTCATTTTGATTGCATCTTAGTTAATTTGGGTTAGTTGGCTAGCAACTAATTCCGCCAACTCTTCCAAAAACCAAGATTTTATTTGATTTTATAAAATATAAAAAAATACAAAAAGAATCATCCCTCACCTCTAGACCTAGTTTTTAGGCTTTCTAATCCTAGCAACACTATTCCTGAGTTGAACGATCAATCTCCCGGTACTTGTCACTATACTATACTATAACGATCAGGTACACTGCCTGGTGAGGGTTGTAAGCTACTCGAGATCCCTCGAGAGGTAAAGCCTGGTGCAATTCCCACGTATCAAATGTAGTTTCAGAAAACCAAGTGCTGAAAGAGAAACTAGATGAGGAAGTAGCTAGACATAAAACATGGTTAATATCAGGTGACAATTTAGCTAGCTTACTCTATGGTAGTCAATCTGTAAACTCTGGGATAGGTTTAGAAGCTAGGAATGATCTGGGTAAATCAACACCAGTAGGATTAGCTAATTATGTAAAAGAAGGAAGTTTACATGCTGTATCTGGTCCTATTAGAGGAGAACATATGCCCACTGACCTTTCCATCTCTATAGACTTCGATGGATTACACCATCTTTATGGCAAAAAGTCAAGTGATTTGCCAGACCCTGATTCTAAATCTACTGACTTTGTCTCTTGTTTTCACAGTGACAAGTCCTCTGAAGGTGATCTAACATGTTTGGTGGCTAAAGCAACCCTGGATGAGTCTACAAGATGGCATAGAAGGATGGCTCATGTGAATTTCAAGACCATCAACAAGCTTTCTAAACTTAGTCTTGTTCATGGACTTCCTTCAAAAGTCTTCACCAATGAACATAATTGTGTTGCCTGTAACAAAGGAAAGCAACACAGATCCTCATACAAAGCCATTATAGCAGTGAGCACTATCTCAGAACCTCTTCAGTTGCTGCACATGGATCTATTTGGTCCAACTCAAATATGAAGTATTGATCATAAGTCCTTCTGACTGGTAATCACTGATGACTATAGCAGGTTTTGTTGGGTATTCTTTTTGAAAACTAAAGATGAAACATCTCCAATTTTAAAAGAATTCATTACCTTTATTGAAAACCAGCTAAACAAAAAGGTTAAAGGTATTAGGTGCGATAATGGGACAGAGTTCAAAAATGTTGTATTAATAGAACTTTGTCAGTCTAAAGGGATAAAAAGGGACTATAGCAATCCAAGAACCGCACAAAAAAATGGGGTTGCTGAAAGAAAGAATAAGACCTTAATAGAGGCAGCAAGATCCATGCTTGCAGACTCTAAATTACCCACTATGTTCTGGACTGAAGCAATAAGCACTACTTGTTATGTTTTGAACAGGGTGTCCATCACTAGACCTCATTTCAAGACACCTTATGAACTTCTCACTGGGAAAGTTCCTGATATTCATTACCTCAAACCTTTTGGTTGTCATGTAACCGTTTTGAACACTAGTGATTCACTGGGAAATTTGATGGGAAAGCTGATGAGGGGTATATTGTGGGTTATTCAACTCATAGTAAGGCTTATAGGGTTTACAATTTAAATGCTAAAAAGATTGAGGAGACTCTTAACCTGAGATACCTAGAAGATAAGCCTAATGTTCAGGGACAAGGTCATGTTTGGTATTTTGACCTGGATTACTTAACTGATCACTTGGACTATACTAGATATGTTAATAACCAATCTGCAGGTACACAAGAGTCTCCCACTAACAAACCAGGTACCCTGGATGATGACTCAGATAGTGAATCTGAGGAAGATAAACAAACCATTGTTGTACTTTCTTTTCCTCATAATTCATTTGCAGGTGATAATTCTAAAGAAACTTCTGATGAGAATGAAGATGAGTCTCACTATGCAGAGGACCTTGCTAGACTTAAGAAGCAAGAGCATGCAGCCACTCAAGAAGCTGAGAGGCTTGGTATGGAGTTTGCAGGAGATACTGAGGCACTACTCAGACAATCAGCACAAGCAGTCAGTGGAAACCAGGATTCTGCTGACAATTCTACTGACAGTTCTCCTGTTTCTTTTGGCATCATCAAATCTGCTGACAGTCCTACTGCACAATCTCTAATACCCACTAGTGTGTCCACAGACTTTGGAAAACCATATACACGATTTCCAAGTCCTTCAGATCTTGGTCATCACCAACCCAAAGCTGGTATCTTCACCTCCGCTTCCTATGACAGTGATTTTGGACCCACAGTGAACAATCTTTACACCACAATTGATGTCAATCCCATTGCAACAAAAAGGATCAACATTGCTCATCCTCAATCAAAGATTATTGGAGATCCACAAGCACCTGTTAGAACTAGAAGTACTGTGAAAAGTACTAAGTATGGTGAAGTTACTTTTATTTCCTATGTCTCATATCAACAAAGGGACAATCATACAGACTTTAAGCATTGTTTGTTTGCTTTCTTTCTCAAATGGAGCCAACCAGTGTTTCTCAAGCTCTTGCAGATTCAAGTTGGCTTGAAGCAATGCAAGAAGAGATGCTAGAGTTTAAGAATCAGCAGGTTTGGATACTGGTACCACTACCTGATGGGAAAATTGCAATTGGGACAAAATGGATTTTGAAGAACAAAAGAGATGCAAGGGGTATTGTGGTGAAAAACAAAGCAAGATTAGTGGCTCAGGGGTTCAGACAAGAGGAAGGAATAGATTATGATGAAGTTTTTGCACCAGTAGCTAGAGTTGAGGCCATTAGAATCTTCTTAGCCTATGCATCTTATATGGATTTCATGGTATATCAGATGGATGTGAAAGGTGCTTTTCTGTATGGTGAAATTGAAGAGGAGGTATATGTAACTCAACCCAAAGGTTTTGAAGACCCAGATCATCCAAATCATGTATACAAGGTTGTAAAAGCTCTCTATGGACTACATCAGGCACCAAGAGCTTGGTATGCTAGGCTTTCTGCATTTCTGCTGAAGCGTGGTTACAGAAGGGGTGTCATTGCCAAAACACTCTTTCCAAAGAAAAATTCCAGAGATATCATTCTTGTGCAAGTGTGTGTGGATGACATCATCTTTGGCTCCACTAAAGAAGAATGGTGTAGGGAGTTTGAGGAATTGATGAAGGGAGAGTTTCAGATGAGTGCTATGGGGGAGCTTACTTTCTTTTTGGGTTTACAAGTTCAGCAGAAACCTGATGGTATATTTATCAGTCAGGATAAATATGTGAGAGACATGTTGAAGAAGTGTGATATGGAAAATGTCAGAACTGCCACTACACCTTATAAAGCTCCAAAACTATAGAACAATCTTGAACCAGATCCTGCTATGAATGTTCATTTATACAGATCCATGATTGGTTCATTGATGTATTTGACAGCTTCAAGGCCTGACATTACATTTGCTGTGAGTGCGTATTCTAGACACCGGGTCATTCCACTTACTTCCCACTTGAATGCAGTTAAAAAGATCTTCAAGTACCTCAAAGGCCAACCCAATTTAGGTCTTTGGTACCCAAAAGAGTCTCCTTTTAGGTTGGAAGCCTATAGTAATAGTGATTATGCTTGTGTAAATATGGATAGGAGATCCACAACTGGAGGTTTCCAATTTATTGGAAGAAGATTGATTTCTTGGTAATGCAAGAAACAAACTATTGTTGCTACCTCAACTACTGAAGCAGAGTATGTTGCTGCTGCAAATTGTTGTGGACAGGTTCTATGGATACAAAATCAGTTACTGGATTATGGGTTTAATTTCATGAACACCACAATCTTTATTGATAATCAAAGTACCATATGCATAGTTAAAAATCCAGTTTTTCATAATAGAACTAAGCATATTGAGATCAGGCACCACTTTATAAGAGATGCATATGAAAAACATTTAATAAAAGTGGTTAAGATTCACACAGATGATAATGTGGCAGATTTATTGACTAAAGCTTTTGATGGACATAGGTTTCAACACTTAGTTGTCCATATTGGGATGCTTAACCCTTAACTGCAAAGTTTGAGGGGAGGCATAAGCCTCAGGGGAGGCATATGCCTCAGGGGAGGATTGTAGTTGTAAAATTTGTATATTATTTGTATATTTTTATTTATTTTTTTGTTTGCTAACACTAACTAACTAATGTTATTGTAAGTTTTGGTCTATTTTGTGTCTATTTTGCTATTTTGTGTCTGTTTTGCAGAATGTCTTTATGAGTAGTTGCTGATCTTAAGTTGAAGTTCACCAAGATTGTTTCAATGGGAAAGTGGTCATGTAAGCTTAAAGCTTGTTTCTACTGAAGAGTAATACATGTGATACTCATTGCTTCTACTGATGTAAAGTTCAAGTGATGATAATTGAGAAAAGGTGTTCATTCATTCAAGAAACAATTTACAGCTTACAATCAACTTCAAATGAAATACAAGACCATCCCTATACAAAGTCTACCAAACTTATTCTAGCTCCTATCATCTATTACAAAAGCTGGTGGATAAGCATGACCAGCACGATGAAGAAGCTGAAGATGAAAATGGAAAGGATGGATTGATGAAAACGACGATGATGCTTAAGAACCTAGTTTTATATCTTTGGTCCCTGGCAACATCACACCATTTTCTATTCCACCTTCCCTTTTCCCTTTCCATTCACCTCTGCCTCCTTGCCCTTTCCCCTGCATGGTATGAAGCACCAGATCCAGGAGCAGAAAGACCAATCACCACTTCTCGTGATTTTGGAAGTGACGGGTTAGACTTCCTTGGCCTTGGTTGGGATCTCTCTGGTGTGGAAGGAGGGATAAATGATGGATCTTCATCTTCATCCTTCGAAGATTCCTCATCAGAGGTACAAAGAAAAGGAGAGACATATTATCTTTCAGCAAGAATGAGGGCTTCACTTGGTTCACCTCTCTCTAGAGCATTCCACCTTTTCTCTCATTCTCTTTCAGCATCTGAATCATCCAAATCTGAAGGAACATTTGTAGGGTCCTCTGATGGTGAGGGACTTGGAGGTTTCACATCATGATTCTTCCATGGTTGAGGACTGGGTGGAAAGTAATTACTCCAACCATCACTAGATGATGATGATGATGATGATGATAGATCTATGATTTCTGGTTTGGAATACATGTTTTTGGAGGATAATTGGGTTATTATTGAGAAATTAGGGTTTTGATGATAATTAGGGGTAATTGATATCTGTAAAGTGTGATTTGGGATTATTTTATAGGAGGATTCAAGATTTGATGGTAATTAATGCGTGTTGGGTGGCACAGTAAAACTTAAGATATTTACTGAAGATATTTTTACTCTTGAGTTGATTCTGCTGATTGACTTTTAATCAGCAGATTGACCATCATTTCTGCTGAAGGGTTAATTTTGAAATTTGATGGAGTTACTTTACACGTCAGATATGGTCAACGATTTGTTCCGATATTCTTGACCATGATTGGGTAACTTCCATTTATAACCTATTTCGCATATCTTCGCCCAAAAATAACTAATTCCCTCATCAACCAATTTAAACCCATTTCCCATTTGCTTAATTCACAACCGTTTCTCATAAATCCTTCGAATGGAACCACTTCAACTCAAGAAAGATCATAACAAGGTTGCTTTTCTGAGTAAGACAAAAGACCATGAACTGTATGATCCAATGGTGGAGTTTTTGCAACGTTCCAAGATTCATTATGGTCTAACACATTCTCCAAATGCGATATATGAATCACTGGTGAAACAATATTGGGCATCTGCTACAAAAAGGTCTGACACAGAGATTGTAGCCATTGTTGATGGAACTGAGTATGTGGTGATTGAATCCTTGATTATGACACAGCTTCATTTGGATGATGAGAATGGTGCCTATCACTCCAACACTGAAGTGATACTTGCTGGGTTATGGGAAGCTGGTTATCAAAGCACATACACAAGTAAGTGGCTTAAGAATCAATTTTGTCCCAAGTGGAGGTTCTTGGTGCACACACTGCTCCAATGTATCAGCAACAAGTCTGGTGGCTGGGATCAATTCTCTAACCAATTGGGTTGTGGTATTGTCTGTCTTTCAAAGGGTTTAACTTATAATTTTTCTAAGTTTATTTTTGATAATATGCTAGAAAATATTGAGAAGTAAAAGCATAAGTTTTTAATGTACCCTAGGTTTCTTCAAATGATTTTAGGCATAACAACCCAAGACAGAGTCCATATCCCCATAAGGGGTCTTAGTGCTAAATTGTTTGCTTCTATGAAAACAAATTATGATGGGGAACACCACCCTTTGTTAGCTGCTATGTTACCAAATGGTAATGATGATGCAGGTGAGGGTGATGCTACTGGTGATATACCCTCTCCAAATGCTGCTGATGATGGTAATCCATCATCTTTTGGTGTTGTTGCTGATGGTAATCCATCAGTTGTCAATGATGGAGAGCCCTCTACAACTGCTGAAGCATTAAATTTTTCTTCTGACCTGCCTCCACCTTCCCCTTTGCCTCTGTCACCTAGTTCTTTTCCATCACCTACTCATGTTGCTCCTGATGAGCTTGTTCCTGAGGTTGAGGAGACAATTCAGTCTCTTGGTACCCAAGTACCTACACCTCTTGAACATGAGATTACTAGACTGACCACACCTAGTCCTGTTAGAGAGCCAATTGATGAAGGCTCTCCGCTTTTGTACATATGTCTGTTTCTCCTGAAAGGTTCAATGAAGCTCCCATTACCACTAAGCAATCTGCTGGTAGAGCTGAGGACCCTATTACTCTCACCTCTGTATATGAATTGCTTAGCAGGTATGTTAAAAAGGTTGATAATCTACAAAAGGAGCTTGTAGACACCAAATCCTCACTTGGTGGTGAGATTGAGTTGTTGACTAAGAGGGTTCAGGAGTTGGAAACTCAACATGGGGAGCAAAAGAAAAGAAAGGTTGTGTTTGATGCTGATGAAGTACATGAGGATAGGCATTTGGATCCACTTGAGTTCTTGGCTGACGTTGCTCAATAGACTCATACTTCCTCTCCCAATGTTGTTGAATCATCAAAACAAAAGAAGCCTATTCAGTTCAGCAGAAGAAAGAGAAGACAGTATTTGACAAAGAATTCCACTGAATCTTCTAAGCTATCAAATGTTGATGAGGTTCCAAAGATAGGTGCTAGTGATAATCTTTAGTCTAATGAACCACTAATTGATGTTGCTGCTGAGAAGGTCCCTGTTGGGGTTCACACATCAGTGGATACTTTCTTTGCTGCTGGTAAAGAGTATGTGGTTTCGCCTAGCATTGATACATCTATTCTAGAACATACATCTCATGAAGACACTGATGCAACTCCCTACACTAGAGGATCTTATGATACTCCTATTGATTCATGTGTTCAAGATTTACATGCTGATCCTCTGGAGGAGTTAGTCATTCCTCAGGTTGTTTCTACTGACATTACTAGAGTTTGTGATGATGATCTTGTCTCAGAAGAAGAAAAACTTGAGCAAGAAAGACTTTTGAAGGAATGGGAAGATAAGAAGAAAAGTACAGATTTGGCAAAGGAATTACAAGCTAAATATGACTCAGAGTTCCAATCTGCTACAAACAAGTATGTTTCTACTTTACCTCTTGCAAGACAAAGAGAATTGGATGCTGCAGTTCCAAATTTTGATGAAGCTGATTGGATGCATATTGGGAGGCAAGTGGTTTCTAATCCTGGTCTAGCTAAAGATATTCTTGGAGATGATGTCAATGAAGTTGACTATGTTCCTGGAATAGTTGAGCTCATGAAACTCAGGAGAAAAGCTGAAGCTGAAAGAATTTCCAAAGCAAAGAGGGATAAACCACTTACTCAAGCACATCAAAGGAATTTTATGAGGGAATTTATGAAGAATCAAAGCAGTGCACTCTATAATCACTCTTGGACTAGGAAACAAGTTTGGTCCTTCTCAGATAAACAATTAGTTTATCATTATAATAGAATCAAGACCAGATTACAAAAGGATGGACTTCTTACTCCTAAGCTTGTTTCTACTCTATCTTCTATTGATACAGAACAACCTTTTAAGAAGCTCAAGATAGATGAAGTTGATTCTGCTAATGTGCCTGCTACCTCTTTATCTCATTCTGTTGATGTTGTTTCCACTATTGATATGGGTGTTCCTGCTATTGGGCATGCACCTTTGCCTAGTGTGTCTACTTCTGCTGTTCCAACAACTGCTGTTGCTCCATCTGTTATTGACAAAGGAAAAGCAAAAGTTGTAGCAGAAGATATTCCTTCTAAAAAGAGAACCAGAAGACAAATGGAGGATGATAGATTGGGTGAAGAGGCTGCTACGAGGTTGCATGATGATCAAAAGGCTAAATTGGCAAGATTTCATGAGATCAAAGTGACAAAAGTTGAGCTTGCAGCTGCTAGGGCTAAACAAGTTAGGATGGAGATGGATGCACAAGCTGAATCTGTTTTACTTGACCAACCTTTTGCTGAGGTTTCTACTGATATTCCACTAGTTCCTCCATCAGTGGAAACACATAAGTCAGAAGATGTATCTGCTGAAGAACCTTCTTCAATATACATTCCTGGTAGAAGGGCCAAAAGAATGGCCAGGATGAAGGTCTCACAATCTCCTCAAATGCATAGGGTGGTGGATGTAGATGATGCTGATTCTTCTTTTATTAAAGAGGGATCTCCTGATGATTGGCCAGAGGGTTTTAGGGATGTTTTGGTTAAATGGGAACTGTCTAGTAATGGACAGATTAATACTATTTATAGGCTTGATAGAACATCTACGTCCTTCACCTTTCTACAAGAAATTTTGCATCTTGTGGATCATCAGGACTTACTCACTCTCTATGACTTGGTTACCAAGCATTATGCTATTCGTAATCCTGAAGGTGCAGGATTATATCTTTTGGGGGATCTTCAAGTGCTAATGGATTCTACTTCTTCCAATGGCTCTGGTTATGCAGTCTGGAAAAACAATCAGAGGTGGAAAGTATTAAGTTAGAAATTTTATCCTCTTCCTTATGTTCATATCATGGAGACTACATCTGGAATAAGGGTGATAATGTTCATTGATAAGAATTATCCTCTGACTGTGCCTCTTATGGAGAAAATGCTTCTACATAAGTTGGAGATTCCTCCTGATCCAGTTGGGAATGCTACACTGTTTGCTGAATCTTTGATTCGTTTGTTCAAAACCAGGATCAGGGTGGCCAGAGCTACTTGATGGTATTTTGTTGTATATTTGTTTATTCTCGTTATTCTTAGTAAAAAAAATAAAAAAAATAATAATAAAAGAAACAAACAGATTTGTATAGTGTTCTGTATGTTGTATGCAGGTTTTGGTGTTGGTTATTTCCACACCTTTTCTGGTTATCAACTTACCTGATGTTGACTATTCCATCAAAAACTTGGCTAGTACAAAGGGTACAGCTTTGGTAAAGACAAGTCAAATCTGTTGATAGCTGTAATAGTTTGCTAAAAACTATTAGGTACTCAACTCACCCATGCTTAACAGCTGAGAGTTGGATGATTGTCAATTGACCATGGATTTTTCCTTATCGATTCTAATGAGGCGAAAAATGAACCTTTTTAGGGGGGTCATTTAAGCCCGGAATTGAATTTATTTGATCAAATATTGCCCTAAATCGTTCCTTTTGTGATTTTAGGTACTTTGGGAGTGAATTCTGGAAAAGGAAGCATTTTGGACGTTTTTGGAGCATAAAAGTGAAGAAAACGGCAAAGACTTAATTTTCCATGCTGAGAACAGTACCTGACGGCGTCAAGAAGGGAATTGTGACGGCGTCAAGAGTAAAATCCATGACGACCCAGTGAAAACCTGAAGGCGTCAAGAGAAGGGCGTCAAGAGTTATTTTGGTGACGGCCTGAAGATGGACTACACGTGACGGCGTCAAACCCAGATCTAGGCAGTTCGAGGACTTTATTGGCGACGAGATGACGGCGTCAGACATTTACTCTTGACGCCGTCACCTCACAAAATCTATATATACTTTTCTATTTTTCATTCATTAAAGGAGGAACTTGTATGGAGAATACTAGGGTCGAACCTAATAAACCCTAGGTCGTTTGTAACAGTATTTTCAAGGGTTTTCACCCCTTGAAACCTTTCATGTTCAATTAAGATAAGTCCTCTTTCAATTCATTCAATATGTCTATGTGTTGTTTGAATATATCTTATGCTTGTCTTGATTTCAACATGCTAGGCTAGATCTCTCATGTGTTTGCTTAGATGTAATGAAACCTAGATGTTAATTATAGGTTGATTACTTGTTTATAGTTGTAATGGATGAATGATTTCAATGTTAGGCTTAAGAAAACTGGCAGATCTCCATTGTGTAACTTGCTTGAACGTCTTAAGAAACATGAACCGATGTGTACTAGGTTTTTATGATTTTATTTAATGCATGAGCGAATTCTAGTGATCCCATGTTAGGAGCGTCTTAGCCGGCTCGACATAGGAGTGAAGTAGGAGCTTATAGGATTGGGGAAGTAAGTACGCCACCCCATGAATGGTATTAAGGAATACAATCCGTCATCCACGCAACTGTAACAAGTAATTAACCTGTAAAAGATATCTAGGGAGTAGTGAAATCTAAGTAAACACAATTCTCCCATATATTGCTCACACCACTAGTATAATTTAGTTTATTTTCATTTTTAGTATTTTATTTTCATTACATCTTAGTAATTGGGTTAGTTGATTAGCAACAAATTCCGCCCACTCCTTCAAAAACCGAGATTTTTATTTGCTTTTCATAAAACATAAAAATACAAAAAGAATCATCCCTCATCTCTAGACCTAGTCTTTAGGTTTTCTAATCCTAGCGACACTATTCCTAAGTTGAACGATCAATCCCCCGGTACTTGTCACTATACTATACTACAACGATCAAGTACACTGCCTGGTGGGGGTTGTAAGCTTCTCGAGATCCCTCGAGAGGTAAAGCCTGGTGCAATTCCCACGCATCAAGTTTTTGGCGCCGCAGCCTGGGGAATAGTTATTGTCTAGGTTAGAATTTCTTTTTATTAGGTCTACTTGCTAGATTCCTTTCTAGTAAGATTTTATTTTTATTTTTAGGTTTTCTTTAGTCTATCTCATTTCTTCGTGTTATTGTCTTGGTTAGAATTTTCCATGGTAACATCTTTGAACCCATTAACCCACCACAACAAGACCACCCACAAAACCCACCACTAGTTAACCAACCTCTTAGGCCCCGAACCCTAGTTGAGTATTCCCGACCTAGCCACCAAGGCTATCGAAACACCATTGAGCTCAACCAAGGAGCCAATGTGTCTCCCTTGCGATCCGACACCATTCGGTTGGTGCGGATGTGCATTCCATGGACTTCGTTCCGAAGATCCAAATCAACATCTCAAGGACTTCCTTAAAATCATAGATTCTTTAGACCTTGATGCTACAACTAGAGAGTCAACCCGATTACGCCTATTCCAATTCTCTCTACGTGATCAAGCTAGTCAATGGCTAGAATGTTTACCCGCGGGATCCATCACCTCATGGGATGGTCTCACCACTCGCTTCCTTGCCCAATTCTTCCCACCGGGGAAGACTGCGATGCTTAGAAATGACATTTTGATGTTTGAACAACATCAGGGTGAAACTTTCTAT
This sequence comes from Artemisia argyi, assembly GCA_030686995.1. NCBI lineage: Eukaryota > Viridiplantae > Streptophyta > Magnoliopsida > Asterales > Asteraceae > Artemisia > Artemisia argyi. The sequence continues at coordinate 51,695,000 of CM060676.1, forward strand.
GAAGCATGGGCTCGTTTCAAGGATCTACTCCACAAAGTCCCGCATCATGGTATAAATCTTTGGTTATTAGTTCAGATTTTCTATGACCATGTCGACTATCACACTAAACGTACAATCGATAGAGCCGCGGGAGGTAGATTGCGTGATAAGGACGCCGAGGAGTCTTGGGCAATTATTGAAGAGCTTGCCGCCGATAATCAAGAGTTATGGGAGTTTAATCATACTATAAAAGCGGCCATCAACGCAATCTCGACACCTGGAGGGACTAACCAAATCTCTGATGAAGTCCTATGCAAACTTGAGGCAAAAGTTGACTATTTTGAGTAAAGGCAAAAGAGACCTCTAAGTCCTAGACGGGCTACTGTCAATTCTGTCTCGAAAATGACTTCAACGCCGTTATCAGAGTCACCCTCTAGAGAGAATGTTGAGACTTTTCAAAACTATGCCCCACCTTATTCCCCTCTCGAGAAACTTAGCCCGAAATTTGAAGCCAGAATGAGAGAATACATGGCAACTCATTCAGAGCGGCTTGCTAGGTTCGAGGAAGCAGTTTATAAACAAAAAGAGGAGATGCAAGAGAAAATGAATGAGATGATGAGCCTGATGGAGGAGTATGCCAACCAGAAAACCCCCGAAAGGATGTTACTAAGGAAAGAAAGTGTCATCCCTACTACCCGATTTGTTAATTCTATCACAATTGTCCACACGGATAATGAGTAAGTAGAAACCCCTAGTGAACAAACTGCAGGAGAACCGCCAAAATCCCAATCCTTAAGTTACTACCAGAAACATGATATAAACGAAAGCACTATAACAAATTGGATAAAGGGTGACGGGCGTAACCAATCTTCCAAACAGGGTTCAGAGAAGGAGGAAGAGGGAAAAGATGAGTATGATACATTACCTGGGGGACCGATATTCGAGAAACTATTGGTACAAAAAGTGGCTACTAAGCAGATGGCGTGTGGGAACTTTGAGATACCGGCCAGCATCAGGAATTTGAAATATCTAAACGCTTTCGCCGACCAAGGATCGGAAGTAAATCTTATGCCCCTAACTATCTACACCCAACTAATGTCAAAAATGCCAGCCCCCACTCGTGTTAGGCTGTCCTTCGCTGGACACTCTTACGTGTACCCCCTGGGAATCACAGAAGATGTGTTGGTCAATGTCGCAGGATTCATGTATCCCGTTGATTTTATGATCATTGATGATAAGGGAGATGGATGCATGCCAATAATCCTTGGGGCACCATTCCTCATCACCACAAGAGCTGTCATTAAGAATGAAGGTAGGAAAATTGAGCTTAAATCAGGAAAAAGAAAGATTAGCTTTCCCATGACCCCACAATATGGGCAAGAGAGTTTGAGGGGGAGAAAGCTCAAAAGTAACATTGACACATCACCTATTCATGTTCAGGAGAAAATACTTGCATGGGAGGCAAGAATCAAAAGCTACAAGGAGGCTGAACATGAAAGAAGCAAAAGCAATGAAGTTCATGTCGAGTTCGAACATAGTCAACCAACGAGGAGCCATGTACCATTCGAGAAAGGGAACTTAGTACTCTTAAGACACTTGGAGATAACGATACCTCCCGATAAACCGAGTCCCTGGTGGTATGGGCCTTACACAATTGAAAACATAAGCCACGATGGGATGGCTAGCTTGAGAAGTAAAGGAGGACGAGAGGTGATTGCAAGTATCGACAGATTGAGACACCACCACCACGATAGTAATGATCGCAACTACATGGGGTACATCATCTCAAGGGATGAGGTCACGTAGTAACCCATGACCTTAAGTCTAGCTACAAGACTCGCAAATAAAGAAAAGCGCTTCTTGGGAGGCAACCCATGTTTTCTGTGACTTTTATTTTTGTTTGTTTGTTATTTGCTTCTATATGCATGCTTTATTTTTATTGTTGGTAGATCATGTTTCAAAACTAATATGGTCAAAATACTTTATTTTGTTGTTCGGCTTAGTCTTAACTTCATCCAAAGGTATTTCGCAAAAGATAAGTGTAAGGGGAAACCCCAAATATGTTTTTAAGAAACAAACTCGATCATGATTCTCCACAATATTAAGTGAACATATATATTCATATTTTTTAGAGTCAAATGCTTGTATCGAGTCATAATGATGTTTTACAGGATTTTCCAGGAAGTAGGACAAAGTTTTTCCAGAAATTTTCTGGAAACTTAACATAAGAATTTCTGCAGGTCACTTCTGACGGCGTCAGGAAGTAACACCTGACGGAATCACGTGTAAAATTCTAGAAATTTTACCCGTTTTGTTTTTCTAACGGAGTCTTAAAGTTTTTGTTCAATCTTTAGTTTTATAATCTCCAGGAGATCTGCAAACATCATTCCACAAGCATTATATCTTATTTTGTTTTCTAGGATTTTTTAGCATATATAGATTGCCGCCGATTTTACGCGAGGTTGCCTTGTCTCTTTTCTCAGGTTTTACAGGTTATGTATGACAAAAAGATGACTTATATTCTGGAAGGGAAGCTTTGATCGTTCATTTTCTTGGAGGAAGATCTAACCTGGCTACCTTATTATCCATACCGAGCGAATCAGGGAAGTATTTGATTTCATTCTTTTTACTTATTTCACTTTTACATTCTTTACTTGAACATTGGGGACAATGTTCATCCTAAGTGTAAAGGGAGGGTAAAATGATGATACCTTACAGATACACTTTCGCTTGAGTTTGTTTGTTTGATAGTAGATGTGTAATAAAACTATGAGAAATACTTGTTAGTGTAATTTTAGCGCCAAATTTAAAATTTTTTACAACATTTAGGAGTGAAACTTTAGCCATAGCAAGCGTCTCATGGATAGGAGATTGTATGACTAGCACAAAACTGTATCATTCAGAAAAATTTTCCACCCAAATATGTGAGGTTCGCCTTTAGATTTGATAGGAAAAGCATTTACTATTAGTGCTTATGAGTGTACCGGTAGCATTTAGATTCTAGAACTTGCGTTAGCGATGCATCCCGAGACCGCTAGTGAGACTACATTCGTGTAGTAGGATTTACTACATGATAAGAGGCATTAGGATCACCCTTGTGTTAAACCCGTATCATAATTACTTGACCATTTAAGTCATATTAGTTGGCTAGTTAAGTCAACTAATTTCTCCCACACCTTAGCATTGTACTCATTTTTAGTACACGAAACCCCTAGTACACCCTTCCGAGCCTATCTTTTCGTTTCTAACTTTAAGCATCTTACTTAAAGAAAGAATTTGTTACACCCCACTTAAATGTACAACCAAATCGCCTTAGCCTTTCGTGTATGCACTCATCTTTAGTTCATTATTGTTATTTGTTTAAACCCTTAGTTAATTATCTAATTGATTGCATGGTTGCTAAGTCGAGTCATATCCTTGTACATATTGTTTTGGGACGATTGGGACTCATGGGTAAAGTACTTATTTATGGAGTAATGGGGAAGAACATCATTTATTACCCCCATATGTGCATTAATCTTAAAAGTATTCCAAGTGTTTTGATTATCTTGATTTGAGTCATTAGATTAGTTTATTGTAAAGTATGTAAAAATTCAAGTGTAAGGGGAATATACATTCCCTATGATGTATTATTTTGGATGGTAGGGTAAGAGTGTATGCAAAAAAAAATAAAAATAAAAATAAAAAATAATAAAAAATAAAAATAAAATAAAAAAAAATAGAGAGAAAAACATACGGACTACCATCCAGTTTCATTTTATGTTCATTTTATGTTTTTGTTATTTTTCATTTATTAGCTTAAGTCGAGTCTAGTCTTGGCTTAGCAACGCCATATTGTACATGTAATTAACCAAGATTATTAACTCACCACCAGTAAAGACTGCCTATATCCAACAAAATCGTGTATTCCATATCCCTACACCTAACGTTACAACCCTTTAAAAGACCTCTTTGATAGTTTATCCTAGGTGTTTACGCCATGTGGTTGAGGTTTGATCCTTTCCCAAGCATATGGTAATCTATTTTGCTATGACAGGTAGTGAGAGATGCTTTCCATTTCCATATTGTGATATTACTTTATTACACCCGAGAGATGTGAGTATCTAAACACTATTTGTGAGGTGCTAGTGTATGACCTCCGTGCTTGTCTTTGGTCTTTAGTGGAACGATTATTTGTTGTAATTACTTTTATATTAGTGTTAAATGACCCCTAACTTGTATTTTGACTAGAATAAAAGCGCATTTGCTTGAGGACAAGCAAATCTCAAGTGTAAGGGTATATGATGAGGCGAAAAATGAACCGTTTTTAGGGGGTCATTTAAGCCCGGAATTGAATTTATTTGATCAAATATTGCCCTAAATCGTTCCTTTTGTGATTTTAGGTACTTTGGGAGTGAATTCTGGAAAAGGAAGCATTTTGGACATTTTTGGAGCATAAAAGTGAAGAAAACGGCAAAGACTTAATTTTCCATGCTGAGAACAGTACCTGATGGCGTCAAGAAGGGAATTGTGACGGCGTCAGGAGTAAAATCCATGACGACCCAGTGAAAACCTGAAGGCGTCAAGAGAAGGGCGTCAAGAGTTATTTTGGTGACGGCCTGAAAATGGACTACACGTGACGGCGTCAAACCCAGATCTAGGCAGTCCGAGGACTTTATTGGCGGCGAGATGACGGCGTCAGACATTTACTCTTGACGCCGTCACCTCACAAAATATATGTATACTTTTCTATTTTTCATTCATTAAAGGAGGAACTTGTGTGGAGAATACTAGGGTCGAACCTAATAAACCCTAGGTCATTTGTAACAGTATTTTCAAGGGTTTTCACCCCTTGAAACCTTTCATGTCCAATTAAGATAAGTCCTCTTTCAATTCATTCAATATGTCTATGTGTTGTTTGAATATATCTTATGCTTGTCTTGATTTCAACATGCTAGGCTAGATCTCTCATGTGTTTGCTTAGATGTAATGAAACCTAGATATTAATTATAGGTTGATTGCTTGTTTATAGTTGTAATGGATGAATGATTTCAATGTTAGGCTTAAGAAAAGTGGCAGATCTCCATTGTGTAACTTGCTTGAACATCTTAAGAAACATGAACCAATGTGTACTAGGTTTTTATGATTGTATTTAATGCATGAGCGAATTCTAGTGATCCCATGTTAGGAGCTTCTTAGTCGGCTCGACATAGGGGTGAAGTAGGAGCTTATAGGATTGGGGAAGTAAGTACGTCACCCCATGAATGGTATTAAGGAATACAATCTGTCATCTACGCAACCGTAACAAGTAATTAACCTGTAAAAGATATCTAGGGAGTAGTGAAATCTAAGTAAACACAATTCTCCCATATATTGCTCACACCACTAGTATAATTTAGTTTATTTTCATTTTTAGTATTTTATTTTGATTGCATCTTAGTAATTGGGTTAGTTGATTAGCAACTAATTCCGCCCACTCCTTCAAAAACCGAGATTTTTATTTGCTTTTCATAAAACATAAAAATACAAAAAGAATCATCCCTCATCTCTAGACCTAGTCTTTAGGTTTTCTAATCCTAGCGACACTATTCCTAAGTTGAACGATCAATCCCCCGGTACTTGTCACTATACTATACTACAACGATCAGGTACACTGCCTGGTGGGGGTTGTAAGCTTCTCGAGATCCCTCGAGAGGTAAAGCCTAGTGCAATTCCCACGCATCAAATTCTCAATAATTGACTTGCCCACAAGTGTATGGCTTATGGTAAAGTGTTGGGAATTATACTAACAGTTACCACGGCTAGTAAGGATATTACAACTGCTGAAGAATGCACTAGCAGTGGAAACACATTACCACTGCTAGTACATATTATTACCACTGCTGTTAGGATAATTGTTAGGAAACGTGTAAAGATAAATATAGAATAGATCTTGTGTATATCTTATTCTATTAGAGTTATTCTTAACTTGTAGAAGAGGACTCCTTGTGCTATAAAAGGAGTTCTTAGGTTAAAGTTAGATATACGTTTTTCTAGAGCTTCAAGGTGTAACCCTAGTGATACAAAGATCACTCGTATTATTATTATTATTATTATTATTATTATTATTATTATTATTATTATTATTATTATTATTATTATTATTATTATTATTGGAGCTAACCGTTTGATAAATACATTGTTCTCATTCATATACAACTGTTTTCATTCACAATCAAACTTCTAAGTATTACTAAGTAGATTCTGCATACTTAGTGATATAACTCAAAGTATCATTCTAACACATATAAAGGTGTCAAGATCCATCAAGTGGTATCAGAGCCAGGCTTTGATACTTTGATTTAGAAGATCCCAAGTTCACTCAGAACATTCAATGGAGACAGAAACCAGTCAGTCCAACATTGCTGCAAAGCTTCCAAAGCTTAAGTTAAATGACTATGAGATGTGGAGGCTTGTGATCGAACAATTCTTTATGGTGCAAGACTATGCACTATGGGAGATTATTATGTTTGGAAATTCTTTCAAACCAGGTACTACCACAGAAACAATTGAGGGTAAGGTAGTAACAAAGACCAACACTTGACCAGTCACAAATGATGAAAGACTTCAGATGAAGAATGATCTGAAGGCCAGAGGTTTGCTGTTGATGACACTTCCCAGAGATCAAGTTCTTGCTTTCAGCAAGTACAAGACTGCACAAACTTTGTTTGAGGAGATCTGCAATGTTTTTTGTGGTAATGATTCCACCAAGAAAACTCAGAAGACCTTGTTGAAACAGACTTATGAAAACTTTGGTTCAACAAGTAATGAATCCATTGATAGCATCTTCACAAGGCTACAGAAGATAGTTACTCAACTCACTTTGTTTGGAATTGAGGTGGAAAGGGAAGACCTTAATCTAAAGTTCTTAAGAAGTTTACCCTCTGAGTATAGTACAAATGTTGCAGTATGGGAAGACAAGCCGGATTTAGAGACTATGAAGCTTAATGATTTGTACAATAACTTTAAGGTTATTGAACAGAGATTAAAGAAGGCTGGCAAACTAAGTTCAGGATCAGGGAACTTAGCACTCATGTCATCATCTGTTGATGTTAGTTCAGATGAAGAGAATGATAGAAATGATGATGATGCCAATATTGTTGTTTCCACTGGTAGTGGAGGTGTTTCCACTGCTAGTTCAAAAAGGCAGATTGCAGGTCTTAGTGATTCTACTTTTTATGCTTTCCTGTCAAGTCAAATGGGTGGTTCAATCCTCACACATGAAGATTTGGATCAAATTGTTGAGGATGACATGGAGGAGATGGACATTAAATGGCAGGTTGCACTATTAAGCTTAAAAGCAAAGAAGTTCTGGAAGAAGACTGGTAGGAAGATAACCATAAATGGCAATGAAACAGTAGGTTCTGACAAAAAGAAGGTGGAGTGCTACAATTGTCATAAGAAGGGGCACTTTGCCAGGGAATGTAGGAAACCAAAGAAACCTGATAACAGGTCAACTTGGTATAAGCAGGACAAGAAGAAAGATACCTACAACTGAAGAACCAAAGGTGCTATTGGCCATTGATGGAGTGAGCTATGATTGGAGCTTTATTGATGAGATGAAGACTTTTTGTTGCCATGTTGGTAATATGAAGATGGCACAATTCAAAGGAATGTCACATGATCAGATTGAAGGTATTTACTACAGGATTAAAAGACAACATAGCAATTTTATTCCTATGGATAAAGAACCTGTAGCAATAAAGTCAAAAAGGTCAGGAGTGAGTCTTGGATCCAAAGATGCAAAGAAATTGAAGACTCAGGAGACATCTCAAGCAGAAGAAGATGTTAGCAAGTTGATTGAAGAACAAGTTACCAATATGATGTTCATTGAGACTGACGTGCTTAATATTGAACCTTTACAAACAAAATATCCAGTAGTTGGTTGGGAAATCTATTCTGATGATTTTGGAGTTGCATGGAAGATTATCAGAATAGGAAATGTCACAAGTATTTGCAGAGATTTTGAAGATGTTGTTAGATCTTGTGATAGAGAAGACTTGGATACTTTGTGGAGGATTGTTCAAGATCAGTTCAAGAAAGATGAACTTGTTGATGTCAAAGCAAAAGATTTGTGGGTTCACTTTAGAAGATTATATGAACCTGATCCAAGTGACAGGCATTGGAGATTTGAAGCTCACAATATGAATACTTTGTGGAAATTCTATGATTCAAGTGTTGTACATCATGTTTCTACTCAAGATGGAGTTGGTGTGTTTATGTTAGCTGAGAAAGAATATCCATTGAAAGCTGGAGTTTTAACTGTTATGATGTCAGTAAGGCTTAGATGTTGGGAAAGAAGTGAAATCATAGAAGATTTGTTACAGAGGATTTATGATCAAAGTGTGAGAGCTGATAAGGAGTTAAGAAGAAGAAGATAAGTCTTTGGAAGAATTCCCATATCCTCATGTTTACTGATTGCTTGAAGAAACTTATTGATTTACATGTTAATCATAAGTTTAGGGGAGGATTGTTGGGAATTATACTAACAGTTACCACGGCTAGTAAGGATATTACAACTGCTGAAGAATGCACTAGCAGTGGAAACACATTACCACTGCTAGTACATATTATTACCACTGCTGTTAGGATAATTGTTAGGAAACGTGTAAAGATAAATATAGAATAGATCTTGTGTATATCTTATTCTATTAGAGTTATTCTTAACTTGTTGAAGAGGACTCCTTGTGCTATAAAAGGAGGTCCTAGGTTAAAGTTAGATATACGTTTTTCTAGAGCTTCAAGGTGTAACCCTAGTGATACAAAGATCACTCGTATTGTTATTATTATTATTATTATTATTATTATTATTATTATTATTATTATTATTATTATTATTATTATTATTATTATTATTATTATTATTATTATTATTATTATTATTATTGGAGCTAACCGTTTGATATATACATTGTTCTCATTCATATACAACTGTTTTCATTCACAATCAAACTTCTAAGTATTACTAAGTAGATTCCGTATACTTAGTGATATAACTCAAAGTATCATTCTAACATATATAAAGGTGTCAAGATCCATCATAAAGGCAGTGGAAAACCATATTTGGTATTCAATTTCCAAGGTGACGTGATTTATTCACCAGAATCATTGACTAGTCCTGAGCAAACGCCTACAGGTATAGACAACTCAAATCCATTTATAGCTGATGATTTGCTAAAAATCATATGGTCATCAGTGTACCATAGTTTTCGAACTTAAACATTTGGCTACTCCAGTAGTGATGGCTATTGGTAAAGAGACATCAAATCCATTATTTTCAATGATTCACCTCTCACAGGAGTTCACACACCTGGATGTGATGAGAATAGTATGAAACTAATATCTTTTGATGTACACTTTGTCATTTGTTGCTGCAAAGACCTGAAGGTTTCATGCTTGCCATTCATAGAGATGTGGCTATTTTGAGTCTTTGCTGCTGATGTTCGAATTCAATCCTCTTGGTTTGCAACTTTAAAGATCTATCAAGAATCTTGAACTTAACCATGTCAAATTCAAGATTAGGGGAGGATTGTTGGGAATTCTGATAAATAAGAATTCTGCTAAAGGTTACTGCTGATGGTTCCTGCTGAAGAGCTAGTTTCTGCTGAAGTAGTAATTCTGCTGAAGAATAGATTCCATGTAGTTTGTTTCTGCGGATATAGATATTCCGTGTATTTTGTTATTTAGTTAGGATATGCATGAGTTTTATTAGGAAGTGATAATGCATATCTCTTTAAGTTTATAGAAGATACGTTTCTTGTGAAACGGTTTAGGGTTCCTTGTCTATAAAAGGAACATGTTATTATGTATTATGTACACGTTTTGAAAAACAAGTTTTAGTATTATTAAAAGATCCATAGAGGATCAAAGCATTCTTAGTATTCTGTGTTCATACTTGTGTTTAATTTCCGCTTTAGAATACAAGTAATAGAGACTTTCTATTAGTGTGTTTGTGATTACATAAACATTACTAACGATCCACGAGTGCTCAAAGATTTATCAAGGTCTAATGTTTCAACAAGGATCTTTTAGCAAAAGCCGGTGCTGAGAAAATTTTTGCCCAACAAGTAGCATACAAACAACATGAAACCATAAAAGCAACTGAGCTGGCTCAACTCAAAGTTAAATATGAAAAAGCTATGTCTCTCGGAGTAAGAAAAGAAAATATCACCAGTGTCAAGCAAAAAGTGGAGAACGACCTTACACTAACTCTGTAAATCTTCGGAAATCATGAAAAACACAACTAAGATCTATTTAGTGACTTCAAACTAAATAACTTGGGTTTCTCTGAATGGAAAGAGATCAATGATGCAATCAAAAGGTCTAAGTCTGCTAGTGCCATTAAGTTAAAGAAAAATTCGGATGCTAGCTTCAATTGGGTAAGAACCTTTGCAAAAAGACTTGGTCGAACTCCACCACCTAATCTCATTGAGCTAGACATACCAGCCCCAAAGCCTTCCCAGAGGAAAAGAAAAATATTAAACATTGAGGAATGTTTTATCAGAGAGGAACCAATTGTTGAAGGATCATAGAGGAACTTAATTCTTCCCTTAGGAGTTGATGGCATTGAAGGCCAAGTCATGTCAATACCTAAAACAGTTATGATACTTTTGAATGGGAATTATCACAAGTGCTTCCAAAGGCAGAGTGAGTTTCACCTGGCATCCACCACTCAGCAGATCAGACTCTTCAAAATCATTCGACTAGAAAATCAGGTTGTCAAGTCTTTTGCTACTGAGATGATGAAGGAAATTGAAGGAAGACATGATTTCAAGCAGGCTTATGAAATAGTTGAACATAACTTAGATGGATTGAACTGATGTAATAACCTGTATTGTAATCATTTATTGAAAGTTCTTATTTTGTTTAAGTGTTTGTATTAAATTATGCGTAAGAAGATGTTATTTTGCTCACTTACAATAATTTTAGACTTAGTATAATTTATATCCAAATAGGCGGAGATTGTTGGGCCAATTCAGTGCCCAATGATTATTGATTATGATTTGAACATAAATTAGTCTAAGCAAAGAAGACTCTCTAATAAGGGAAATCAGAGAGCAACTTAAAAAGACTCGCTGACAATAAAGTCAGTGAGTAGCTCCAGCAGAGTTCAAGTCTTAAACATCGTCATGTTCACTTGATGACATACCTACTAGCTGATGCGGGTCAGGTAGTGTGTAGAATGAACTCTAGCTAAAGTATAAAGTTCATCAGGGGTGGCAATACCCTGATGAACCTCCCAGCTCTCTGAATAGGCCAATAGAATATAGCTCTTATTCCTTGAAGTTTAGGTAGGATTATTTGAGCGGGATAAAATGCATTTGGTGAAAAATCAAAAATGTACGAGTTGGTGATAAAATAGTAAACAATTGGTAGAACTGTTCACAAAAGCAAAGAATGAGCGTTTTCCAATATAGATGCATTAAATGTAAGATGTACTTTATTATAGTTCTTCCATTAGATTCACGACACGCATCCACCTAACCCCACTAGCAACAACCTCTTATTAGTATAAATATGAATGTTAGTCGGAGTAAAAGTCTTGTCTCTTCACATTCTAATTGTTGAATTATTTGAAGTGCTTTTACTCCCTGATTAAATTTACATAAATCTTTTAGAGATTTAAGTTCGCTTCCAAACTTAGTAATCTAAAGTTTGCATGCTCAGAGAGCTGGTTATACATTGTTATTCAATTAACTGTTCTTTCGAACAACACTTTGTAATTCTTTGATTTATATTGATAAAGTGTTATAAGTTGAAAAGTTATATTGTGTTGTTACTTAAACTATTTTAACTTGTGGTTTATTAAAACTGACATTATCTAGGACAAAAATATTGATAATAGAACGATAATTGATGTATAAACAATGAAACCAAACCCTATATTTATAGAAAAACAAAACCTAGGGAAAAAGTAATTAAAATCCGTCCAAAACCGACTTAAACTACATAAAAGAATTCAGTTGTCGATGCGTATATGGCGTAAATGAGGGATTCCCTCTACGGCGTAGATAAGCTAAGAAAACAACTAAAATCAAGATGTAGCGTATATTGGAAGGTAATTATTTCCTTGATTCCATTTGATCAAAACAACCGTATATATGAATGTACATAGAGTATTCTAGAGCGAACATGTGGGCTAGGCCTACGAGCATACAAATGGGCTTAATACAAAGACTAACTAATAGATATGTAAATATATCGACTAATACGCCCCCGCAGTTGGAGCGGGAGGAGGCCGTATGCTCAAACTGGATCGAAAATCTTCAAACAAAACTGAGGGCAGTCCCTTGGTGAAGATATCAGCATACTAATAGCGTGAGGGTACATGTAGAACTCGAACCTGGCTAGCGGTAACCATGTCACGAACGAAGTGAATGTCAGTCATAATATGTTTCGTCCGTTGGAGTTGAACAGGGTTGGCAGACATATAAATGGCACTAACGTTATCGCAATAAACAAGAGTGGCAGTCGTTAAAGGAGAATGTAACTCACGAAGCTGATTACGAAGCCATGGAGTCTCCGCCACAACGTTAGCAACACCCCGGTATTCAGCTTCGGCACTAGAGCGGGAGAGGGTGTGCTGACGCTTAGAGGACGAAGATAGTAAATTATCAACAAAAAATACACAATAACCTGAAGTAGACCGGCGTGTAGATGGGCAACCTGCCCAATAAGCATCAGTATAGCCAACTAGAGAAGTAGTGGAGGATGCATATAAGGGTAAGCCAAAATCCAAAGTCCCCTGAACGTATCGCAAGATACGTTTGAGAGCTACAAAATGTGGCTCCCGTGGATCATGCATATAGAGCAAATCTGTTGTACTACATAAGACAGATCCGGACGTGTAAACGTGAAATACTATAGCCCACCTGCAAGACTGCAATACAAAGTAGGATCTTGAACAGGAATGCCTTTGGGACCCAGTTTAGACTCCGTACCAACTGGTGTTCGAGAAGGGTTACAATTAACCATGTGAGCACGCTCAAGAAGCTGAAGAGCATACTTCCGCTAAGACAAAAATAATCCTGTTGAATGACGAACAACGGAGATACCAAGAAAATAATCAAGTGCCCCGAGATCAGTCATGTTAAACTCACTGTGTAAAGAGGCAATAATCTGCTGAAGTAGAGTTGTAGAAGAAGCTGTAAGAATAATATCATCCACATATAAAAGTAAATAAGCAACCTGAGAACCCTGTCGTAGAATAAATAGAGAAGAATCACATCGACTATGGTAAAACCCGACTCGTGTGGCATAACCTACAAACCTATGAAAGCAAGCACGAGGTGCTTGTTTCAGTGCATATAAAGATCTCTGTAACAGACAAATATGATGAGGGTATCGAGAATCCATAAATCCTGGTGGCTGATGCATATACACTGTCTCAGATAAATCACCATTAAGAAATGCATTCTTAATGTCAAGCTGATGAATAGGCCACTTGCGGGACACCGCAAGACTAAGAACCGTGCGGATGGTAGCCGGTTTGACAACCGGACTAAAAGTCTCGTCACAATCAATACCAAGTTGTTGACTACTGCCATTAGCAACCAAACGAGCCTTATAGCGGCTCAAGGTCCCGTCAGCATGAAACTTATGCTTAAATAACCACATAGATCGAACCAAATTAACACCTGAAGACCTCGGCACAAGAATTCAACTACTATTTTTAACTAATGCATTATACTCATCATACATAGCATTACGCCAAAGAGGGTCTTTTAGAGCAAGAAACGGGGATTTGGGAACGGGAGAAATAGAGGAAGTGTGTAAGGACAAGCACTCAATGGGTTTAACAATCTCAGATTGAGACCTAGTGACCATGGGGTGAGTACGAGGTGGTTCGTTTGCGGGTTATGATGAGGGGGCCGAGGTGGTGTTTGTTTGATTGGTATTGGGTTGTTGTTCGGCTATCGTGGTTTGGGTTGTGGTGTGGGCTGTGTTATTGGGCTGCTGAGGTGGTGTTGTTTGGGCATTAAAGGGCCGCGGTGAGGGGGCTAGAATGGGTGATTGGTGGTCTTGAGGAAAGGGGCTCAGGGTATTAGTGGAGCCGATAGTATTTGTTGAGGTTGAGTGTTGGGTCGCGGTGTGTGGTGGTATATGATGTTGAGGAGTATTTAAGGGAGTGTTGGTTTTGTGTGTTTGTTGGTGATTAGGGTTGGTAGTTGGAGAATTTGTAGTGGAATTAGATAGAGTGTGGTTAAAGAGAGGGGAAGATACGGGGTCTAAAAATGTTTATGTAGGTGGGGATGAGGGTGTCATGGATCGGTACGGAAATTGGGTTTCGTCGAACGTGACATGTCTAGAGAGGATAATTTTGTTTGTTTCATGGTCAAAGCAATAATAACAACGGTGATAGGCAGGAAAGCCCAAGAAGATGCAGGGGGTTGCTCGAGGTGCTAGTTTGTGAGGGGAGTGAAGGTGGGGGTAACACAGACACCCGAATATGCGTAAACGGGAGTAGTCAGGTTCTTTATGAAAGAGTCTTGTGTAGGGGATTTCATTGTTGATAGCTGTTGAGGGTAGGAGGTTTAGTAGATAGGTGGCCATATGAAGGGCCTCGACCCAAAAGGTAGGTGGTAGATGTGCTTGAAAAAGGAGTGTACAGATGACGTTGTTTATTGTTCGTATCATTCGTTCCGCCTTGCCATTTTGTTGAGAGGTTTTTGGGCGGGAGAATCTAAGTTGGATACCATGGTTAGCAAAAAGTGTATGGTGTCGGTTATTATCGAACTCACCACCATGATCACATTGGAAACTCTTGATTTCACATTTAAATTGATTTTTAACATAAGTACGAAAATGCAAAAATTTGGAGAACATGTCAGATTTAGAGCATAGAGGGTAAATCCACAAGTAGTGAGAGAAATGATCGAGAAATAGAACATAATATTTAAAATCACTAGAACTAACAATGGGAGAAGTCCATAAATCAGAATGAATAATGTCAAAACAATGTTCAACAATAGAATCCGAACTAAGGAAAGGAAGCTTCACATGTTTGCCAAGTTGGCAAGCATGGCAAATGTGTGTAGACTTTTCTTTGTTACACGAAATAAAGTGACGTGAAATGTCACACCTCGCCAAGGCGGAAACGCGAGGGTGTAACTTCACGGATATCATCACAACACCTGATGCCTATATAGAGAAACAACTACATGCACAAAAATAGAGCAAAGTATAAACACAAAGTGTTGTAACAATACCCCAAAACAAAATAACCAAAACAAAATCCGAAACAATACATAAATCCAAACATAGATGATAAACCACTTCCAATGCAACTAGGGTCTCGTCTAATCACATCCTTCTATCTTATCCTTAGAAAGCTCACCTAAAAATGATGCTTAAAACGTCAACATAATGTTGGTGAGATTAATCGGTTTAAGACACACATACACTCTCAAGGCAACCAGTTCACTGTGATCATAAAATATAGCTGGACAAATAATTTAAGTTATCATATAGCTCCATGTATTCGCAAACCATTAACCACACACAAAGGCAACCATCTGGACGGATCGTGTCCACCGACCCCACTAGCATCAATTAGGTCGCATGCGCGAGCAACAGGATAAGCATCCTCCCAATCGAATCACATCCACACACAACTTAACATCAAATGGGTCCCCAAATGAAGCACACATAATCTCACAATCAAATCATCACACATAGCATACATACAATAACATTATAAGTCCAAGTTCTTTGACACACACATAATCACAGTAACCCAAAACATTTAAGACAAGCATCATTCCCATCCCAAGTTAAAAACAAGGTAAAAAATATGGGACTATGAACTCACCTTAACTTTGCAGCTTCCAACAAAACAATCACAAATCTATACAACACAAATAAGTTCACGTTACACATGGTCAAGCTAAAAGCTATAACCCATGTAATACTCATATGATGGATGTCTAAGATTCATATGACCCACCATGGATCTCCTAGACCCCATACTAACTATCACCATAACCTAACACTCATTAAATCCCTTGCACTTTTAAAATCAGAAAACGCAGAATTTTAGGGTACATTCGCCAATATGAAATCATAATAATTAAAGCTCAAAAACTCACACTAAAAATTTAACATGGTCTCTCATAAGCATAAAAGCTAATCCCAGAAGGCCATGGTCTCATAACACACATAAGTACCCATAAGAAAATCAAACTTGTCAACTATCCAAATTCGGATCTGAACGCACACCAAAAAGTTTTAATTAGAATAAAATACTTCTACAACTTTTTATCGCGTATCCTTTTCGTGGTAGTCTAAGATAACCTAAAACTCAACTATTCCAGAAGAGCTAACCTTAATACCACTTTTTCACCCACAATTCACTATCAAACTTTTACCTAAATTCTGTCCCGGTTTAACAGCTTTGACACCTTAACAAAGAAAAATCAAAAGACTAACTTCCCAACCTTGAAATCAATCGTGGTTGGACTTTTTGGAAAACTCTTTCATTAAACTTCAATTTAGATTAAAAATTCGTGATCTAACTCATCACCATCTATTAAATATCTTCGAATCTTTACAGCCCTTATTTTCAGTCCAAACCCTAACTCAATGACTAGCATGTTTTATGCTCAATTCTCTTCACCAATCATCATAATATAATCATTAATTGATCCTAACATGTTTTAATTAGTTAATTTGCAGAAACTTACAAACTCTAGATCCATCATACTTAATATTACATGAATTAACGTAATCACTAATTAATTGAACATAGGGTTTTAGGGATTTTACCTTGATTCTTGATTTTAGCTTCAAAACTATAAACCCTAATTTTTCTTCTCTTCTCTTGCCCTTGTGATCGATCAAATTTGCAGGAAAAATATCTTTATGGTCGTTCTATATGATTATAAAGGTAAGGGTTGGGCTTGTTTGGGTTGGACTAGGATTCCTTATTGCTAGGAATTGTATTTGGGCTCAAATTTGGTTTCCTTTTTCCCCTTATCCCCTTCTAGCCGAATTATATATATATATATATATATATATATATATATATATATATATATATATATATATATATATATATATATATATATATATATATATATTATATTTATTATTTTTTTATTACATTAATTTATTACACTCAAAACCTCATACTTTTCATATTTTATAAACTCCGAAAACAAAACCTAATGTCTTTCGCGATAAACCTTAACTTTTACGACAACTGGAAAAATTATCATTTTCAAAACAAAGTTTCCAAAAATAGAATTTCACATTCTTTTGAAACATAACTCATAAAAACAAACGCCTCGTAACTTGCTAACGCTCAAAAACTTGAACGAAGACTCGTTACACAAAAACACCAAAACTACACAAGTTATTTCTACACCACAAAGGCGATCAAAATGAACTTTCCCAAATTCATACTTTCCAAATCACAATAAAAACCATTTACGCAAGAGGATTTAGCGCTAAAACTCACCTATATCACTTATATATCACTTCAATCACCTAAGACACAGCAAACAAACGTCAACCGAGGCAAGACTATCAGTCAAACTGACCTGCTAAAACCACGATTGTTACATCATCCCCCACTTAGGGAAATCGCATCCCGAGATTTCAACTACTCTAATCACTACTCACAACAGCAAAAGAAAATTTATGGATATTTAAGCGGAATAAATACCACTCCATAAAATCATAAATCGTTAACAATTCTTATGACTATGTGGAATTCTACCATGCCATAAAAATCACAGAGAAAGAACCACAAAAAGAAAATGTGAACCAACTAAATACCCGAATTCACATGATAGAAAACATTCCGTCATTCTAATGATACACGCAAATAGATACACCCCCCCCCCCCCAATCAATGACACCAATGATCCAAACGACTTCTCACAAGTAGGTACGATACCCCCGAACCAAATGGTAACCGCAAAAAGCACCACATATAATGGATACACATAAAACAAACATTAGTTAAAACATTTGCGAACACCCTGCATCTATTTTCCACGATCTAAATCCAACTACAAACGATCTGCTCACCAACCATATCTGCAAACAAATTTGAGTACTTATATATCATCTGATCCTTACGTTCCCAAGTAAACTCAAGACCATACTTAGAATCCCACCGTACCTTTACCAACACTATCTCACCACACTTCAAACCCTTAACATATCAATCCATATTCTCAACAGGTTTCTCGACAAACGAAGAGTTTGTCAACCTTACTTTCATCTAATGGCACATGCAGACTAGCATCCGCCAAACACTTCTTTCAATTAGATACGTGAAACGTACCATGTACACCACTTAATTCCTCGGCTAACTTCAACCGGTATGCCACAAATCCAATCCTTTCAAAAATCTCAAATAGTCCTACATATCTCGGTGCTAACTTGCCTTTCTTACCGAAACGCATAACACCTTTCCAAGGAGATACTTTTAACGTCACAAAATCACCAACATTAGACTCTAACGACTTACGGCGATAATCTGCATAACTCTTTTGGCGTTCTCTTGCTGCCTTAAGTCTTTCCTTAGTCAGAAAACCTTATTTGTAGTCTCTCGTTCTAGTTCAGGACCAATTAGTTGGCTTGTTCCAACCTTTGCCCACAGAATAGGTGACCTACATTACCTTCCATACAACTTTTCACACGACACATACTCAATACTAGAATGATAATTGTTAATATAGGAGAACTCAGCTAAGGGCAAATGTGTACCCCGACTTCCTCCAAAATCAAACACACCCATGCTCTCACCGAGCGAAAAGTCTCGCCAACTCCTCCTTAATAAAATCTCTAGGTACCTCTGGCTGTTGCAACACCCTAATAATTGTCGACTACAACCTTTACCTTCAAGCATTTCAAACACTTGCTAAAATATCAGTATTCTCCTTCATACCCACTCCTCCATACATCTCTTGCTAAGGTAATAATACGTCTTATCCATTCTCGGATGTATCAAATACCTTGCATGATTGATGTCCTTACGCTTCCCCTCAACGAAACCAATAGCTGGTCCGCAAAGTACATTCCTCCATCTTCGTTCCTTTCCATTTACTGGTCTAAACCAAGTAATCATTCTTCTTACATGTTCTCATCCTTGAACCTCTCTCTCTAGGCTGTCAATATCATCCTCTTAACTCCGAACTAAATTATCACAATCATCATTCATAGACAACTAAGTTTCACTCGTTCGCTCCTGCTCAGCGCTCTTACCACGATGTCCGCCTTTCCTGAAGAACGTACATCTTAAAGCTACACCTCTCATTTGAACAACTTGGCAAACACCCTCTTCTTCTTCAACGAACCAATTGATAATCAAAACAACAATCTATCCTAAGTAAATGACGCGAACCATGAAACCGTTCGAACAAAAACATATATCAACGAACTCAAAAGGGGTACGAATTACCGACTAGCGAAGTAATGAACATCAAAATCAAAGCTAGAAAAACACAATGAGAAATTTTTCCCCAATAAAAGTAGACACGGATAAAATGTTCATGAAAACCCATACAAAGAAAATATAAAATACACATACCCATAAAACATCCACAAGCGTACCTCAACGAAAGAAACACTCGCTGAACCAAATACATAACAAGTTTGGTAAATGAGAACCATAGACAGTTCTTATTCCCGTACTCGACCTTCCCAAAGACAAATGAACACCATTTTTCACAAGACATATCTTAAACTTATACATTTTTTTTATAAAGTATATATAAACCATTTTATGTAAGACATCGACATAACCATTTTTTTTTCCACACTTCATTTTCACCATAAAAATAATAGTTTCCAACAAATGACCTTGAAATACCCAAAACGAATTTTAAAATACCATAAGGACTTTAACACAGAAGAATCACACAATCAAAATAATCATCAAACGAATCTCATAACAGTGAACACTCACGCAAATACATTGCAAACCAAACGAAGAACTTACAGACTCATTCGTACAACGATCAAACCAAAATCATAGAAAAAAAACACCGACACTAACAGGTCAAAAAACATGTCACGACATTCGATTGGTGTATGTAAATGAGGGATTAAATATCCGCACCAACTCGTCACGAACCAACAATACTTGAAGAAAAATATAATATTCATTCGCAGAATGAATGCAAGGAATAACCAAAGAAACGAACCAGTATCCAACAAAAACAAATTTGATTACCCAACACCTATCACGACTTCAAATAGAAAGAATATGGCATCTGTACCATCATGGTACGAATAGGAATGCCAACCAAAGAATTAGGTATACAAACGGAGTGTCTAGCAAACGAATCAACTTAAATACCACAACATAAGTACCCACCGATAATTGAGGTATCAACATATGATAGGTAGGATGGAATCTTACCACCTACACACCCCAACGTATAACGACTGCCCAAACGGTTAAGAGAATACTTCTCTAACCATACAACCATCACCAACATGATATCACATACCATCTACCTCAACATATAACAACAAACATCAATCGATGCAATAATGGTCACAAGTCCACGTATGTGACACCCTTATAATTATGTTCGCGACAATAGTTATAAGACCTATTTCACATGCATACTTACTTCCAAAACCACATATTTCAATGATAACGCACATATACCACATAGCACCTAATACACCATGCAACCCATGCTATTATACTTGCAAGTCCACTTGTGTTGTGACGCATGTATAATTATGTTGGCCACCATAATTATCTATGCCCCCTTTCATAAGTGTACTCCCTCCTATGACAACACATCACGCAAACAAACATGCAAACAAAAACAAAAAACGTCGCAAACAATCATCTCACATGGAACAATTCCAACGATCACGTAAACCCCATAATCAAAATCACTTGGATAAAGTCGATCCAATATCCAAGAGTAATCATGTTCCAACATGGCTCCAGACGGCAAAAGACAATATACGAATTCCAAAACATAACACAAAACAAAAGACATCACACAATGGCTCAAACTCCATCCTCGCACTTGCCTCCCCACTCAAATCGGTTAAACTTACTACTCGCTGTGAACTCCAGATCCGATTCCACATTATTCCATCCTAACTCCCCTTTCATCTTTACTCAACCACTCATTCCTATTTCCTATACGTTGAGGAAATCGACAACATACAAAACCATCTCTATTCTTTTCTTCCAATTCCACATGATCCACAAGTGCATACGAATTATGAGGTTTGGACTGAACCACCTTTCCTTCACCTGAAAAGTGAGGAAACTTCTCAGGGTACTCGGTAACGGCCCCATCTCTAGAAGTCGTCGTGGTTATAAACCTCTCCACTTCTTCTCTACCAACGTATTCTATAAACATCCTCTCCTTGTTTGAACATGGATACATGATAGCGGGAACTCGGATTCTACTGTTAGTCCGCTTCATCCTACCACTTCTCTCGCATCCGATAGCGACAACGGTAGTCCAACGAAGCATCTTACGCGCGGAAGATGATATAATAAAGTCGATATATACAATACTACGGATAGGGGATAGAAAAGACGTCCGAATCTAAATAAAACGTCTCATAAATATAGGAAAATAGACATATAAAATACTATACTTACACATAGATCCTAAATGAAACTATATGAAGGACTCCTAGGTTATAGTCTAGGTTCAACCACCTACTTCTCTATAACCAAGGCTCTGATACCAATCTGTCACACCTCGCTAAGGCGGAAATGCGAGGGTGTAACTTCATGGATATTATCACAACACCTGGTGTCTATATAGAGAAACAACTACATGCACAAAAATAGAGCAAAGTACAAACACAAAGTGTTGTTACAATACCCCAAAACAAAATAACCAAAACAAAATCCGAAACAATACATAAATCCAAACATAGATGATAAACCACTTCCAATGCAACTAGGGTCTCGTCTAATCACATCCTTCTATCTTATCCTTAGAAAGCTCACCTGAAAATGATGCTTAAAACGTCAACATAATGTTGGTGAGATTCATAGGTTTAAGACACACATACACTCTCAAGGCAACCAATTCACTGTGATCATAAAATATAGCTGGACAAATAATTTAAGTTATCATATGGCTACATGTATTCGCAAACCATTAACGACACACAAAGGTAACCATCTGGACGGATCGTATCCACCAACCCCATTGGCATCAATTAGGTCGCATGCGCGAGCAACAGGATAAGCATCCTCCTAATCAAATCACATATATATCCACACACAACTTAACATCAAATGGGTCCCCAAATGAAGCACACATAATCTCACAATCAAATCATCACACATAGCATACATACGATAACATTATAAGTCCAAGCTCTTTGACACACACATAATCACAGTAACCCAAAACATTTAAGACAAGCATCATTCCCATCCCATGTTAAAAACAAGGTAAAAAATATAGGACTATGAACTCACCTCAACTTTGCAGCTTCCAACAAAACAATCACAAATCTATACAACACAAATAAGTTCACATTGCACATGGTTAAGCTAAAAGCTATAACCCATGTAATACTCATATGATGGATGTCTAAGATTCATATGACCCACCATGGATCTCCTATACCCCATACTAACCATCACCATAACCTAACACTCACTAAATCCCTTGCACTTTTAAAATCAGAAAACGCAGAATTTTATGGTACATTCGCCTACATGAAATCATAATAATTAAAGCTCAACAACTCACACCAAAAATTCACCATGGTCTCTCATAAGCATACAAGCTAATCCCAGAAGGCCATGGTCTCATAACACACATAAGTACCCATAAGAAAATCAAACTTGTCAACTATCCAAATTCGGATCTGGACGCACACCAAAAAGTTTAATTAGAATAAAATTCTTCTACAACTTTTTATCGCGAATCCTTTTCGTGGTAGTCTAAGATAACCTAAAACTCAACTATTCCAGAAGGGCTAACCTTAATACTACTTTTTCACCCACAATTCACTATCAAACTTTTACCCAAATTCTGTCCCGGTTTAACAGCTTTGACACCTTAACAAAGAAAAATCAAAAGACTAACTTCCGAACCTTGAAATCAATCGTGGTTGGACTTTTTGGAAAACACTTTCATTAAACTTCAATTTAGACTAAAAATTCGTGATCTAACTCATCACCGTCTATTAAATATCTCCAAAATTTTACAGCCCTTATTTTCAGTCTAAACCCTAACTCAATGACTAGCATGTTTTACGCTTAATTCTCTTCACCAATCATCATAATATAATCATTAATTGATCCCAACATGTTTTAATTAGTTAATTTGCAGAAACTTACAAACCCTAGATCCATCATACTTAATATTACATGAATTAACGCAATAACTAATTAATTAAACATAGGCTTTTAGGGATTTTACCTTGATTCTTGATTTTAGCTTCAAAACTATAAACCCTAATTTTTCTTCTCTTCTCTTGCCCTTGTGATCGATCAAATTTGTAGGAAAAATAGCTTTAGGGTCGTTCTATATGATAATAAGGGTAAGGGTTGGGCTTGTTTGGGTTGGACTAGGATTCCTTATTGTTAGGAATTGTATTTGGGCTCAAATTTGGTTTCCTTTTTCCTCCTTATCCCCTTTTAGCCGAATTTTATATATATATATATATATATATATATATATATATATATATATATATATATATATATATATATATATATATATATATATATTATTTTTTATTAAATTAATTTATTACACTCAAAACCTCATACTTTTCATATTTTATAAACTCCCAAAACAAAACCTAACGTCTTTCGCGATAAACATTAACTTTTACGACAACCGGAAAAATTATCATTTTCAAAACAAAGTTTCCAAAAATAGAATTTCACACTCTTTTGAAACATAACTCATAAAAATAAACTCCTCGTAACTTGCTAACGCTCAAAAACTTGAACGAAGACTCGTTACACAAAAACACCAAAACTACACAAGTCATTTCTACACCACAAAGGCGATCAAAATGAACTTTCCCAAATTCCATACTTTCCAAATCACAATAAAAATCATTTACGCAAAGGGATTTAGTGCTAAAACTCACCTATATCACCTATATATCACTTCAATCACCTAAGACACACCAAACAAACGTCAACCGAGTCAAGACTATCAGTCAAACTGACCTGCTAAAACCACGATTGTTACATGAAATGAGAGACCATAGAACTTCGTCACCGGGATGACCGAGACGTTGATGCCACGTGGAGGAACTAGTAAAGACAAAAGCAATAGGGATAGATGACGGCTTGGTAACAGGATAGAGATCACCTGAACTGTCACATCCAAGTAGGATATGACGAGTTAGGAAATCCTTTATAGAAAAACCAAACGCGTCAAATTCAATAGTGCAATTATTATCCCTATTAAACTGATGGACAGAAATGAGATTTTTAATTATGTTAGGGGTGACAAGTACATTATGAAGGTGTAGAGGGCGATAAAAGAGGGAATAATGTTATGTCCGGTATTGGTAACGGGAATAGAATTATCGTCACCAACATGTACATATGGGAATAAACATTTATTAAAAATGGTACTTAAATTACTTGCATTAGAATTTAAATGAGAAGAGGCACCTGTATCCATGTTCCAAGTCAGGTCTTACAAGGTTATAGTACTAGACGCACTAGGAGGTGACGTAGCTTGAGACGGGTACAAGGCGGGTGCGGGTCCGAGGATACTATGGGTGTATTTATACTGTTGGTGGTAGGCTGGGTAAGTAGGGGGGCTGTTGGTATTGTTGGGCCGAGTAGGAACAGTGGGCTGGTGGAGTTGGTGATGCCTGGTGATATAAGGGGAATTGTTGTTGGACCTGGTGATATAAGGGGGTTTGTTGTTGGGCCATAAATGCATTAGGGGCTGATTGTTGACCCAAACGTAGTGCAATTCTTGTTTGTTGTGCCACTGCCAAACGATTATTATACATCCCAGGATGAAACCAAGACTGACTTGGCACATTATTAGACATTCGACCAAAAGACCCTGCTTTGTTATTTTTTGCTTGCAATCCCGCCCGGTTTCGGTGATCGTGAATAAACTTGCATCGATCACCGAACTTACAAGTCCCTTTATTAAAGTGATGACATAATTGGTGTAAACTTTGAGATTTTTGAGATTGTGTATTAAGGTTACCTTTTTGCTCTAAAGAAGATATGGCCATACGAATAGTTGGGGACGAGGAGTTACTGTCAAAGGTAGTAGATGCACTGACCATTGTTGCTGAATATTTGTTAGGGTTTGGTGGTAATCGGTTGAGAATGGGGGAGGAGGAGGGAGGATCGGTTCTATGGGAGAAAAATTAGGAGAAAAGATGATACTGGCTTTGATACCATATTGGAAGGTAATTATTTCCTTGATTCCATTTGATCAAAACAACCGTATATATGAATGTACATAGAGTATTCTAGAGCGAACATGTGGGCTAGGCCTACGAGCATACAAATGGGCCTAATACAAAGACTAACTAATAGATATGTAAATATATCGACTAATAGCGTATACAGCGTAGACAAGGCCATAGCTCTACGCTATAGACAAAAAGAATCTACGATTTCTACTTTCGAACTTCCTTGCCACGTTCCAAGCGATCCAAATACTCTTCCGCTAACTCCTCAATCTTGTCCTAATCACCCCATAAAGGGTCTTGGTTTAAACCCATTATTTGTTTATTAGTCCAACTCATTATGCTTACTCTGTTTTCGTTTAATAGATTATTTATCCATTTATAATAAATATATAAAATTGAATTCTTATGTTATTGTCTGTGATTAATGACAGTATTTAATTAATTTACATCATGCGAATAATCCTATAATTAAGACTATTCGTCAGTATCTATAAAAATAATGTTACAAGTTATCTTTTTGATATTGGTTTTATTTCATAAAGAATTTCTAAGAGACACACGGTTACATAGTGACGTAGCTTTGTCGCTGGTCTCACTCCCACTATATTTTAAATTTGTTCATCACTTTAATCAACTTTTTCGATAGTAAATTTTGGTGTTATTAAAGAAATTTTGCCAAGATGTTACCATCTTAAAATAATAAATATTTGAATTATAGACCAAAGAATTTAAAGTAAGCACACACAAAAGGGTAGGGAGAGATAACATGTCATTTTAGTTTAGTGACTTTAGTCATAGGTAACAATCACGATTATGTATTTTCAATTACTATGTGTACTTTAATTCATATAATAAAGAATCATGTTGTATGCTGTTAGATCTTGCCTATGACTTTATTGTATCCGCATTTTGACAGTACACAATATTATTTGACACAGCACCAATCGGCCTCATTGGCGAGGGCATGTCTTTGCTAAAATTCTTTAGCTACGACATGTCATCGTCAAAGTTTTTAGTCAGTTTTTTTGGCTTTTTGATAAAATCAATGTTTGGAACTCGTTTTTTGTTGTTTAGCAGCTTTTGGCGAGAACATCATGTCCTCGCCAGTGCTTCCTATCCTTGTAGTGTGAAAGTTTAATAAATCATGAAGAAACAATCTTTCTTTATGTAATAGAGATATGGTTTATTCCTAAATGAACATATGTCCTCGAGAGGGTTATTATAAGTGTTTGGGATGAAACTTCGTTTGAGACCAGTAAATTTAATCGCGTGTAACATCCCAAAATAAGAAATGTGAAACACCCCCTCCCACAAAAAAAATAATAATAATAATAAATAAATAAATAAATAAAAGTTGCTCAAAACAAAAGTTAGGGTTGGAAATGTAAATTTTCCGAAATAGTATACAATAATATAGGGGTTGTATAAATTTTTTAAGAATAAGGGGCCAAATGTCACTTTCTTAAGATGGGGAAGGAGTCATGCAAACGTCTCTTGTAGTACTAGGTTTTGATCATTTTATTGCTTCGCATATTTCGACCATTAATCACACTTGTGTGTAATTGCTTATGGAAATGAATGAAACTAAAATCAAAGATAACAATTGAAGTATTCTTAATTATTGATTTGCTAACAACAAACTAATTAGTTTTGTTTAAACATTTCATGCTTACATGATTAACACTTTTTTTTTTCGAAAAGCTGAAATTTATTGCCAAGAACCAGAACATTAGAGATATGTCATTGTCTGATATTCTGATGGGATGTAAAAGGTTCACAAGAATAGATGATAACAATCTGAAATTTAGTAAGCTAGATAGATTCTTAACCAATGAGAAGTTCTTGTCATTGTGGCACGATCTAATGGTAATCCCTTTAGATCGTAAGTGCTCTGACCATTGTCCAATTATGCTTAGGGATAAAATTATTGACTTTGGTCCAAAACCATTCAGAGTTTTTGATGCTTGGTGGGAGGAGAAAGACGTTGATGAGGTGGTGAAAAGGGCGTGGTTGCTTCCGGTTAATTCAACTGTTCCTGATAGCAGTGGCGGAGCCAGAAAATGTGATTACAGGGGGCATCAGAAACAAAAAAATTAGTATATTTTTAACGAATCGGGTCGGGTTTAATTTAAGATAATAAAAGTGCTTTACTTGATGCAACTAACTATTATTACGAGAACAAACAAAATGTCGTAAAAATTGTATTGACATGCTTGCCATTTATTAAATACATTGAATTTAAAACAAGGTGATTATTTTGCCAAAGCCGCAGCATTAAACAAAATGAAGAAACCTATGAGACTAAATGCACCTAGATAACTTATGCCGTTAATAAAATCATTTAAATTTTCACAAACTCCAAGAACATCTTGAATTGTTATCCCAAATTTGTGAGTATCGTTAGTCACTAGGTAGTAATTTGTACTGTATATAACATTGTGCAATTATTGATAAAAGAGAAATAGTATGTAATATTAAGTTTATAATATTATATTGTTTCTACTTTCAACTAAAATAAATAATATACTGTATATATTTATTACTGTATCAAGTTCTACTTTTTAGGTGCTAGTGTATCCTACTCACCCAAGCCCTACAACTATCTTTCCCACTTCCCTAGCTACCCCTTCTTCTTCTCCACCCCCTTTCTCCATTTTATCCGACCAAAAAAACCACCAGAAATTTTTTTAAAAGCCTTTCATTGTTGGTCACCAAAGAGAGCCGAGGGCACATGGAATATTTGCTTGAGGGCACTGCATCTTTTTACTATCAATTTAACTTTTTTTCCTATATTATTTGTGTGTCCGTGGGAGCTTCGTTGGGGGCAACGCCCCCCACTATCATACACATGGCTCCGCCCCTGCCTGATAGGGTCTTTAGAGATAGGCTAAAAAACATGATTAACACTTAATAAACATCAAACACTCCATTATTAGAAAATAGAAATGTATAATTATACTTTAGAATATATGAGTTTACTAAACATCATTTTTACAAATATGTTATGATTAAACATAACTCATAAGGTTGTTTGCTAGCATTCTTATAAAATTAAAGTCAAACCTAAAATCAATTAAGGGATCATCTCACCCATCAAGTCTGTTGTCTAATTTCTCAGTAGTTTTTTTTTTTTTTTTTTTTTTTTTTTTTTTTTTTTTTTTTTTTGGATATAACGATGAATACATGCCAACTCAAAATAATGTGTACAAAGATACATTGCATGCTGCAAGGGACTAATGCATGCAAGAGCACCTAAATCTAGTTAGAGAAAGCCCAAATTCACCTAAAACATTCACCAATGATGGTCTAACCAGAGACTATATGTCCTTCAACTATGAAAGCAAACCGATGGAATAATTAAATAGTACGTGCACCAAACCTCACACTATAAGACCAACGGAAGCAATCAGAGGGGTGGCAATGTGGCATCATCCAACTAATTAGATACATCCATCAAACGTCATAATATAAGACCACATGAAGCAATCTGAGAGGAGGCATCATTCAATGAATTAGACACATGCATCCCTTCCCAGGGGAAGACCATGACTACTAACTACATTTCATTGACAATGCACATGATGCACTCCTATCAACCACATATTGCAACCTTCCTAACCTCACCATAAGTGGTCCAAAAGTGCATACAGAGCTAGGCATCATCCACAGAGGTGATAACAACCAAAAGGACCAGCCTAACACATCCAAAATACATACGTATTTTTGCTAAACTCATACTTTTATCTTATGGATAACATA
The DNA here is from genome assembly GCA_030686995.1 of Artemisia argyi. NCBI lineage: Eukaryota > Viridiplantae > Streptophyta > Magnoliopsida > Asterales > Asteraceae > Artemisia > Artemisia argyi. The sequence goes on from CM060676.1 coordinate 51,724,127, forward strand.
AATGAAATATGGAGACAAGGAATACGTTATATGTATCCCAAATCTACAAGTTGTACCCCCTGTTTTTCTTATTTTTTATTTTTATAATTTTGTTTATATTATAAAATTGTGAAACAGAAAGTGCCGAATAAAAAAAAAATATAAAGTTCAACAAATCAAAAGTATTAAACTGTCAAAAATTACGAAAAAAAAAAAACTGATAAAAACTATGATGTACTATAAACAGGGAGATAAAAGAGGTAGAAGTACAAAACATTTGTGCTTTCTGTGAGCCAAGGGTAACAACAGTAGAACCTTGGAGACTTTTTTTTTTTTTTTTTTTTTTTTTTTTTTTTTGTTAAGATCAGCTATAATAAATAGAGCAGGGGTGGAGCTAGTGGGTGCTGAGCCACCTCTAAGTAACTCACTTTATTCATTATTTATTCGGTAAAATAGCTAGTTTCTTAATAACTTTTGCAATCATCCCCTAATCATATTAATATGCTAATTAAAGTTAAAAAAACGAACAACTTGAACAATCAAATACAACACTGAAATAAATTAATTACTTGTCAGACTATGCTTTCTAAAATTTAATTTATTCTTAGTCATTATAGTGTTAAGTTGAATCATGATTTTTATGTTAAGTTTGGTCCCCGTTAACTTAAAATCCCGGCTCCGCCCCTGAAATAAAAGACCTAAACAATAGGGCCTCACAAAACGAACTGCACAACAAACAACCATAAAGGGAAAACAACCCGAAACTAAAAACAAAAACAAAATTGCATGTACAATCAGGCAAATAAATCAAAAGGCCTGGCAACCCAACAGTTCCAATTAGTCTTCAACTTTGGGCAAATACGAGTAGACATCCATAACCTTGCCATACGTTGAATACCTGAGAAAATATCTTCATTCTTGATAGCTTCAATGTCATCCTTCGAGGCATGAATTAGGTGGTTTCTCCAATTTCAGATAGCCCATATACTAATTTGAAAGACCCCATTTATGGCTTTAACGACTTTCGGGCATCCATGAACATTGAGGTTCCCTTTAGCTATATCGATAATAGAAAACGAAGGGAAAGCGATTGTGGGAGGAAAATTCCACCAGCTCCACACCTTTCTTCACACCAAGCTAACACAGTGACATCTGATCAGAACATGCTCATTACTTTTGGTTTCTGATACACAAAAAAAGCAGTTCGTGGTGGGAAGGATGACACCACGAGCAGCAAGATTAGGTCTCGTCGCCAACCTATCGAGAGAAGCTTTCCTGACCATAATGTTTACTTTCCTTGGAATCCATGAATTCCACTTAGGATGAGTGCCCAAATTGTGCACCCCAATAAGGGAATTTTCGATGACTTTGGATAGGACTTTAACTTTGAAGTAACCTGAGTCCTGATGTATCGTATTAGTTACATACTTACCGCCTAGTATTGTTTTCCGTGGTGTAACAAATCATTAGATATCATAATATACGATGTTTTGGTAAAAGTATAATCAGAATACTACAATTCATATTAACCAAGTATGTGTCATAAGAGTTTACGACAATAAGAGGGGAAAAAAAAGCGCAAGCTCGCTTTTGAACAATTCGCCAACCATTTCATTAACATGAATGTTTTGAAGCATTATTTTCATTCTTAACTATGTAATTTACCTAACACTACGTGATTTATAATTACCATTAGCTCTTTAGATCTAAGTAATTAATTTTTTTTTTTTTTTTTTTTTTTTTTTTAAGCAAACATATTAATTACAGTAGTTTGTTAACATCCAGAATGACAAGACTTGGAGAAGAAGATTTCGGTAAAGATTTGTTATGTTTGGTGATGTCATTTGGAGGCAGGCAAGGTAACATCAGTTTGATAATGAGTTTTACTTTATGGTTTTCTCGCTAATTATAATTCAAATTTAATTTTGTATCCAATAAATAATTTATTATTCTTTAGTGCACCACTCACTCTTGTTTATCATAATAATAAATGTCTTCGTCAAAGACGTGCTATTGGCTTAACTAAGATTACCATATTCATCATCACTTAAACATATCTAATCCACTCCATTAGCACCCCACTTCAATCAATCAACACTTTCACCCTTTCATTTCTTCAAATATTCCAAAAAATCACCCTTACATTTTTCAGACCCCATCTCGAACATAGACTTGAAAAAAACTAACCTTCAATATGTGATATAATAAATACGGAGTATATAGAAAACCGATCACGTGGCAGCCTCATCAACCTGCAGCCTCGCGATCCAATCAATAAGAATAGAAACAAAAACAATACATGATCTCAGTTTGTACTCATGATGTCAGTTTTATAGTGCATGTCATCCATCCCATTGAACTACCAAAACAAAGACAATACATGCGGAGATGTTTCAAGATATCTCATAAACTTTTATGAAATGTAACACTTTAGCAATCTTGAAGTGTAAAAGGGAATGCATAGTGATTTATCTTACTGTTTTGATTGATGGTGTCACATTCAAGAATAATCTTAGCAACTAAAAAGTAGAATTATTGAAAGAATTTTATGGAAAAGTCGTGAACAAATTATTATGGTGTTGTTTGAAATATGACGTGACGAGCTGAATGAGAATTTGTGTTTCATACGCAATTCAAAATAATGTCAATTTATTGTTTGCTACTTTAGACTAAATATGTTAAACCTTGCTTAATCTTTTCAACATACAGTGTGTTCTGTTCTTCTTTTTTACCTATTCTTTTTTGGGTAAGTTTTTGCCATACGTAATTTGCTTTGTCATTTATTTACAATCTCATATTAACCTTTTCATAAGTTAAAGGGAATGAAAGGAACTGAAAACTTTATAAATGTAAACATATAATATGGAGATTAAAACATGAAGCCGTTTCTTGATACAAATTTGTTAACATAATTTGAGACATTTTGCCATTCTCTTTGGTCAGTAAAATCATTACATCCCATTTTTAGGGTTTTATTTTTAGTGTTTAGTTAGTCATGTTTTCTTCACGCCCTTTGGTCATAGGCTAAATAGTCAAAGATTGTTTACTTCTTTATGTAGTTACAGAAATCCAACGAATATAAGAATTATGTTTTACTAGTACCCTTGTAGTTAACAAATTGTCCACATTGCATGATATTTGTGTTATGAAAAACTTAACACCGAAAATGTGAAATATATATTTTCATTTTCGGTGTATAATGTCTAAAATTTTAATACATTATAGACCGAAAATGAAAATATATATTTCAGAAAGAGAACATTACAAAACTACATATACATTACATTAATACATTCATATGCTTTCCTTCCATAACTACTTATATGTTGTAAGTTTGAAACAATAAACAATATTCATCTCGTTCATACACTGAACACTCAATCATAATTTCGCAACTATAATTATTTGACGTTTTAAAATTTTGCCGCTATCCACGGGTAGCCTCCAACTGTATATTAATGTGATGAAGATTCATATATACTACACGGCGACAAGTAAATACTTAAGTCCATGCAAATTATCTGTGATTTTCACGAATCCTAATATTTGTATTTTTACCTAAAGACACATATTGACTCACCGAGTTTTTTTTTTAATGTTTTTTACCGTTCTCAAATAAAATTATACCATATTAATCTTACCGTTCTCAACCCGTCTTTCGACTTTGAGTCTTTGATCACTCCCTTGTCATCTTCATTGTGCTTAACATTAACCATATCCATGAACATTTTCTTGTTCCTCCTATAAGTACACGCATGCATGCATGCATGCATGTAGAGTGTTACAAAGGTTTGAGGTTTTCTTACCAGAATCAAATTAACCTATCATATCGAAAGCACAAAAAATCAAAATTTGATCATGTTGACTTGTATTGTTTTCTCGGATTTTTAACATATCCTGACATGGATGGAGACGACTGGTAATCCAGGGGTGCTCTGCTCCTTTCAACACGTCCAATAGTTTTGCTATTTATCTTTTAATATTTAAGCCTATAATCTAACTATACGCAAATGACCCCATCTTTTAGATGACAAAATAATTAAGAGAAGCTTGACATTATTTGATGCATAATGTTTTTATCTAATATTTTTTATAAATTGTCAATGTATTTTTTTGATAAGTCAATGTATTTTTTTTTTTATCAAAATTTTAAGTTTGTAGATAGCATATGTGACCATTAGAACAATGGAACCTACGACTTAAGTTTCTATTTAAAGTTTTGTTAGTTTGAAAAAAATAAATAAATAAAATAAATCAGCCCCTTTATTGCTAGTTTCTGGCTTCGTGCCTTATCTTGATGTCCACGATTGAATTCCTTTATATTTGTTTATTACAGCACTATATTAATTTGATCAAGTTCTATCTATATGTTATAAGCATGCAAATTAAAGTACGTATATATTCTTTACCTTTATTTATTCAATAGTGGTGTAACATTTTTGGAGTAAAATATATAATGTACAAAAATGGAACTTGTGAATTAAGTAAGTGTGGGGAGTCAAAATAATAGGCAATGACTAATGTTATGTATGATTAGGATATGGTGTTGAAAAGGTTTTGGGAGGTGGTGTGGGGTTATGGTGTCTACTTTTCCTCTATAATGTGCTCAATGGGTTAACCACCTGAGTTGACTTAAACCCATTTCAGTTATAATCCATCATGCATTTTTCTAAAGCAAATCCACTATCTTGCGGTCTTGCTAACACATTATTCAATTTAATCCTAATCAGGTTTTATTTGTTTATATATATTTGAGGTTGTGTACATATTAAACTCTTGATATACTAATCAAAAGAGACAAATGTAACTGAAAAAGCGAGGTATATAAGTCGAACATGTTAAATGATTCAAATGATCAACAGTAAAATAGTAAAAGAGAGCTATATAAGTTGAACATGTTTAATAATACAAATTCAAATGGTCGATAGCAAAATAGTCAGCTGGTAATTGGTTGATTTCCCTTGCTAATTAATAACACTGAATACCTACTTTTTCCCCTGTTAATTAGAAAATATCACGATGAGAAATGATTCATATTTCTTCCATGGTAGATATAGATGAAACAAACGAAATAAATGGGTCTCACTTAAAAAATAAATAATATTTAAGGGTGTGTTTGGTATGCTGTCATGAAAGACGATGAGTATGAGTTTGATAGTAGTGGTGGTTCTCACACCTATCATCACCTATCAAAGATCCATACCTTGGTCCCTTGATGTATATGGAGTATGAATTATATATATCATTCATTACCATAGTAGTTGACCCTCTCATCTTAAACAAACACCTTTAATCACTTTCATAGTCATTGTTTCATTCTCATAGTGAGATACCAAACGCACCCTTAAATAGTTTTAGTGGGGTTTAGTGGGCCATGTCTCTTAGCTAAGGGAAAAAAGAAACAACACCTTTAGGGCACGTTTTGTAGAGAGAATTTCAAATAAATGAAATGAAGTATAAAATAGAAATTCAGGGAATAAAAATCAGTAGATAATTTTTGTTCAATTATAATTTTTGGTAACAACAGATACTTGACCTGAGAAATGGGGAAAAAATATTTTTTTTAAATAACAATTCTATTTTTTTAAATAGTTTTTATTTTTTTTAAATAAAAATTCTAATGTTTGTTATTTTATTTTTAATTTTTTTTAAATAACAATTCTAACGTTGGTTGATTTTTTTTTAAAAATATTTTTTTATTTTTTTTATTTTTAAATAACAAATAAAAAATAATTTTTATTTAAAAAAATATTTTTTTATTTTTTAAAAAATAAAAATTCTAATGTTTATTTTTCTAAAAAAAATATTTTTTTTAAAAATAAAAATTCTAATGTTGGTTGATTTAAAAAAATTATTATTTTAATTTTTTAAATAACAATACTAGAAAAAATTATTTTTTTATTTTATAAAAATAATTTTTATTTTTTTTAAAACAAAAATTTCTAATGTTTGTTGAATTTTTTTTAAATATTTTTTTTATTCTTTTAATAATAATATATTTTTTTTTTAAATAAATTTTTTTAATAACAAATAAAAAATGTAACTTAAATAAAATTTTAAATAAAAAAATAAATTTCATGATTTTTTTATTATATAAATATTCGCGTAAATATTTTTGCAACTAAAATACAAATCATCATGAAAAAAGAAATGTTACAAAATAATCCCATTTCTCCAATTTCCCAACTAAAGGGACTGGAATTGAAACTTAAAAAATTACACTATAAATTCTCTACCAATTCTCGACATTTCTCCACTTTTTTTTTATCTACCTACCAAACAAAGGAATTTGACTCATTTTCATTTCTCCAATCTCTTTTCCCTTTACCAAACATCCCCTTAGTATACTTTCATTAATGGTTTCACAAACAAACAAACAAAATGAAGATTTTTGTTGATTACGTTAAAATAATAATAACATTTTAATGTGAAAACATTGGAAGTTGTCAACAATTCTAACGGTTGTTGTTAGCATTTGTTTAAGTTTAAATATTAAGGATAATTTCATATTTACTTAACATAAATATCAAATTTTCATATTTAATTAAAACATGAGTTTTTATTGGATATCCTTGAAAAGCATGCGTTTGGAAAATATGAAATTATGATGTTTAAATTGTGTATATATGAAATTGCCCCTGATATTAAATAGTTTGTTAAAATAAAGTAACGATGAATGAAGTCTAACAAAAAGAACTATTGATACACTTAATCTATTTACTTCTTAACAATTGTTATATATTTATTTGTAGGATCGTGTTTATGGTTGATTATGTGATTCGAGAGGTCGGGGATAATGGAAGATTATGTTAGCCATTGTTAGAGAGAGAGAGAGAGAGAGAGAGAGAGAGAGAGAGGGTAGAGAATGGGAAGTTTTCTAGTGAGAGAAAATACACTTGTATGTGTAATATTAGAAAACAACCGACCTTTTCCGTAAGATGAAAAAGGTATTTATATTTCTTACAATAAACGCCCCTAAAGTGGGCTACGGAGTGAGCATACAGTGGGTAAAGACCCGACCCAGCTCCGTGGATGATACGATAACTAAACATATACTAACAAAACTACGAGCTACGCTAAACATGAAAATACATGAGGTGACTGAGTCTTATTCTTAATTCTAACAGTCTCCCCCTAAGGGAGGTCACCCCAGAAAAACAAATTGAAGCTTAGCATTCTATAAATTGATCTTTAGCTCTAGCTTGTAGCTTTTGATTCTTCAAGTGCTATCTTTGTACTGCAAGTAGTGATCTTTGACCATAAGTTCCTTTGACTTGTGTCATCTTTGAGCTTTCTTTGAGATTATCAGCCACCGTAAATCTCCAAATCATCCTTTGTAGTGTGATGTAGTGACCATCGGACCGGCATGCTCACACTTTTTAGGATCATGATATTTAGCATCAGAGTTGCGGAAGCACTGTTGTAGGTCATTCTTCTATCATGATTGCTTTGATTGTGAGTGTGAAGTGTGAGCATGAGGTTATGAATTGACATTTCATTGGCCATCGGCTGCAACCGTCGGGGATTCCTGCAAACAACAGTTAGCAATAAACAAACGAAAGTGTCTTTGTTCACTTTCGTTGAATAGGGTTGCAAGAACCGCGGTTCTCCGTTGATCAGTATAAATACTGCCTGTGATCAGGTAGAATTCCGAAGAATCTCCTTGACAGGGTTTCGCAGCTGTACTAGCTGTTCACAAACTGGAGCGTCTCAAAGTAGACAAAGCACGGAGTGAGGGAACCAGCGAATTAGGATTCATTGATTTAATGAGAAATTGATTTTGAAAAACAGTTGTGTATTACCTGGAGAAAGAGTTTTTGTGATACGACGAAAGTTTTATGAACAATATCAAGTATCAATTACAAATACTTTTGTTTTGAAAAAATTTATGCGCAGTCAATGTGCTCGAAAACAGTTGTTTAGCACATTGAAGGGTTTTCCAAAAGCACCCGTCAATTCATTTACTAGAACAAGTTTGATTTAAATATTGAATTTCCCCATCGTTGTTTTCCAGTTGTCACTAGTTTGATCCAGGAAAGATCTCACATGTCACCTACCAAAAGCTTGTTAGATTTTGGCTCTAGAAGGATTTCCATCTTCATTGTGAATACTTACGTATCACTCAAATGTTCTGTCAATACAACGAGGATAATGCGTAGGACTTTTAATGTATGTTGTTCTTGCTTTTCACGGTGTATGAAATAGCAAGTGCATTTGAAGTGTGTCCTAATGAGATTTATAGATGATCTCTTGGCTCTAGACTCAATAGTGCATTTTTGATTTAGTGATCGGAGGCTGGAGCAGACTGCCACCTTTTCAATATCAACTAACTCGGGGTGAGAAAGTCAATAGTAATGAGTGAATCTCCATGTGAATGAAACAATAGTCTTTTGAGAGACCTTGAGTGGCTAGGGAGGGTTGTGCAGCATATCACTGGGTCCATGATACTTGTCTTCAATGCCAGCAATCAACTACGTGATTCTTACAGCATATCTATTGACCCGGTTTTTGCCTAATGTGTAAGGAGGGCTTATTTCTTTTCACCCTTTATCTTGACATTTCATTTTCATTCTTCAACCCCTTCAGTACTTACCGAGACTTCATGACTAGTACCTTGTTGGGTTTGTTCCAGTACTAGCTTCATCTCAGTCGGCACTCTTCCCTTATTCACACATTGCTCATTTTTTTAATCATACCTAAGGACTTCTACACTAACTAGTGGATTGTCCCTGGGTAGATCCCTCCGGCTCTTGGCGGGATCATGGGAACGAATACCTAACATTACCATCCTTATACCTCCAGTAAAGTAAATGCAAGGTCGGTCTTGTAGTACTATTCTTTCCGCCTTAAAACCAATTGAAAATCAATCAAGGTACTTGTGATATTTGATATCAAAGCATTTGTACCTCAATTGTTTTTAAATTTTTAGAAATGCTCCCCCTCAACATGTGCATCAATATTCGAAATTTTTTAGTACATGGAGGGAGGAGTGCCTATTAAGTCTTCAACGATCACTTTGTATGTATTTAAATCACATTCTCTCCCACGATCAAATATTTTAAAACTTTTGAGATTTATAATCTCAATTGATTTAAATAGTTTAGAACAATTTTGGAGAAAATGTGTCTGATTTATACAAGCTGATATTGGAACATATTAATACTCCCCCTCAAATTATGAGAGACTCTGTTATTGTCAGCTATGATGAGTTTATAAATGATTTGGAGTTTAACGCAAAAATCATGAAAATTTCATACTCTGACACATAACATCAAATGTTTATTCACTGCTTATAATGTACAAAGTTTAGGTTGTGTCATAAATTTTAAATAATACTCTCCCCCTCAATCAATGACCCGTTTTCTATCTAAAGAGCTATAGTCATTGATTGAGTATTGAAAATTTATGAAAAACTTAAGTCCGATTGATTTTTCAAAACATGAACCACAAATACTTTCCTGAAGAATCATAGATGGGAAGTATTTGTTTAGGACAGAAGACTTCTCTTCTGTATCAAGATAATGCACTGAAGCGTGCATTAAATAGGGGATGCACGGATATGAAGTAATCCATGCTCTGGTGAACTTCACCCGTTGCTAGGAGCAGCCGTCTTTTTGGCGATGTGCTTTCCTCATTTTCAAAACCGGGTTGCATATCTAAAGTAATAGCAAGCCAGTATGAAAGAGAATTTTTTAGAAATGATGTAAGGAATTATTGAAGTTAGCATATAGATACTGCTGATGGATACTGCTGACAAGATTCTGCTGAAGCTTATATGGATTCTGCTGATGATCTGGATTCTGCTGATGCAATAGTTTCTGCGGATATAGTTAATCCGTAGATAAGAGTTTGTTATTTTAGGATAAGATATGTAGAATATCTTCTATAGTTTAATGAATATACATTTCTTGTAAAAGAGGTTAGGGTTTCTTATAGTATAAAAGGAACCCAAGGTCGTTGTATTCTGTACGTGTCAAAAACATTATTAGTTAATAATAAAACGATCCATAGAGGATCAAGATCTATCAAGGGTAGATCCTACAAGTGGTATCAGAGCCAGGTTATAATTCTGTGGTTGATAAGACATCTTTTGGTTTGAATAAATCTTCTAAAAAGAAGAAATGTTTTGTTTGTGGTAGTAAATTGCATTTGATTAAGGATTGTGATTTTTATGAAAGGAGGATAGGTGTTTCTGTTGCTCATAATAGACCTAGACCAAAGTGAACCAATGTTCATGCCAAACCCTCATATGTTCCACAGGCAACCCACACCACCAGCAGAACCAACTCAGTTTCTGCTGATAGATCTGTTCCTGCTGGTGGGTCTGTTTCTGCTGGAAGATATTTTCCTACTGATAGGAATAGACATGTTGCTAGACCATTTTCTGGATATAACAATAATTACTTTAAAAATGGTTATTGGCCTGGATATTATGACCTAATGTTTTTGGAAAGGGCATATTGGGATTCTGCTGTAAAGTTCTCAGCAGATTGTTCTTGGAAATTTAATAGACCATTTATACGCAAGGGTTCCAGGAACAATGGTGGATCTAACTCATCTACATGCCTTCATTCTAATGATCCACAAGGCAGGCTCAAGTCTTTCATGACTTGAGTCTCTCTATGGTACTCATGTTGTTGTATATTTTATTGTTGTAGGAACATCCTCTTTTAAATAAAGACTTAGGTATTGTTGATAGTGGTTGCTCTAGAAGTATGTGTGGGAATCAAGATAAGTTGCATGATTTTGTGCCTTTTAATGATGACAAAGTGACATTTGGAAGTGGAGTAGGAAGGATCACTGGAAAAGGAACCATCAGAACTCAAAAAGTAGATTTTGAGAATGTCTACTATGTGAAAGAGCTACAAAATTTTAATTTGTTCTCTGTTTCACAAATTTGTGACAAGAAGATTCCTGTGCTATTCACTGAGGAGGACTGTCTTATTCTATCAAAAGACTTCAAAATGCCTGATGAAAGTCTTGTATTGCTTTGGGTTCCAAGAAATCATAATCTTTACACATTCAACTTGAATGATGTAAAGCCAGAAGGTGATCTAGCATGCTTGGTGGCCAAAGCATCCTTGGATGAATCTACAAAATGGCACAGAAGGATGGCACATGTAAACTTCAAGGTTATTAACAAGCTTGCTAAGAATGGACTGGTTCATGGACTTCCTTCTAAGATCTTCACTAATGAACACAACTGTAAGCAACACAAGGCTTCTTATAAAGCCATCACTGCTGTGAGCACCGTTTCAGAACCTTTGCAACTGCTTCGTATGGATCTTTTTGGTCCAACATCCATCAGAAGTATTGACTATAAGTACTTCTGTCTTGTGATCACTGATGCTTATAGTAGGTTTAGTTGGGTATTCTTTTTGGGCACTAAAGACCAAAATTTTCAAACTTTAAAAGAATTTATGGCCCTCATTGAAAACCAACTCAACAAGAAGATTAAAGGGATAAGGTGTGACAATGGGACAAAGTTCAAAAATGCCAATCTCATTGAACTCTATGGAACAAAGGGTATAAAAAGGGATTATAGTAATGCTAGGACTCCACAACAAAATGGAGTTGCTGAGAGGAAGAATAGAACCCTAATAGAGGCTGCAAGATCCATGCTTGCTGACTCTAAACTTCCAACTATGTTTTGGACTGAAGCAGTAGGCACTGCTTGTTATGTTCTAAATATGGTGCTGATTACAAGACCACATAATAAAACACCCTATGAGCTTTTGACTGGGAAGATACCTACCATTGAATACTTTAAACCTTTTGGATGTCAAGTGACAATCCTGAATACAAGTGATGACCTGGGAAAGTTTGAAGAAAAAGCTGCTGAAGGGTATATAGTTGGATACTCAGCTCATCGTAAGGCTTACAGGGTATATAATTTGGCTGCTAAGAAGATTGAGGAGACTCTTAACCTGAGATTTCTGGAAGACAGAGAAAATGTTCAGGGAAAAGTTCATTAATGGTACTTTGACCTTGACTACTTGACAGATCATTTGGGGTATACTTGATTTAAAACTAACCCATCTGCAGGTACACAAGAGTCACCTACTAACATTGCAGGTACCCTGGAAGATGACTCAGATAGTGATTCAGAATGTGATGAACCCACTATTGTTGTTTCTTCTCTCCCTATTCATGTTGCAGGTCCTAATAACAAAGTTGCCTCTGATGACAAAGTTGCTGATAATGTGGATAACTCAACTTATGCAGAAGATCTTGCTAGACTTAAAAAGAAAGAGCATGCAGCAAATGAAGAAGCTAAGAGGCTTGGTCTTGAGTTTGCTCAAGATACTGAGGCACTTTTGAGACAAGCTGCTCTTGATGCCAGCAGAAACACAACTTCTGCTGATGGATCCCCTGTTGCTGCTGATGCCAATACTCCTGATTGCATTTCTGATGTTGTACCTGTTTCTACTGCTACATCCACAAGCTTAGATAAACCTTTTACAAGGTTTCCCAGACCCTCAGACCTTGGCAATCATAGACAAAGTGCTGGAATTTTCCAATCAGCTTCTTATGATGATGATTTTGCTCCAACTCTGACCAATCTAGAAACTTCTGTTGATGTTAACCCTAATCCCACTAAGAGGATAAATACCATTCATCCTCAAACCAATATACTTGATAAGGCGAAAAGTGTACCGCTTTTAAGGGGTCATTTAAGCCCGAATTCGTAATTATTTGATCAATTACTGCCCTAAATCGTTCCTTTTGTCATTTTAGGTACTTTTGAGGAGAAATCTAGAAAAAGAAGCATTTTGGACGTTTTTGGAGCATAAAAGTGAAGAAAACGGCAAAGTCTCAAAATCCTTGCTGGGAACAGTACCTGACGACGTCAAGACTTCACACATGACGGCGTCAAGCTTGGCAAAAGAAGTGGAAGTAGAAAATACACGTGACGGCCCAGAACATTTTTAGTGCAATTGACCTGACGGCGTCACAAAGGCCGTCAGGGTCAAAATGTATGTGACGGCCCAGAGCTCAATTTCTACATGAAGGCGTCAAGACTGGATCTAGGCAATACGACCCTTAATTTGGCGACAAGTTGACGGCGTCAGAAGCTACAACGTGATGTCGTCAGGATGTATTCTCTGTATATATTTTTCCAATTTTTCATTGTAAAAGGAGTGGAACATTAGGAGAACTTTGGAGAGCTTAAACCCTAGATGAATTTTCTTTAAAAATAAGGGCTTCAACCCTTATTCCATCCATGCTTAATTGAAGATAAGTTTTCCAATAATCATACGATATGTCTATGTGTTATGTGATTCTATCTTATGCTTGTCTTTCTTTTAACATGTTAGGCTAGGTTTTTATTGTGTTTGCTTAGATGTAGTGAAATCTAGATGTTGATTATTGGTTGATGGTTTGTTTATAATTGTTGTGGATGATTGTATTTTGATGTTAGGCTTAAGAAAACTGGCAGACTTCCAATGGTAGCTTGCTTGAACATCTTAAGAAACATTGTTAGCATTAAATATATGTATATATATATATATATATATATATATATATATATATATATATATATATATATATATATATATAAGTGATGGTCATTCTCATAGTATAACTTTGTGTCGTTTGTTAAGATTAGTAATAGTTTAGTCATTGGGCTTTGGACTTGGCAAGCTAATATGTTATGTGCTATGTTACATAAGCCATGTTATCTAATCATGTAACCAAGTCCAAGCCCAAGCCCATAGAAAGCCTTAGGGCATCTCTTGTAACTTACTATTTAAACACCTCAAAGGCTCATTTGAGGTGTGTGCTTGTGTGTGTATTGTGTGTGTTTCTATTGAATAAAAGTTCCATATTTCTATCTCTCTCTCTCTAGTATACGATTCACATACATACATATCAAGTCACCATCTTTCCATCTCTACTTCATCTTTGCTTCTATAGTGTTGTGATAAAGTTATGTTATTTAAGGTCCTACAAGTGGTATCAATCGCCTAACAATGATTTAGGAGTGTTGGGAGTTTGTTTGGTTCATATTTTGCAAGCTATCTACACGAGTTTTTATAAAAAGTTTCTCACTTTTCTTGTTTTTCTTGGTTTTTAACACCTTTTTTATTACAAACTAGTGTTATAAACCTTTTCTAACAAGAAAGTTTCAACCTTTTTGAAAGTTTTAACCTTAAAAATTCGAATCTTGATTTTGTACTTGTTTTCTAGATCACAAAAAATTTTCATAAAAATCATCAAGTTTGCAATTTTCTTTAAGTTTTGGTGTTTTTATAACTAGAAGTACAAGAATCTTGAAATACAAACTTCATTTGGATGAGCTTTTAGCAAAATCAAAATTCTAGCAAACTTTCTAGATCACAAAAAATTTTCATAAAAATCATCAAGTTTGCAACTTTCTTTAAGTTTTGGTGTTTTTATAACTAGAAGTACAAGAATCTTGGAATACAAACTTCATTTGGGTGAGCTTTTAACAAAATCAAAATTCTAGCAAACTTTCTAGAACAAACTTGTACCATCTTTCTAAATCACAAAGTTTCGAGAACACACTTGCTCCCGTTGCTTACTCGGTGTTTCCCTTGCTTGTATAAGTGAGAAAACACTTCGACTCGTGGTATACTCTCTAAATTGTATAATTTAGAAAGTTTTGGTGCTAAGTTTCTAGAACACTGAAAAGTTTCTAAAACACTGAAAAGTTTCTAAAACACTGAAAAGTTTCTAGAACACTGAAAAAGTTTCTAAAACACTGAAAAGTTTCTAGAACACTTAAAAGTTTCTAAAACACTGAAAAGTTTCCAAATTCTACTCCTATTTCGTTCGAATGATCCAAGAATCAACTTTATCCTATCTTTCTTTCTCCATAAAAAAAAATGTTTTTAATTAAGCTTCACGTTCATGGAACCTCTCAAAAAATTCTTTCCATCAATGGACACGGAACCTATCAATGGAAACTTCATCTTTATGGCAAATCATCAAGCAACAACATCAAGCAGTGATATTGGTAATAATTACAATGCCAATGCAATGACGAAGGTTGAAAAGATCCAGTACTTGTTGATGCTTGCCAATAAAGAAGAATCGGGAACACCGTTGACTGCTGAGGAAAACAACTTCATAGCTACTACAAGAGTTAATGAGAATTCCGCAAATCAGCAGGCAACAACATCAAGCAGTGATTCTGATCTTCCTCCTACTTATGATTCCGATCCATTCCATGAGGTACCAAATTATGGTAACGATGCTAATCCGTTTGCTCATGAGAAGCCACCTTATGTGCCACCTGAACCTAATTACGATACATATGTGGGGGAACAAGTTAATAGCAATATTAACTATGATACTCCATATATGAATCCTAATGGAGTTCAAGTTGCACAAAATGGTGCTAATGATGAGGAAACACGTGCTTTCTTTGAAACATTATTGAACAATTGTCGTATTGAAATTGAAAATGTGCAAAAGGTCAATCGCGATGTTAAAGCTGTGAATGTTAAATTGACCGCTGAGCTTGAGAGTTACAAGAAAAACATTAAAGCTTTTGAGTTTCATAACGAAAGATTGTCAGAATTAGAAACTGGTTATCAAAATTCTGTTTCAAGGGAAAAACAATTGCAACTCAAGTTTGATACACTTGATGTTAATTCTTTCAAAAAGATAAAATCTTTAAACGCGAAAATCTCTGATTTACAAAACGAACTTTCTAAACAAAAAACAGCTTATACCAATCTTGAAAAAGAAAGGGATGAGTTGAAAAAGGACTTTGCAAAGAAAGAAGACAAACTTTTGGAAGAAATCATAGAGTCAGAACATATGATTGCACATTTAGAAGAATTAGTGGTTAAGTCGGGTCAGTCAAGTCAAACAATGAAAATGATTTCAAATCAAACTAATCCGATTTACCATACGAAACATAAAGTGGCTCTTGGTAACAACACCCCTTGTAATCTCAAGAAAGCTCAGCAAGAACAGAATGTTTTGTATAATGGTAATGTGATTTACACCAAACATGATCCTCCCGTCGTTCGGGATTCTGTGGAAACGATGGAACTTGTCGAAGAGAGCATTACTAAAATGAAACAAAAGGATTTGAAACCCATTGATTACAACAAATTGAACAAACTTTCGGGAATTACTTTTGTTCCACTAACAGAACCATCTGTGTTTTCCATAAAATGACCATTCGCGAAATTCTTTTATAAAAAGACGGTTGTTTCCAAATCTCTTTCAAAAATAGAAAAATGTCCTCTAACAACACTTTTAATACAAGTGAGGCTAGAGACATTCTCGATGACGTTAAAAAGAGAATTCAAGAACTTCAAAATATTGTTGAATCTAAAACTACTATCAATATTAACAACTGGCATTCTAGTTTTCATATCGAACAGAAAAAGGTGTTTGAAAACGAAATTACTATCCCACTGTATAACATCAGTGCGAGGGTAATCCATTTTGAACAAGCTTTCTTAAAAGAAATGGCCGACTTTGTCAAGGACCATAAATCCCTGGTAAACGAAGCTAATGATACTCGTGAAAACATGAATGTTTTGGAAAGGTTAAATGATTCTCTCTTTGAAGCTGTCATGACTACTGATATAATGTCCATCATTTTACAAACATATTCGGTTCAAGACGATGAAAGATTGCGAGCTGAGACATCTGAAATTGTTTCCAAATATGAAAATGCTCTTCTAAAATTTGAAAAAGAAAACATGTCATTTTTCAAACAACTTGATCGAAAATCAGAGGAATGCAAGTATGACAAATTGTCGTATGAGCATGCCTACAAGGACATGAAAGAGCAAAATGATCTTTTGAGAGCTCAGCTTGTAAGTATAAAAGGGAAGGGTGTGGAAACTAAGTTTGCAAAACCATCGACTTCGGAGAAACCAAATGTTTCAAACACGGTTCATAAACCAAAAATGTCAATTTCACGGTTTGCTTCAAAAGTCGATGAGAATAAGGATTTGTCAAAACCATTCACTCCACAACCCTTGCTCAAGAAAAAGGAAATGGAAAAGATTGTTGAAATACGAAAATTGGTTGTTGAAAGAAACACAAATGTGAGTGCACCTGGCTCTTCTAGGAATAGTACAACTAATGTGACTACAAAATCTGTAAAGGAATCTGTTGGTTCTAATGACATGGTCCAAAATCACCATCTAGAAGAAGCTAGGAAAAAGGCACAACGTCGTAAAAACGGAATTTTAGGCGCCAAACCTAGTGTGATGAATTCTACAAGATTCCAAAGCACTGCTAGCAGTAGTAAACCATTACCTAGGAACTATCTTCAAACTACTAGGGATTGGCTTGCATCTAAGAGTAGTGGCACAAAAGAGAATGCTAGGAACGTAGAATGCAACACAAAGAATTCCAAAGTCTCATTGAACAACAAACAATTTCCAAAAGACTGTAGTGACAAAATTAAAATTGCTGTGTTAAACAAGAATGTTGAATTTGTCTGTCCTACATGTCAAAAATGTGTTTTTTCAGCTAATCACGATGCATGTATTGCACAATTTCTCAAGAAAGGAAAGTCAAGTGTCAGGACACAATCCACTAAGACACCTAATCAAAACAAACCCGTTAATAAGCAGCAAGAAGTTAAGAAACCTAATAGGTGGATATCAAAAGGATGTAGTTTGTCTAAGACTGAGACTTCCGCTGCATCTGATAAGAAAACTACGTCTAGATCTTACCTTAGGTGGATTCCCATGGGAAAAGTTTTTAAAACAATTGGTCTTAGATGGATTCCCACGGGAAAGATTTTTGATAGTTGCACCAAGACAAATAATAGTGATAATCATCATGATAAGTAAGTAGAAACCATTACTACTGTTGATAGTCAACACCCGCAGAGTGATGATTCATGTACTTCTAACACTGTTATTTGTGAAACATCTTCGTCTTCAGTTGCAGGTGCTTCAACTATCTCAGAACCCAGTTCATCAGAGGGCTCAAATTCTGTAAATTCTAATCTTCTATTTTTGATTTTCCTTTTCTTTTATAAAAACAAAAACAAAATACAAATTTTGAAAAACCAACTAAAACAAAATACAAAAATATAAAATTTCAAAAATCTAAAAATACAAAAATATTCTTCTCACGACATGTCTCTCGTATAAATTAATATTCTGTACATTTCTAGAAATGTCATTCAACAATGATACGGAACCCGTACTTAAATGATGACTTCTGATTATTTTTAAATCAAGGACTCGTACGTTCAAAGAAGAAATCTTTTTCAAAAAGTTCGAGTCTAAACAAACGAAAAAGACTTCAAACAAAAACTCGTTTTCAAATGAAATTCTTGAGCACTTTTTCAAGATTGTTCAAAAGATTTCTCAAAATCTCTCAAAATTAGTACTCAAGATAACTCCCTCTAAACCCTTAATTGATTTTAAAATGTGCTATCATTAAGGAGGAGTATAAAAACAAAATGTTCCAAATTCATGCAAAATAGAATCTGTCTATCTCTCCAAAAGCTTTTTCTTAATCAGTTGATATCAAAAATATCACAATATGCTATTTTTGAGGGGGAGAAGACATGATTAAAATGTGATAAAAATGTGTAAAGATTGTGGCAGAATCTCAAAAGAGCTCGACTCAGATATTACCAATGAATTGACGAAGCTTAAATGTCATTAATCGAAAAGACTTGTCCTGGACGGGTAATAATTTGAAGCTAGTCCAACTAGTGATGTAAGCGTGTCTCGAATAGGACTTGTCTGAGTAGAGTGTACCGTATAGAGAGACTTTCTTTGGACCTGACCAGGACGGATAATAATTTCAAGCTAGTCTAACTAGTGATGTAAGCGTGTCTCGAATCGGTCATGTTCGCTGAAAGTGGATCAATTCAAAAGTTCAAACTCCTCTCGCATGTGCAAATTTCTTAAATATTCATGAGCACATGTGAAGGGGGAGTCCTTCAAAAGAAATGCAAAACTCTCGAAGTGACAACAATGTGTTTTATTATTATAAACACTTTGAGAGATTTTCAACAAATGGTTTCATGGCAATGATAGGATAGTCATGGAGTTATAAGGTGACTAAGGTTAGGGAAAACTGTCCTATGATCCGCCAGAGCCGGAGGGATCTACCCAAGGACAAATCCAACAGATTAGAATTAGAAGTCCTTAGGTATGATTGAAAAAAGGAGAAAACGAGAAAGGAGAAAGAAGGGGTTGAAGAATTAAAAAGAAAAGTTATGAAAAAGGGTGAACAGAAATAGCCCTCCAAATGTTCAACCTTAGGGCAGACACCAGGTACAATTCGTATGCTACTGGTCGTTACTAAGGTGACACCGGTATTGAAGACAAAGACGCCATTGACCCAGTGATGCACTGCACTAAACCTTCTTAACCACTCAAGTTCTCTTAAAAGAGCATGTTTCATTCTCACGGGGAACCGGTGTAATCTATCGACCTGTCTCTTAGAGATGGTTGATATTGAAGCAGGAGACCTCTCCCTAATCTCCGCATAGGAAACCTAATGTGTACTTATCGAGTCTAGAGCCCCGAGATTCATCAAAAGATCTCATAGGAACACATGATATTTCTACACTGGTTGTTCAATATTAAGGACGCCAGATGTAAACTTAAGAGTCCTACGCAGATCTTAGCAATCTGCCAGAACATTTATGAGAGAATTCACACAAGTGTTTCTCAATGATTGAATGGAAATTCCTGCCAGGGTCAACATCAAGCAGCCCTGACAGCAGGTCACTTCGGTAATTCTTTATGGGTTACGCTTAGTGTTCGCGGTGGTTTCAAACGGTCTACAGTCGTGCAGTGATCCCTAGCGACTCACCCAGTCATTGAGCTACTAAGTAGGTCTTGTAAGCTCCCTCAGGAGTATCTAACATGGGAACGGCCTTGGTAAGGGTTAGAAGGAGTCTTCACACTATGCTGTTGACGATCTCTAATTCTTATCTGTAAGTACTGGTTGATTTATTGCTAACTGTTTACCTGCAGCTATACATCAACTCCATGGTGAAGGATTCCACATGCTCATACATGCATCACAAAGTCAAAGGAAAGTTCTCACAAAGATCAAAGCAAAGCAAGGTTCAAAGAAAGATTCTACGCAATGTGAATGAATCTACAGAAGTAAAGTAACAAAGATCTGTGTAAAAGAACGGGAACTAAAAATGCATGTATCACAAAGACTGAAGATGTATGAGCATGTTGGAATGGCAAACAACCACCACAGACGTAGAAGTGACGAAAGGCAGATAACTCCACATCACAAAAAGAACAAAGAACGATGATAAGTCAGTTATCAAAGATCACAATGCATGAAGGAACAAAGACTAAAGACCATTCTACAACGACACACAAAGTTAAAGACAAAGAACACGGAAGACCTAATCACGTGGAGCATCATTCGAATGACCACCCCTTAGGGGGAGATTGTTAGCATTATATATATATATATATATATATATATATATATATATATATATATATATATATATATATATATATATATATATATATATATATATATATATATATATAGAAGTGATGGTCATTCTCATAGTATAACTTTGTGTCATTTGTTAAGATTAGTAATAGTTTAGTCATTGGGCTTTGGACTTGGCAAGCTAATATGTTATGTGCTATGTTACATAAGCCTTGTTATCTAATCATGTAACCAAGTCCAAGCCCTAACCCATAGAAAGCCTTAGGGCATCTCTTGTAACTTATAATTTAAACACCTCAAAGGCCCATTTGAGGTGTGTGCTTGTGTGTGTATTGTGTGTGTTTCTCTTGAATAAAAGTTCCATATTTCTATCTCTCTCTCTCTAGTATATGATTCACATACATACATATCAAGTCACCATCTTTCCATCTCTACTTCATCTTTGCTTCTATAGTGTTGTGATAAAGTTGTGTTATTTAAGGTCCTACAAACATGATCGGAGGTGTACTACGATTTTTGGTTGTATTTAATGCATAAGTGAATTCTAGTGATCCCATGTTAGGAGCTTCTAGTCGGCTCGACATAGGAGTGAAGTAGGAGCTTATAGAGTTAGGGAATATTGTACATGGCCCTACGAATGGTATTAAGGAATATAACCCATCATCCATGCAATTGTAACAAGCTAATCAACCGGTAAAAGATATCTAGGGAGTAATGAAATCTAAGTAAACACATCTTTTCTCATTATTGTTTTCACCACATAATCACATTAGTTTATTTTCATTTCTTTTAATTTTATTTTGATTGCATCTTTAATTATTTAGGTTAGTTGACTAGCAACTAATTCCGCCCACACCTTCAAAACCCAAGATTTTACTTGCTTTCATAAAATATAAAAATACAAAAAGAATCATCCCTCACCTCTAGACCTAGTTTAATAGGCTTTCTAATCCTAGCGAACACTATTCCTGAGTTGAACGATCAATCCCCCGGTACTTGTCACTATACTATACTACAACGGTCAGGTACACTGCCTGGCGAGGATTGCTAGCTTCTCAAGATCCCTTGAGAGGTAAGACCTGTTGCGAGGGCGCAATCCCGCGTATCAAGTTTTTGGTGCCGCAGCCCGGGGAATAGTTATTGTCTAGGTTAGAATTTCTTTTTATTAGGTCTAGTTGCTAGATTCCTTTCTAGTAAGATTTTTTATTTTTATTTTTAGGTTTCTTTAGTCTATCTTTTTCTTTGTGCCTTTGTTAGTAAATTAAGTTCATTGACTATTCCGTTTGCCATTATAGAGAACGCGACTCCGCCCTACTACTAACCACGAAATTCACCCACTCCAAATGACATCTTGATGTTCAAACAACATCAAGATGAACCTATCTATGATGCATGGATTCGTTTTAAAAATTTACTCCGAAAAGTTCCTCATCATAGTTTCGATCTGTGGTCCCAAATTGAAATATTTTACCTTCGTGTCGACCACTATACCAAAATGGACATTGACCATGCCGCAGATGGGGACCTTTGGGGATTAAGTACTAATGAAGCATGGGAAACCATAGAGAATTGTGCCCAACTTGACAAAAAAATGGACAACCCAACAAGCGTTGTTACAGATCAATTGATCACAAGTTTGAGGGAACAAGCAAGAAGTTTGTTTGGGGATAATAGGCCTATAGATGACATACCTAGATACATGGAGTGGTTTAATTCCACCATAATACAAGATGAACACATAGGTAATACAGATACAATGGAGGATGAGGTGGATAATATAAGCCAACTCAGTGCTCCACAAGTCCCACCATCATTTGAGGCATACACACCGCCCGTGACATACCTGGAAGAAGTAGAAGAGACTATAGGAACCCCAATTGAGGTAGAGCCCTTGGACCAAACACAACTAGATGAATGATACGTGGGATTGCGCCCTCGCAACAGGTTTTACCTCTCAAGGGATATTGAGAAGCTTGCAATCCCCGCCAGGCAGTGTACCTGATCGTTGTAGTATATTATAGTGACAAGTACCGGGGGATTGATCGTTCAACTCAGGAATAGTGTCGCTAGATTAGAAAGCCTACTAAACTAGGTCTAGAGGCGAGGGATGATTCTTTTTGTATTTTTTATATTTTATGAAAGCAAGTAAAATCTCGGGTTTTGAAGGAGTGGGTGGAATTAGTTGCTAATCAACTAACCCAATTAACTAAGATGCAATCAAAATAAAATAAAAGAAATGAAATTAAACTAATGTGGTGGAAACAATAATGAGAAAGATGTGTTTACTTACATTTCATAACTCCCTAGATATCTTTCACCGGATGATTAACTTGTTACAATTGCATGGATGACGGGTTATATTCCTTAATACTAGTCGTAGGGCCGAGTACAATATTCCCTAACTCTATAAGATCCTACTTCACTCCTATGTCGAGCCGACTAAAAGCTCCTAACATGGGATCATTAGAATTCATTTATGCATTAAATACAACCAAAAATCGTAGTACACCTCCGATCATGTTTCTTAAGACGTTCAAGCAAGTTACCAATGGAAGTCTGCTAGTTTTGTTAAGCCTAACATCGAATACAATCATCCGTAACAATTATAAACAAACAATCAACCAATAATCAACATCTAGGTTTCACTACATCTAAGCAAACACAATAAAAACCTAGCCTAACATGTTAAAAGAAAGATAAGCGTAAGATAGAATCAAACAACACATAGACATATTGAATGATTATTGAAAGACTTATCTTTATTCAAACATAGAGGAAAGAAGGGTTTGAAACCCCTTCAATAAGCAGAAAATTCGACCTAGGGTTTGTGTTTTAGTATTCCACAACTTGTTCCACTCTTCACAATAAATTGGAAAAATATATATAGACAAAGCATCCTGACGGCGTCATGTATTAACTTCTAACGCCGCCAAAATAAAATTCATATTGCCTAGATCCAGTCTTGACGCCTTCATGTGTAAATAGACTATGGGCCGTCACTTCCATTTTGACCCTGACGGCCTTGGTGACGCCGTCAGGCCAATTACATTGAAAATGTTCTTGGCCGTCATGTTGTAATATCCACTTCCACCTCTTTTGCCACTCTTGATGTCGTCATGTGTTAAGCCTTGACGTCGTCAGGTACTGTTCCCAGCAAGGAATTAGAGACTTTGCCGTTTTCTTCACTTTTATGCTCCAAAAATGTCCAAAATGCTTCCTTTTCCAGATTTCTCCTCAAAAGTACCTAAAATGACAAAATGAACGATTTAGGGCTATAATTGATCAAATAATCACGAATTCGGGCTTAAATGACCCCTTAAAAGCGATACACTTTTCGCCTCATCAAATACCCTTACACTTGAGATTTGCTTATCCTCAAGCAAATGCGCTTTTATTCTAATCAAAATACAAGTTAGGGGTTATTTAACAATAATATAAAAGTAATTACAACAAATAATCGTTCTACTAAAAACCAAAAACAAGCACGGAGGTCATACACTAGCACCTCACAAATAGTGTTTAGATACTCACATCTCTCGGGTGTAATAGAATATATATCACCATATGGAAATGGAAAACATCTCTCACTACCTGTCATAGCAAATAGATTACCATAGGCTTTGGAAAGGATCAAACCTCCACCACTTGGTGTAAGCACCTAGGATAAACTATCAAAGAGGTCTTTTGAAGGGTTATAACGTTAGGTGTAGGGATATGGAAAACACGGTCTTGTTGGATAAAGGCAATATTTACTGGTAGCGAGTTAATCATCTTGGTTAATTACATTTACAATATGGCGTTGCTAAGCCAAGACTCGACTCAACTTAAGCTAATAAATCAAAAATAACAAAAACATAAAACAAACATAGAATGAAACGGGATAGTAGTCCGTATGTTTTTCTCTTTTTTTTTTTTTTTTTTTTTTTTTTTTTGCATACACTTTTACCCTACCATCCAAAACAATACATCGTAGGGAATTTGCATTCCCTTTACACTTGAATTTTTACATACTTTACAATAAACTACTCTAATGACTCGAATCAAGATAATCAAAACACTTGGAGTACTTTTTAAGATTAACGCACATATGGGGATAATAATTTGATGTTCTTCCCCATTACTCCATAACACTAGTACTTTGCCCATGAGTCCCAATCGTCCCAAAACAATATATACAAGATATGACTCGACTTAGCGACCATGTAATCAATTAGATAATTAACTAAGGGTTAAAACATGTAACAATAATGCACTAAAGATGAGTGTATACACGGAAGGCTAAGGCGATTTGGTTGCACATTTGGGTGGGTTGTAACAAATTCTTCCTTTAAGTAAGATGTTTAAAGTTAGAAACGAAAAGATAGGCTCGGAGGGTGTACTAAGGGTTTCGTGTACTAAAAATGAGTACAACGCTAAGGTGTGGGAGAATTAATTGACTTCGCTAGTCAAGTAATATTACTTAAATGGTCAAGTAACTATGATACGGGTTTAAACACAAGGGTGATCCTAATGCTTCTTATCATGTAGTAAATCCTACTACACGAATATAGTCTCACTAGCGGTCTCGGGATGCATCATTAACACAAGTTCTGGAATCTAACTACTACTGGTACACTCATAAGCACTAATAATGAATGTTTTTCCTATCAAATCTAAAGGCGAACCTCACATATTTGGGTGGAAAATTTTTTAAGTGGTACGGTTTTGTGCTAGTCACAACTCCTATCCATGAGACGCTTGTTAAGGCTAAAGTTTCACTCCTAAATGTTGTAAAAAAAAATTAAATTTGGCTCTAAAATTACACTAACAAGTATTTCTCTTAGTTTTGTTACACACCTACTATCGAACAAACAAACTCAAGCATAATTGTATCCTATAAGGTATCATCATTTACCCTCCCCTTACACTTAGGATGAACATTGTCCCCAATGTTTAATTAAAGGATGTAAAAGTAAAGCAGGTAAAAGAATGAAAACAAATACTCCCCTGATTCGTTCAGTGTGGATAGTGTGTCAACAAGGTTAGATCTTCCTCCAAGAAAATGAACGTTGAAAGCTTCCCTCCAGAAATATAAATCATCTTCTTGTCATATATATAACCTATTAAACCTGAGAAAACAATCAAGGCAAACCTCGCGTACAATCGGCGGCAATCTATATATACTAAAAAAGACAATCCTAGAAAGCAAATTAAGATATAATGCTTGTGGAATGAATGTTTGCAAATTTCGTGGAGTTTATAAAACTAAAGAATCAACAAAAACTTTAAGACTCCAGTTAAAACAAAACTCGCAAAATTTTTCAGAATTTTAGTACCTGACGCCGTCAGGTTGTAACTCCTGACGCCGTCAGAATGTTCCTGGAAAAATCTTATGTTAAGTTTTCAGAAAATTTCTGGAAAAACTTATGCCTTATTTCCTAGAAAATCCTGCAAAACATCATTATGACTCGATACAAGCATTTGACTCTAACAAATACCAATATACATGCTCATTTAATATTGTAGTGTATCATGCTCATTTTCGTTCTTATAAACAAATTTGGATTTCGCTTACACTTAGCTTTTGCAAAATACCTTTATATGTAATTAAGACGAAGTTAAAAACAAAATAAAGTATTTTCATATTTTGCTTTGAAACATGATTTACCAACAATAAAAATAAAACACGCATACGGAAACAAATAAAATCAAATAATTAAAATAAAAACATCAAACAATTTAAAACATGGGTTGGGTTGCCTCCCAATAAGCGCTTGTTTTTGTTCGAGTCATGAGCCTGACTCTACCCTTAATTAACGAAAATAGGGGAGGTTTTCCCTACACTTAAGATTAAGTGCGGGTGGAAGTAGCAATACACACCCTTAGGGTGGAAATATGCCTCATGAGGAAAGAGTGGTGAATGAATTATATGCTCAAATGGGTGTGCTCCTTTTATCATAACCTTACCTAGTTCAATTGGGTCAACGGGTGAGTTGAAGTTTTCTCCTAAAAAGGGATCATCTTCGATCAATTTCGAGAGACTCCTAGTTGGGTTTACACGTAATTGGGAAAGAAAGTTTGACTAACAAAAGAGATTTTTACTGAAGAATGGTTACCTCTGAAGGAGTGTTTCTGCTGATTAAACCATATCGTTGCTGCTGACGGATGGAATGGTTGACCGTAGTCAACATTAAGTAGGTTTCTGCTGATCGACCATATGATTCCTGCTGTTTGACTTGGTTTCTGCTGACGAGTCAGTTTTATTTAGGATTTTATTAAAGTCAAATATTGATCAAAGATTGTTTCCACAATTCTTGCCAATTACACTCTACGTTTGAAAATTTACTTCAAATAACCTAGACATGCAAATCCCACTCACAAATAACTGATTCCCTCTCCTTATAAACTCAAAAACCATTTCAAAACCTCTAAGCATAAAAAACCCACTCTCTATTATCATTCAATGGCAGAACTGTTATTCAAAGGTGATGATGAGGCAAAAAATGATCCGTTTTTAGGGGGTCATTTAAGCCCGGAATTGAATTTATTTGATCAAATATTGCCCTAAATCGTTCCTTTTGTGATTTTAGATACTTTTGAAGTGAATTCTGGAAAAGGAAGCATTTTGGACGTTTTTGGAGCATAAAAGTGAAGAAAACGACAAAGTCTTAATTTTCCTTGCTGGGAACAGTACCTGACGGCGTCACCAAATTCTACATGACGGCGTCAAGAGATAAAACAAGAGGTGAAGTGGATAGAGTCCGTGACGGTCCAGAGAGTTTTACACTAAGGGGCATGACGGCGTCACCATAGGCCCTCATGGTCCCATTACACGTGACGGCTAGAGGAAATTTGATTTTGACGGCGTCAAATCTGGATCTAGGCAATCCGATATTATTATGGGCGGTGAGTTGACGGCGTCAAATTTCTCTTCTTGACGCCGTCACATTGGAAAATCTATATATAGTTTTGTAATTTTCATTCAAAAAAAGGAGGACAATTAGAGGGATAACTTGGAGAAACCCTAGCACGATTTTATCAGTATTTTCAAGGGTTTTTACCCTTTGAAACCTTTCATGTTCAATTATGATAAGTATCCTTTCAATTCATTCAATATGTCTATGTGTTGTTTGAATATATCTTACGCTTTTCTTGATTTTAACATGCTAGGCTAGATCTATTGTGTGTTTGCTTAGATGTAGTGAAACCTAGATGTTGATTATGGGTTGATTGCTTGTTTATAATTGTTACGGATGAATGATTTCGATGTTAGGCTTAAGAAAACTGGCAGACTTCCATAGGGTAACATGCTTGAACGTCTTAAGAAACATGAACCAATGCGTACTAGGTTTTTATGGTTGTATTTAATGCATGAGCGAATTCTAGTGATCCCATGTTAGGAGCTTCTTGTAGGCTTGACATAGGAGTGAAGTAGGAGCTTATAGAGTTGGGGAAGTACGTACGCCACCCCACGAATGGTATTAAGGAATATAACCCGTCATCCATGCAACTGTAACAAACTATCAACCTGTAAAAGATATCTAGGGAGTAATGAAATCTAATTAAACACAATTTTCCCATTTATTGTTCACACCACTAGTTTAATTAGCTTTATTTACATTTTTTATTTTATTTTGATTGCATCATAGTTATTGGGTTAGTTGACTAGCAACTAATTCTGCCCACTCTTCCAAAACCCGAGATTTTACTTGCTTTTATAAAAATATAAAAATACAAAAAGAATCATCCCTCACCTCTAGACCTGGTTTTTAGGCTTTCTAATCCTAGCGACACTATTCCTGAGTTGAACGATCAATCCCCCGGTACATTTCACTATACTATACTACAACGATCAGGTACACTACCTGGTGGGGGTTGTAAGCTTCTCAAGATCCCTCGAGAAGTAAAGCCTGGTGCAATTCCTATGCATCAGGAGATCACAACTGATGAGTGGGAATCGCACCAGGCTTTACCTCTCAAGGGATCTTGAGAAGCTTACAACCCCCACCAGGCAGTGTACCTGATCGTTGTAATATAGTATAGTGACAAGTACCGGGGGATTGATCGTTCAGCTTAGGAATAGTGTCGCTAGGATTAGAAAACCTAAATACTAGTTCTAAAGGTGAGGGATGATTATTTTTGTATTTTTATATTTTATGAAAACAATTAAAAATCTCGGGTTTGAAGGATTTGGGCGGAATTAGTTGCTAATCAACTAACCCAATACTAAAGATGCAATCAAAATAAAATACTAGAAATGAAATTAAACTAAATATACTAAGGTTGTGAGCAATAAGTGGAGAAAATGTGTTTACTTAGATTTCACTACTCCCTAGACATCTTTTACACGTTAATTACTTGTTATAATTGCATGGATGACGGATCGTATTCCTTAATACCATTCATGGGGTGGCACACTTAACTCCCCAATTCTATGAGCTCTTATCTCCTCCTATACCATGCCTAGCACAACTATAGGGATTGTAAACAGTGGCTCATGCATTAAATACAACAAATAAAGACCTAGTGCGCGTCGGTTCATGTTTCTTAAGACGTTCAAGCATGTTACCAATTGGAGATCTGCCAGTTTTCTTAAGCCTAACATATAAATCATTCATCCAAGACAAGTATAAACAAGTAATCAACACATAATTAACATCTAGGTTTCATTAGATCCAAGCAAACACAAGATAGATCTAGCCTAGCATGATGGAATTAAGACAAGAACAAGATATAGACAACCAACACATAGACATATTGATTGAATTGAAAGAACACTTATCTCAATTACACATGAAAGGTATCAAGGGGTTGGAACCCTTGAAAAACCTGTAAAATTCGCACCAAAATCGTACTTAGGGTTTCTCCAAAACTTCTCTTTTTTTAACGTGAAAATTAGAAAACTATATATAGGAAAAGGGGTCTGACGGCGTCAAGACCAACCTTGTGACGCCGTCACCTCGCCGCCAAAACTCTTCTCGGACTGGCTTGATCAACATTTGACGCCGTCAAGTGATAATCATTTCCAGGCCGTCATGACTTTTACTCTTGACGCCCTACTTCGTGACGCCTTCAAATCTGTACTGGATCGTCATGGAATTTTGCTCTTGACGCCGTCAGGGAGTTACTCTTGACGCCGTCACCTACTGTTCCCAGCATGGAAAATTAAGACTTTGGCGTTTTCTTCACTTTTATGCTCCAAAAACGTCCGAATTGCTTCCTTTTCCAGATTTCACTCCCAAAGTACCTAAAATCACAAAAGGAACGATTTAGGGCATTATTTGATCAAATAAATTCGAATTCGGGCTTAAATGACCTCCTAAAAACGGATCATTTTTCGCCTCATCATATACCCTTACACTTGAGATTTGCTTGTCCTCAAGCAAATGCGCTTTTATTCTAATCAAAATACAAGTTAGGGGTCATTTAACACTAATATAAAAGTAATTACAATAAATAATCGTTCCACTAAAGACCAATAGACAAGCACGGAGGTCATACACTAGCACCTCACAAATAGTGTTTAGATACTCACATCTCTCAGGTGTAATAAAGTATAAATTACAATATGGAAACGGAAGATATCTCTCACTACCTGTCATAGCAAAATAGATTACCATAGGCTTGGGAAAGGATCAAACCTCCACCACATGGCGTAAGCACCTAGGATAAACTATCAAAGAGGTCTTTTAAAGGGTTGTAACGTTAGGTGTAGGGATATGAAATACACTGTTTTGTTGGATAAATGAAGTTTTATTGGTGGCGAGTTAACAATCTTAGTTAATTACATGTACAATGTGGCGTTGCTAAGCCAAGACTAGACTCGACTTAAGCTAATAAATGAAAAATAACAAAAACATAAAATGAACATAGAATAAAAAGGGATGGCAGTCCGTATGTTTTTCTCTTTTTCTTTTCTTTTTCTATTTTTTTGTTTTTGTTTTTTTTTTTTTTTGATTTTTTTTTTGATTTTTTTTTGCATACACTCTTACCCTACCATCCAAAATAATACATCATAGGGAATGAACGTTCCCCTTACACTTGAATTTTTACATACTTTACAATAAACTATTCTAGTGACTCGAATTAAGAAAATCAAAACACTTGGAGTACTTTTAAGATTAACGCACATATGAGGGTAATATATGATGTTCTTCCCCATTACTCCATAAAATAAGTACTTACCCATGAGTCCCAATCGTCCCAAAACAATATGTACAAGGATATGACTCGACTTAGCAACCATGTAATCAATTAGATAGTTAACTTAGGGTTTAACAAATAACAATAATGCACTAAAAATGAGCGCATACACGGAAGGCTAAGGCGATTTGGTTGTACATTTAAGTGGGGTGTAACAAATTCTTCCTTTAAGTAAAATGCTTAAAGTTAGAAACGAAAAGATAGGCTCGGAGGGGTGTACTAAGGGTTTCGTGTACTAAAAATGAGTACAACGCTAAGGGTTTGGGAAAAATTAGTTGACTTAACTAGCCAAGTAATATGACTTAAATGGTCAAGTAATTATGATACGGGTTTAACACAAGGGTTATCCTAATGCCTCTTATCATGTAGTAAATCCTACCACACGAATGTAGTCTCACTAGCGGTCTTGAGATGCATCACTAACGCAAGTTCTAGAATCTAAATGCTACCGGTACACTCATAAGCACTAATAGTAAATGCTTTTCCTATCAAATCTAAAGGCGAACCTCACATATTTGGGTGGAAAATTTTTCTGAATATACGGTTATGTGCTAGTCATACAATCTCCTATCCATGAGACGCTTGCTATGGCTAAAGTTTCACTCCTAAATGTTGTAAAAAAAATTTAAATTTGGCGCTAAAATTGCACTAACAAGTATTTCTCATAGTTTTATTACACATCTACCATTAAACAAAACAAACTCAAGCGAAAGTGCATATGTAAGGTATCATCTTTTTACCCTCCCCTTACACTTAAGATGAACATTGTCCCCAATGTTCAAGTAAAGAATGTAAAAGTGAAAAAGTTAAAAAGAATGAAATCAAATACTCCCCTGATTCGCTCGGTATGGATAATAAGGTGGCCAGGTTAAATCTTCCTCCAAGAAAATGAACAATCAAAGCTTCCCTTTTAGAATATAAATCATCTTCTTGTCATACATAACCTGTAAATCCTGATAAAATAGACAAGACAACCTCGCGTAAAATCGGCGGCATCCTATATAAGTTACTAAATCCTAGAAAACAAAATAAGATATAATGCTTGTGGAATGAAGTTTGCAGATTTCCTGGAGATTATAAAACTTAATAATTCACAAAAACCATAAGACTCCGTTAGAAAAACAAAACTGGTAAAATTTCCAGATTTTTACACTTGACGCCGTCAAGAGTAAACTCTTGACGCCGTCAGGATTGACCTGCGGAAATTCTTATGTTAAGTTTCCGGAAAATTTCTGGAAAAACTTGGTCCTACTTCCTGGAAAATCCTACAAAACTTCATTATGACTCAATACAAGCATTTGACTCTATCAAATACGAATATACATGTTCATTTAATATTGTGGAGAATCATGATCGGTTTGTTTCTTGAAAACATATTTGGGGTTTCCCCTTACACATATCTTTTGCAAAAATACTTTTAGGTGGAGTTAAGACTAGGCCAAAACAACAAAGTAAAGTATTTCCACATTTTAATTTAGAAACATGATCAACCAACAATAAAAACTAAGCATGCATACGGAAGCAAATAACAAACAAACAAAATAAAATCACACAAAACATGGGTTGCCTCCCAAGAAGCGCTTTTCTTTATTTACGAGTCCTGTAGCTAGACTCAAGGTCATGGGTTACTACGTGATCTCATCCCTTGAAATGATATACCCCATGTAGTTGTGATCATTACTGTTATGGTGGTAGTGCCTCAATCTGTCGATACTCGCAATCACCATTCCACCTACTTTACTTCTCAAGTTAGCTACCCCATCTTGGCTCACACCTTCGATTGTGAATGGCCCATACCACCAAGGACTTGGTTTATCGGGTGGTATTGTTGTTTCCAAGTGTCTCAAGAGTACCAAGTTTCCTTCCTCAAATGGTACATGATTTTCTATGGGTTGAGTATGTTCGAATTCCTCCTGAACCTTATTGCTTTTTCTTCTTTCATTTTTGGCTTTCTTATAGCTTTTGATTCTTGCCTCCCGTGCAAGAATTTTATTCTGAACACGAATGGGTGTCGTGCCAATGTTGTTTTTGATCTTTCTCCAACTCAAACTCTCATGCCCACTTCGCGGGGTCATGGGGAAGCTAATCTTTCTTTTTCCAGATTTAAGCTCAATCTTCCTACCTTCATACTTAATGACAGCCCTAGCGGTGGCGAGGAATGGTGCCCCAAGGATTATTGGCATGCATCTATCCCCTTTATCATCGATGATCATAAAATCAACGGGGTACATGAATCCTGCGACATTAACTAATACATCTTCTGCGATTCCTAGGGGGTATACGTACGAGTGTCCAACGAGAGATAACCTAACACGAGTAGGGGCTGGCATTTTTGACGTTAGTTGGATGTAAATAGTTAGGGGCATAAGATTTACTTCCGATCCTTGGTCGGCGAAAGCACTAAGATATTTCAAGTCCCCGATGCTGGTTGGTATCTCAAAGTTCCCACATGCTATCTGCTTAGTAGCCACTTTTTGTACCAATAGCCTCTCGAATACTGATCCTCCAGGTAGCGTATCATACTCATCTCTTAGCTCTTCCTCTGTCTCAGAACCCTGTTTGGGGGGTTGGTTACGCCCATCTCCCTTAATCCAATTTGTTATGGTGTTTTCATTTATATCATGTTTCAGGTAGTAACTCAAAGGCTGGGATACTGGCGGTTTTTCTAAGGTCTGTTTAGCAGGGGTTTCTACCTTCTCGTTATCCTTATGGACAATTGTGACGGAATTAACAAATTGGGTAGGGGGAGTGGCGCTTTCTTTCCTTAGTAGCATTCTTTCGGGGGTTCTCTGGTTGGCATACTCCTCTAGTAGACTCATCATCTCATTCATTTTTTTCTGCATCTCCTCTCTTTGCTTATAGACTGCTTCCTCGAATCTAGCAAGCCGATCTGAATGAGTTGCCATATATTCTCTCATCCTAGCTTCAAACTCTGAGCTAAGCTCCTCGGGAGGGAAACATGGTGGGGTGTAGTTTTGAAAACTCTCGACATTTTCTATAGAGGGTGACTCGGATAATGGTGCCGAAGTTGGTTTTGAGACAGAATTGACGGTAGCCCGTCTAGGACTTAAAGGTCTCCTTTGCCTCTCCTCAAAATAATCAACTTTTGCCTCAAGTTTACATAGGAGTTCATCGGGGATTTCGGTGGTTCCCCCAGATGTTGAGACTGCATTGATAGCCGCTTTTATTGTATGATTAAACTCCCACATCTCTTGATTATCAGTGGCGAGCTCCTCGATAACTGCCCAAGACTCCTCGGCATTCTTATCACGCAGTTTACCTCCCGCGGCCCTATCAATTGTGCGCTTAGTGTGATAGTCAACATGGTCGTAGAAAATATGGACTAATAACCAAAGGTTTATACCATGATGAGGGACCTTATGGAGGAGATCCTTAAAACGGGCCCAAGCTTCGTAGAAAGTTTCACCCTGCTGTTGTTTAAACATCAGAATATCATTTCTAAGCATTGCAGTCTTCCCCGGTGGGAAGAATTGAGTAAGGAAGCGATTGGTGAGGTTATCCCATGTGGTGATGGATCCCGCGGGTAAACGCTCAAGCCATTGACTAGCTTGATCCCGTAGAAAGAATTGGAATAGGCGTAAACGGGTAGTCTCTCTAGTTTCAACACCTAGGTTTATGGAATCTACGATTTTGAGAAAGTCCTTAAGATGTTGGTTTGGATCTTCGGAACGAAGTCCATGGAATACACATCCGCTTTGCACCAACCGGATGGTGTCGGATCGCAAGGGGGTCACATTGGCTCCGGTGAGCTCAATGGTGTTTCGGTAGCCTTGGTGGTTAGGTCGGGAATACTCTCCTAAGGTTCGGGGCCTAAGGGGTTCTAATGGTGGGTTTTGTTGTAGTGGGATAACGGGTTCAAAGATGTTACCACCTTCCATGATGTTGGGTGGTTACGAACAAAGGCACAAAGAAATAAGATAGACTAAAGAGAATCTAAAAATAAAAATAAAATCTTACTAGAAAGGAATCTAGCAAGTAGACCTAATAAAAAGAAATTCTAACCTAGACAATAACTATTCCCCGGGCTGCGGCGCCAAAAACTTGATGAGTGGGAATCGCACCAGGCTTTACCTCTCAAGGGATCTTGAGAAGCTTACAACCACCACCAGGCAGTGTACCTAATCGTTGTAGTATAGTATAGTGACAAGTACCGGGGGATTGATCATTCAGCTTAGGAATAGTGTCGCTAGGATTAGAAAACCTAAATACTAGTTCTAAAGGTGAGGGATGATTATTTTTGTATTTTTATATTTTATGAAAGCAATTAAAAATCTCGGGTTTGAAGGATTTGGGCGGAATTAGTTGCTAATCAACTAACCCAATACTAAAGATGCAATCAAAATAAAATACTAGAAATGAAATTAAACTAAATATACTAAGGTTGTGAGCAATAAGTGGAGAAAATGTGTTTACTTAGATTTCACTACTCCCTAGACATCTTTTACACGTTAATTACTTGTTATAATTGCATGGATGACGGATCGTATTCCTTAATACCATTCATGGGGTGGCACACTTAACTCCCCAATTCTATGAGCTCTTATCTCCTCCTATACCATGCCCAGCACAACTATAGGGATTGTAAACAGTGGCTCATGCATTAAATACAACAAATAAAGACCTAGTGCACGTCGGTTCATGTTTCTTAAGACGTTCAAGCATGTTACCAATTGGAGATCTGCCAGTTTTCTTAAGCCTAACATATAAATCATTCATCCAAGACAAGTATAAACAAATAATCAACACATAATTAACATCTAGGTTTCATTAGATCCAAGCAAACACAAGATAGATCTAGCCTAGCATGATGGAATTAAGACAAGAACAAGATATAGACAACCAACACATAGACATATTGATTGAATTGAAAGAACACTTATCTCAATTACACATGAAAGGTATCAAGGGGTTGGAACCCTTGAAAAACCTGTAAAATTCGCACCAAAATCGTACTTAGGGTTTCTCCAAAACTTCTCTTTTTTTAACGTGAAAATTAGAAAACTATATATAGGAAAAGGGGTCTGACGGCGTCAAGACCAACCTTGTGACGCCATCACCTCGCCGCCAAAACTCTTCTCGGACTGCCTTGATCTACATTTGACGCCGTCAAGTGATAATCATTTCCAGGCCGTCATGACTTTTACTCTTGACGCCCTACTTCATGACGCCTTCAAATCTGTACTGGATCGTCATGGAATTTTGCTCTTGACGCCGTCAGGGAGTTACTCTTGACGCCGTCACCTACTGTTCCCAGCATGGAAAATTAAGACTTTGGCGTTTTCTTCACTTTTATGCTCCAAAAACGTCTGAATTGCTTCCTTTTCCAGATTTCACTCCCAAAGTACCTAAAATCACAAAAGGAACGATTTAGGGCATTATTTGATCAAATAAATTCGAATTCAGGCTTAAATGACCCCCTAAAAACGGATCATTTTTCGCCTCATCAACAACAAACAAGCTTTCTTAGGTAGAGGTAAAGCAGATTCTCATTATGTTCAGATGATGGAATTTCTCCAAAGGTCAAAGATTCACTTTGCTTTAACCCAGTACCCTGATATTGTATATGAATCTTTGGTTAAATAATTATGGGAATCGGCTCGAGTAAGGTCTGTTGAAGAAGGACCAACGGAGATTGTGGCTACTATTGATAGGGAAGAATATGTAGTTACAGACTCCTTGGTTAGGGGTCAATTACAGCTAGATGATGAAGGTGGAGAGCATGAGGTACCTAAGGAGGAGATTCTTGCAGGTCTTCTGGCTGTTGGATATGCTGGAGATGGAAAGGTCTGGTACAAAAATCAATTTTGCCCTAAATGGAGATTCTTGACACACACCCTGCTTCAGTGTATGAGCTCTAAGTCTGGAGGTTGGGATCAATTCTCCACAAATATTGCTCTTGCCATTGTGTGCTTATCTCAGGGTAGAACTTTTAATTTCTCTAAGTACATATTTGATGAAATGGTTCATAATGTGTAGGATACCAGTATCCTAGGTTTCTTCAAATAATCTTAGGTATTCAGACCAATGACACTACCCATATGCCTGTTAAGAGGTTGTCCAGCAAACTATTTGCCTCTATGCAAACAAAATACAATGGGGACCATAGGCCTTTATTACATGCTATGTTGCTTGCTGGCAATGCAGCTGCTGGTGGTCAAGAACCTGTTGATGTTAATGCACCAGTAGATTCTGTTGAGGGTCCTTCAGTTGCTCCTGATGCAAGTACATCAGTTGCTACTGATGCCCAACCACCTCTATCTCCAAGGCCATCCATACCTAGACCTCCTACACCAATACCCTCACCTGGTGTTGATGCTCCTTATGAGCATGTGGCACCTGAAGTTTTTGGCCCTGACCAACCTGTAAATTCTCCACAGATAACAAGACTTGCCACACCAAGTCCATTGAGACCTTCTTTTGAGGAAAATGTAGATCTAGATGCAGGATTTTATAATTCTCTTGTCAGGACTAATGATGCTCCAAATACCTCAGATATCCCTGTAGGTGGAGCTGAAGGTCCTGTTACTCTCGCCTCATTGTCTCTTTTTATTGAACAGGTATGTGCAAAAGGTGGACACATTGGAAAAAGATCTTAAGCATACTAAGAGAACCCTTGGAAAGGCAGTGTTTACCTTAGTGAAGAAAGTAAAGAAATTGGAAAATCAGCTTAAGACACAGAGAAGGAAAGGTTTTGTGGTTGAATCAGATGAAGAAATTACTGAGGGATCTGATAAGATTGACTTGGAAGGACTTCATCTTCTTGCTACCACTACTATAGAGAGTGCTCAGGATGATGCTGCTGATGCTATGGATGTACAAAATGATCCACCTGTTGAAACATCCTCTCCCAAGGCTAAGAAGGTGCTTTATGTAAGGAGAAAGTATTTGGCAGAACATCAAAGAAAGACTGATGCTTCCTATTCTGTTGATGTTGATATGAGTGGAGTTTCTGCTGACAAGGTTCCTGTAAGTGCTACTCAGCCAGGAGAAACATTCTTTGTTGCTGGTAAAGAATATGTGGCTTCACCTAGCAAGGAGACAT
Organism: Artemisia argyi; assembly: GCA_030686995.1. Classification (NCBI taxonomy): domain Eukaryota; kingdom Viridiplantae; phylum Streptophyta; class Magnoliopsida; order Asterales; family Asteraceae; genus Artemisia; species Artemisia argyi. The sequence continues at coordinate 51,761,754 of CM060676.1, forward strand.
CTGTCCAAGAACCTTCTGATAGAGACACAATTGCTGATCCAATGCCTAATGTGATTCCTACTGATGAATCAGCAGATACATATGTTGATGGTCCTGATGCTTCTATTGACAAGGTTTCTACTGATCAGCATTCTATTCCTACTGCTGCTACTTCCACTCAGATGGATAAAGGAAAATCTGTTGTGGTTGAACAAGATCTTCCTTCAAGAAAGAAATCTAAACAGGAACTTGCCAATGAAAAGCTAAGTGAGTTGGTAGCAGTACAGTTGCAAGCTAAAGAGGATGCTGCTGAGGCTAAGAGGGCTGCAGAAATGAAGGAATCTGAGGCTCTTGCTAGAAAGATACAGGCTGATTTAGATAAAATGGGTGATCCAATTACTCATACTCTACCTGCTGAAAGACAAAAGGAGCTAGATGAAATGTCAAAACATCTATCTGCCGAGCATTGGGATAACCTGGCTACTCAAGTCTCTTCTAATCCTTATTTGGCAAAGTCTATACTTGGTGATGCATTTCATGATGATGACTTTGCTGAGAGGATGGTTGAAGCTGCTAAACTCAAGAAGAAAGCTGAGGCAGAGAGAAAAGCCAAGGAGAAGAGTGACAAACCATGGACTAGAGCACAGATCAGAGACTACATGAGAACTTTTGTCAAGAACCAGGGTTGTGCTATGTATGACTCAGATTGGACCAGGAAGAAAGTTTGGGGTTTTTCAAACACTAAATTATCTACAGAATATGAGAAGCTTATTTCTATTCTTCATAAGTCAGGCATCAATGTTCAAGATCCCTTGGAAAAGCATGGAAGACCTCTGGGTGAGCCTGCTGCTAAAAGATTGAGGCTTGATGATTCTGCTGACATTCCGAAGGATTCTACTGAGTCTTTGTTTGCTGATAAGGGTACCATTCATTCTCCCTCAGTCTTAACTCAGGTTGATGATCCTGCTGATACTTCAGACAAACCATCTGCTGATAAGGATGAAGAGCCTTCTGAACCTAAGGATACTGGTGGGCATACTTATGTCCCTACTGATGTTCCAACTACTGAGACTCTTTTTTCTGATAACCCACAGACTGTTCTTGCTGATGCTTCAGAATCAGTTCCTACTGAGCCTCAAACTACTGATGAGGCTTCTGCTGACACTAAAGCTGATACACATACTTCTTTTCCTTCTACTCCTGGTACTAGGAAGAAGAGTGTTGCCAAGAAGAGGAAGGCTCCTAAAGGTCTTGCTACGCCAACAGAAGATAGCACTTTCATTGAGTTTGATTCTGATGATGAAGACCTTGTTGTTTGGGAAAAGGTGGTTAGATGGGAGCTTATTTAGTCCTCAATGGGTCAAGGATAGGTCAATGTGCTTCATAGACAAGATGGTTCTACTAAGCATTTCACTTTCCTTAGTGAAATTTTACATATGGTGGATAGACATGACATCATCTCATTGTATGGCTGGGTTATAGATCACTATAAATCTCATAAACCTGGAGGAATTGGTATGTTTTTGGTAGGAGATTTATATGTGCTGTGTGATTCTTCTACTTATGTGGGCAAGGGATTTCATGCTTGGAAGGGTCAAAAGGATTGGGTGATAGATTATTGGAAAGATTTTCCTCTCCCTAATGTTCATATGATCTTCACTACCACTAGTAAAACCTTACACATGTGGGGAGATGTGATATATCCAATCGCTATAGATGTTATGAAGCAAATGCTGGAGGTGAAATTAACTGTTCCTCCTGATATGATTAGGAATGATATGCATCATGCTAAACAACTTGTTAGAGCAATCAGAAGAAGTCTTATGGTTAAAATGGAATTGGAGGCTCCGCATGGTATTCATCTTGAGACTTCTCTGAGATGATTGGATTATGGTATTGTATATTTTTGTATTTTTATTTTTTTTCTTTATGTTTTAGTAAAAAAAAAATACTGCTGACAGGATTCTGCTGAAGCTTATATGGATTCTGCTGATACCTTCTACAATGGGTTGAGTCTTGTGGATCAAGATTCACTCAATTCTGCTGCGGGTGGAAACTTGTTGACCCGAAACATTCAAGATGCTTTCACAATTATTGAGAATAAAGCTAAAGTGAGGATAGCTAGAAATAAGCTTCAAACTTCAACTGCTAGTAGCAAATCTAATGATGAAGTTATGAATGTTATAGTTACCCTCACTAAAAAAAAGTTGAATCAATGGCTATTGAAAGATCTTCTAATCAAGTTAAGAACCATCACGTCAATATGGTCAACCATGTTTGTGAGAATTATGGTGGTCCTCATTCGTATTTTGGGTGCCCAGCCTCCGGTGGCTTCACTCACGAGAATGTGTATGCTACTTCGGGAACCTACAATATGGGCGGTAATGGTTACCAACCACAGGGAGACCGTAATCTTTTTAGCTACCGTTCTAATAATTATCTTGGACCACCCAGTTTTAATCAACCGAATCAAGTCAATCAAGTGAATCATAATGTGCAAAACCGAAACAATCAATTTAACCAGAATCAAAATCAAAACCGAATGAACAATGGTTTTCAAAATCAAAGTCAAGGTTTTCATCAAAATTGGGGGAATTACAATCAAGGCCCGAATCAAGGGAATTTTCAAAACCAAGGAAATTATGGAAATTTTAAAAATGCTAATCATGGGAATTACAATCATGGAAATCAAAATTATGAAAATTTTCAAAATCAAGGTTTCAACAACAATAACCGTGGACAAAATTTTCAAAAGCAAAATCCAGTTGTGAATCAAAATCAGTCGTCCTCGGATGAGTTACTTAAGAAATTTATGAAAATTCAAGAGGAAATGAATAAAATGCTAATTAAACAAATGACTGAATTGAATAAACGTTTAAATGATCGACCCTCGGGTTCGGGTACACTTCCAAGCAACACGATCACTAACCCAAGAGGCAATGTCAAAACGATCACAACTCGAAGTGGTGTTTCATACGATGGACCCACGGCTCTGACTACCTCGTCTTATCTTCCTCCCAAGGTAGTTGACCATGAGACCGAGGCAACAAAGGACCCGGTGCTTCCTACTAATAACGGAAGTACTGAAAACGTCCAACCTCCGGTTGTCCAGCCGTCAAAGCAGAAGGAAAAAGTTGTTGAACCTGAAAAAGAAGTTCCAATTAA